>JAJKFI010000059.1:976474-1013914 GCA_029204185.1 Lerista edwardsae
TGTGTGTGTGTGTGTGTGTGTGTGTGTGTGTGTGTGTGTGTGTGTGTCTCTCTCTCTCTCTGTGTCAAATCTCCTGCTGATCAATGCAAAAGGACAGAGGGAAAGTTGCCTCGTCAGCCCTAAGACACATCTTACATCAAACTTCTGAGGATTCCGCTCCAGCTTGACTTTGCCCCCTGATAGGTATTGCCAGGCCCGGCCCCGTAGAGATGGCGGGATGCCCTTCTGGCAGCGCAGGCGGATCTGGAAAAAAAGGCAGAGAGGCCATCACTGAGACATGACGGGCAGGGAGGTGGGAAAGCCGGGGACAGGGGGCAAAGAAGCCTAGTTAGAAAAGGAGAGGGGACACATAGTTAAGGTTTGGGGCAGGACAGGGCTCACTTGAACAGCTCACACCAGCAGGATCCAGCAGCAGACAGGCCCGGCCGTCTCCCCCCCCCCCCCCCCCAAATCTGGCCACCGACAGGAAAAGCCACATTTTGCTGCCAACGCTAAAGGCCAATCAAGACATTCCTGCCTCCTGCTTGGCAAATGAATGAACTCCCTTGATGTGGGAGATGGAGGCAGGGACAGCCCCAAGGCCAATGAGAGCTGGCCGGTGGCTGTCCTCCGGCATCGGGGTCTGGAAGAAGCACCCCAGGCACCAGTTTCCGGCCCACCCCACCCTGGGAAGTTAGCTCGAGGGGCAAGCCGCAAAGCAGACTGCCGCCCCCCAGGCTGCCGGAACAGGCGCGGTGGAGCATCCGGCCAGAAGATGCCGCCACAGAGCCAGAGGCGCAATCCCGGAAAATAATCCGGGAATGGGGCACGATCCCTGGTAGTGAGGCTGCAGAGTATCAATCAATCAATCAGTCAATCAACAGGTACTTATATACCGCTTTTCAACACAAAGTTCACAAAGCGGTTTACAGGCAAATAGTAATAATAATAACAAAGCGGTTTACAGGCAAATAACAACATTAAAGTTAAATGGCTCCCTGTCCCAAAAGGGCTCACAATCTAAAGGAATGGAGAACACCACCAGCAACAGCCACGAGAAAGACACTGTGCTGGGGTGAAAAGGGACAATTGCTCTCCCCCTGCTAAATATAAGAGGACACCACTTGAAAAAGTGCCTCTTGCCCAGTTAGCAGGGGTAATCGAGCAAACCCCCTGCCCCACACCCAGGGGGGAGAGGGAGGGGGGAAAACCGAGCACAAGGGCCGTTTTCTTAAAGGATTGGCGCTCTATGCAATGGCACAATAACGGCCATGCCCAAGGCAATCGCGTTCTGGAGAAGGGAGCACAAAAGCCCTTTCACAACATTTCCAGGAATTCCAAACAAGGAACCCTTCGGCGGGGGGGGGGGGGCACTGTACGGCTTGTGAAATGGGAGGTGGCGTCTGCCTGGCAGAGCTATGCTGCAGAACAGGGGCTCTTTCAGAATTCAGTGGCTCCCACAAAATCCTAGCAGGCCTGCCTTTTGGGGGAGAACAGCCACCTGTCCTTGCCGTTGCTGAGCACAGAGAAGCTATGTCCTACACATCTGGCGCATCATGCACAATTGGGGAACCTGATCCATATTCGCACACGCATTCCAGTTGCCTGGGGTTAACGCGAGCGAGGCGTGCCCCAACGGCAAACTGCGGTTCGATCGTCGCTTGCAGTCCTGGCCTGCAGGGCAAGCGCAACCCATAGTTTACTGGCTTGGATACCGCCGTAAACTACAGCCTGCGCTAAACAAGAGCCAGTTTAACAGGGACTGCATCCTCTGAACTGACCCAGGGGCAAGACAGTCAATCATTGGCTGCCATCCACCCCAAGCGTGGGGATGATGGTTATGAGCCCTGCCAGAGTACTGCAAGCACCACTGAGATGATCAACGTGTGCTGTATAAATATCAATTACTGCTACTAGTTATCCCGCATGGATGGAGGAATGAGTCACTGATCTGGGCAGGAATGGCAGACTCTTGCATACACACACAAAATCAGAGGCTGGCGTGAATCCAGGGATCGTCGTCTATAAACCCGACAGCACCAATGAGCGCACAATGAGGACATCCTGAGATTCCCAGCCTGTGTACACAAGGCCTGTGGACTCAAGATAATCCACATGGCAAAGAGGCTGATGGACTCATGCGCAGGGAACTGTTTGTAGTAAGGAGAACTCTGTACAGCTGCATCCCAAATAGGGCACCCTACTGGAGGTCCTTTTGTGATTGGGTTGCAACTGGAACCCAAAGCTATTTAATGGTATAGCCAAGACTGGAGTAGTAAGACAAATAAAAGGAAGAGAGATGGGATGATGCATCACAGAATATAACCTTTCATCGCAGAAAAACATCTCTGACCATGGGCTATCTTAGCTTTGCAGCAACTTGCTCCTCTGCCTCAGCAAGACGTCAGACAGGGTGAATTCATAAAACCCCTTTCTGTTTCGTGTTTTAATTCAGCGTGGCTTTTTAAAAGGTCACTGAGTTCCGTGCGCCATCAATGCGCATTGTGCTTTAGACTCAGAGGCAAGATCCCTGCCCCAAGGAGATTACAATCTAAAATCCACAATCTAAAATGCAACACAGGAAATGGAGGAAAGAGGACAAATACTCATTTTTAAAAACAAATTTGATGTGTTATGTCTCTTAAGACACAATTCAACACACAATACGCTTTCGGTTGGGGGGATATAAATGGGGATTCTCTCTTACTCCGCCTTACATAAAGTTGTTATAAATGATTGGCTACTCAAAAACACCATGTAGACCCTCACTTTCACTTATATTAAGGAGAAAAATTGTTTTGTCCAGCCTCGCTTCTGGAATATTCCAGAACTTTGTTCACGGTCCAACACACTGCACATAAGCAACTAACGGCACCATCCCTCCAGCTTTACAGGCCTGGAGTAAGGGCAATGCAGCTCCAACGTAAGGGCACAAACACTCCCTTATCTAGAGAAGGCCTCCACGACTGCACCTCCACTGCAGAATGCAGAACATGCCCCATTGGCACAGCTATGGCACTGCTGGGAAATTGGTTACGATTGCACCCCAAGAGCCTGAAGAACCACAACCCAATACAGAGCCAAAGAGTTATCTCAGAGTTAATCTCTGAGAGTCATCTCAGAGTTAAGCCAAAGAGTTATCTCAGAGTTAATCTCTGAGAGTTATCTCAGAGTTAAGCCAAAGAGTTATCTCAGAGTTGTTCACTTACAGCAGATGGAATTGCTAAGTATAGAAGGAAAAAACCTGGACTGTACAACTAGAGAGACTTTATGGCACTGCTCTCCTAGGTAGCAGAATAAAGCCTTCGTCAATCAATCAATCAATCAATCAATCAATCAATCAATCAATAGTATTTATATACCACTTTTCAACACAAAGTGGTTTACAGGCAAATAGTAACATTAAAGTTCAATGGCTCCCTGTCCCAAAAGGGCTCACAATCTAAAGGAATGGAGAACACCACCAGCAACAGCCACGAGAAAGATACTGTGCTGGGGTGAAGAGGGACAATTGCTCTCCCCCTGCTAAATATAAGAGGACACCACTTGGAAAAAGTGCCTCTTGCCCAGTTAGCAGGGGCAAATTTCATTTGCTTACAGGATGTTTTAATGGCTGCATAAATAACTTGTCCCCAAGATGGTCTTTTTTTGCCTTAGCGATTCGCAACACCTTGAGTGAAAAGCTATATGGATGTCAGCTGCCAGGCCATATAGAAAGGAGGAGGAACTCTGGCCAAGCCCCCCCCCCCCAGCCAGAACAGAGATAACTATAATGGGGGCAGTGCAGCCTGCATCTGGTGTGGCATACAGGACAGGCATACAGACTGACTCGACCCAAGAACGACGCAGGACTCAAGGGTGCACTCTTGCGAGACGTGGCTTCCGGTGTTGACCAGCCCCCTTGCCGCAAACCTCTCAGCATGCCTCAGGGCCTCAGAACAAGAGACTTCGAGCCTGTCGGACGTCTTGCACAAGAAGTTCAAAAGACCAGAATGGCATCTGTGCAGTCATCACCCTTGCTTCTGGCATAAAGGGGGGGGGGCTGCAACGAGACACCTGGCCGGCGGCTCACCTTTTTGTGCTTCTTGGCCATCCACTTGTCCCAGCTGTTGAGCATCTCCAGCCACTTGGACTCCCTCTGCCTCAGCACCTCCAGGGGCACTTCCTCCAGCCTGGGGAGGAGAAGATAACAAGCCGGTTGAGCCAACTGGATGACCTCATCCTCGCTCTGAAGTCAACACTGGCCCAGGGAAAGGCTGGAGTCTTTCCTGCTTTGCCCCAGGCAGACAGGAGGAGGAGTGGCTCGGATACAGCCTCCTGTCCACCTCTGAAGGCACGACATGAATAGGCTTCATAAGAACCTAAGAACCTAAGAAGAGCCCTGCTGGATCAGGCCAAAGTCCCATCTAGTCCAGCTTCCTGTATCTCACAGTGGTCCACCAGGTGCCTCAGGGAGCACACGAGACAACAAGATGCCTGCATCCTGTTGCCACTCCCTTGTATCTGGCATTCTGAGGTACATTTATGAGGTAAAATTCTGAGGTAAATATGTCACCTCTCCCATGTGTGGTCCATAAGAACATAAGAAGAGCCCAGCTGGATCAGGCCAAAGGCCCATCTAGTCCAGCTTCCTGTATCTCACAGCGGCCCACCAGGTGCCCCAGGGAAGCAAGAGACAACAAGATGCCTGCATCCTGCTGCCACTCCCTTGCACCGGTACTCCGAAGTAGCCCACCACCAATGTAAGGAGGCTGCACAATCCATCATTGCCTATAGCCCACGATGGACCTTTCCCCCAGAAATCCGTCCAATCCCCTCTTAAAGGCATCCAGACCAGATCCCATCGCCACCTCCTGTGGCAAAGAGTTCCACAGATTAACTACCCGCTGGGTAAAAAAGTACTTCCTTTTACCTCTCCCAACCCTCAGTTTTAGCGGATGCCCCCTTCAGCTTTAAGAGATCCACTGAAAAGAGACAGTGCACATGGGGGGGGGGAACCACAGTGTGCAAGCCCCATATGGCTCAGTTGGCCAAGCTTCTTTTTGCATCACAATGTCCAACGACAAAAAATGTTCCAGCTATGCAATTATCTATTGGGTATAAGCAGAGAAGCCACTGGATTAAAACACAAGTTCAATGATCACAGTGAGTAAACTATATTTAAGAATGTAAATGCTTCTTAAATGCTGTAGCTCTCAAGCACCTGAAATTTTCTCCTATGGGGCTTTTGCATCAAATCACGTTTGGCCATCCCTGAGATGCTGTACATACATCCACCCACTCAAGCATGCGCCAGCCCAGTCCTAGGGCAGCATTTACCCAAAGATACCTCTTTTCTCCAACTTTCTGGAGAGCACGACAGCCTGAACCTCCTACCAATCAGTTTCATTCAATCCTCCCACATCCTAGTATTACAAGAGAGAGACAAACGTCCCTATCCATCTTGAGCATTACCATGCCTCATTTTGTAAACTTCCTTTCTTATTATAGTTTTACTTATTTCTATAACTACAGTTTGGGGTTGGGGAAAAAGAGTTACATAGGGAAGGGGCACATAGGATAATACATTAGGAATCTGTTGGCCAAAAGCATATTCATTTTCTAAACAACACAGCTGGTAATCATACCTTAAAAAAATATCAGCAAAATAAAGCAAACCAAAAACAATCTAATCCATTTTTGTAATCGATTAAACTTTAAACAAAGCAATCCTTTTTATCTTCATATTACTGCCAAGTACATATCTAGCCACGCATAGAATGTTTTCCATATATTTTTAAACTCTATCTACTTCAGCATTTCTTTCAGTTAAAATATGCACCTCAACTATTTCACATATTTTCTGTATTAACATTTCTACTGAAGGTATGTCTACATTTTTCCACATCTGTGCATAAATAAGCCTTGCTGCAGTATTTACATGGATCATAATATGGTTTTCTTCTTTACTATAATTATTTGGTATAATATTTAAGAGAAACAATTCCGGTTCTAATGGGATAACACATCTCAACATCTCTTGTAATAGTGTACACACTTCCTCCCAATATCTTTTAGCTTTCTTACAGGACAACCACATATGATAAAAAGTCCCTATTGAGTCTTGATAAACTTCCATTATATCCTTCCCACATCCACGTTCTTGATTTTTGATTTGGAACTATCACCCCAGGAGACTGTGAGCCATTCTTCTAAGAACATAAGAAGAGCATCCCTGGATCAGGCCAAAGGCCCTCTGGTCCAGCTTTCTGCATCTCGCAGCGGCCCATCAGATCCCTCAGGGAATACACAAGACATGTGCATCTCGTTGCCACTGCACTCCGAGGTAGCCGACCTTTAAAGTAAGGAGGTTGCACTAACCATCACAGCCTGTAGCCTGCGATGGACTTTTCCGCCAGAAATCTGTCCGGTCCCCTTTTAAAAGCATCTGGGCCAGCTCATATCACCAGCTCCTGTGGCAAGGAGTTCCACAGATTAATGACCCGCTGGGTAAAAAAGTATTTCCTTTTATCGGTTCTCACTCTCCCTACACTCAATTTGAGTGGCTGTGCCCTGGTTCTGGTATTGTGTGAGAGGGAAAAGAACCGCCCTCTAGCCACTTCATCCGTCCCGTGCATATGAAGAGCTGACTGAACACAGTCCAAAACTTGGCCAACAGTGTACATAGGATTCCTGGGCAGTGCCCCAGCCAGGCAACGGCTAGCCTAGCTTGGCTTCAGAGGCCACTTGATCCATGCAGCAGCGTCTGTCCACGCTCCGGTATCTCCCACGCTGTCACAAATCGAGCATCCTTTCCTAAACGACTCCCGAGTCACTTGACTCGTTGCCAGTATGCAAACAAGGAAGCTGGCAAGCTGCAAGTGAAGCAACAACATGCTGCGAAACCCTGAGCAGCTAATCCAACCGTAGGACTTTCACTGGCTCATGTTGCTTTCTCCTGCACACAGAACCCTGGGAATTGTAGTTCTGGGGGGTAGGGGGGCAAGGCTCCGATTTTAAAAATTCTTGCCACCCACAGACTACAATTACTAGAGTGCCTTGGGAAAGTCAAGCTGGCCTAAAAGTCAATTTCAATCAAAAATCCCATAATAAACTAAAAAATTCTGAGAGATCCCTCACATCCTGGTTACCAGTTTTTTGAATTATTGCCATCGGGAAGAAGATTTAGGGTGATAAGAACGAGTAGATTAAAGAACAGTTTTTATCCCAGCGCAGTATCTAGATTAAATGCATGGGTACAGTGATATGTTGAACAGAGTTTTAGCAATGTGGTGATTGCATATGTAGCCTGTTTTGACCTTGTTGTATTGTCGTTTTGTTTTTGGTCTTGTTTTGTCTTGCGAAAGCACCTAATTTCGTTGTACTTGTGTACACGTGTACAATGACAAATAAATTTTCTATTCTAAAACCAAGAGCCTGGACTGTAAGATGGGGAGTTCACTTTACAGGAGCTCCTGAACTCAGAGCGCAATCCTAAACTGGAGGTAGGCTGGCCTAAGCTAGCAAAGTTTGGCCAACACAACCCCCTTAAAGCACGTTTCAATGCACAGATCATGCTCAGCAATCCTACCTAGCACGCAGAAGCTTCTGGTAGCTCCAGAAGAGAACCATTCTCAGAGCTTAAGCCTAACCTGGAGTTGGGTGGAGTTAGCCTAACCAGGGAGGATGGTCAGTGGTGTCATTCAAATGATTTAGGAACAGGAACTCACTTTTGATTGGCACTTGTCGGGAACCCGGAACCAGCCACGGAGCCCGTTAGGATCCGGAACGCCCGTTCTGGTCTGTTCCCCCTGAATGACATCACTGCCTTCGCCCCCCTAGGAATCCGGAGTCGCTCCCTATAACCCTCTGAGTGCCGGCCAACCAAGAAGGAATGCAGAGGAATTGGGAAGGGGGAGGAGGGAGAGTGAAGTGGGCGGAGTCAGCCCTAATTTTAACTAGTGGAACTGAGTTCCCCTGCGTTCCCCCTGCATGACATCACTGAGGATGGTGCACATCTGTGTGCTGGCCTCTCTGACGCAGAGAGTAGTCCAAACATACTTGCATCTCCCGCTTATAAGTACTTGCATATCTCCTGCTTTCTCAGGGCAGGCAGGGTTTAACGCTGGACTTCTTGGCGGAGGTTGTAAGGCCCGCTCAATGAAGAGAGGCTGGGGAACATTAATCCAAGTCTGACACAGAAATCAACTGCTGGAGGCCCCTGGCCCTGCCTGAACAGGTCTTTGTGTACCTCCGTGAACAGGCTAGACCATTCGTCAGGTGGCGACGGGCAGCGGGACAAGGCCCCCTTTGTCTCCAGACTGTGGTTAGGTGGGAAAAGCCATGATGCCAAACTCCACAGCTCTGCCCCAGGAGGGGGGGAGGACAGTCGGCCGGCGAAGGTGTGGCTGAAGGTTCCTGCCCCCCCTCCCTTCCTCAATTAGCCAAATCACAGAGCAGAACTGCAGCTATGTGCTTTTCTAAGCCGGCCCCCTTCCCGAGCTCTGACTCTACCGAAAAAATGCAGCCAGGGCGGTTTTCCCGCCCTGTAATGATGGGCTCGAGTGGGGCCAAGGAGGCCGGTGACCGTCTTGAAACCTGCTGCAATGAGAGCTCGGGCGGCGGTGGCGAGACCAAGCCGTGAGCCTCGAAGTCCCCCCTTTAAGCCAGGCGTCGCCCATTCACCAGACTCAAGCAAATTATTCTCCCCTCTCAATCGCAACACACAAGGCATGCTTCACACTGCAATGGTGGCAGGAGGAGGACTACGCAGGGCTGCTGCGACAAATTGGAATGCAGACGCTCCAGCACACCCAGGTGCAGCTTGCCTTGGGTGGCAGCTATACTTAACCACCCGTCCGCACCAGTGGAACTGCTAAGGCAGCCGTTTTCAACCTGTTTCATCTCACAGCATACCGACAAGGCGCCAGAATTGTCCAGGCACACTGCTGGCGGTGGGAGGCTCATCCCGCACCCAATGGCTCTGCTGATGAATGACCCGGCCCCGCACAGCCGCCGCACACCGGCTGACCAATCACGGCACACCCATGTGCTGAAGCACAACGGTTGAAAGTAGTTGCGCTAGAACCCCAAGGGCAGCTTTGCCTGGTCTGACCAAAGGGCCATTTAAATCCAATCTCTCATCCCAACTGTGGCTGGCCAGAGACGATAACCCCGTCCTGGTTCTTCCCCAACTGATACTCGGAGGCAACGTGTCTGTGAACCTGAAGGTCGCCGTTGGCCATCGTTGGCCAATACCCACTGGCCAGCCCATTCCATCTGTTTGGGTGAAAAAAACAGAATTTCTTACCTGAGAATTCCTGTTCTGGGATGAGGAGAGGGGGGCCATTCGAGACCTCTGGGATAGCCCCTCCTACTCCGGGAGGCAGAGCCGGTTCAAAGTTCGAGGCATCTCCCTGTAGAGGGCTTCCCAACCCAGTCCGGAATAACGAGCAGGAACAAGAAAACCCCCAACTAGAAAACACTAGAGAAGACACTAACAGACCCCAACGGGGGTGAGAAAACCAGACAGCAGAATAACAGGCGGACAAACAGGTGGGAGGGGAAACGAACAACAAGAAACGCCCCCAAACCTGTAGGATCCTACCAAAAATCTGAGCCTGGTGAGAGGTGGGTCGAATGGCCCCCCTCTCCTCATCCCAGAACAGGAATTCTCAGGTAAGAAATTCTGTTTTTCTCTGGGAAGAGGAGTAGGGGGGCCATTCGAGACCTCTGGGATCTACCAGAGCAGTTCACAAGAGGGCGGGACCAGGCGAAGAAGCCGCCTAGACCCCGACCACGTGTTGCAGCACCCGCCTACCAAACTTGGCCTCTGCGGAAGCTGCAAGGTCCACCTTGTAGTGCCTCGTAAAGGTGTGAACCGAGGACCAGGTGGCCGCTCTGCAGATCTCCACCAGGGACTGCGCCCCGTCGAAGGCTGCGGACGCCGCCGCACCCCTCACTGAGTGGGCTGTAATGCCCTCCGGTGCAGCCTTCCCACAGGCAGAGTAAGCCTCGCCTATGGCTTGCCTGATCCACCTTGACAACGCGGACACAGATGCCCGCTTGCCCATAGAGGCTCCTCTAAAACTAACGAAGAGAGCCTCCGTTTTCCTAAAAGATTTGGTGCGCTCGATATAAAACCTGAGCGCACGTCTCACATCCAGCGTGTGCCAAATTTTTTCCATCCTATGCTTGGGCTCTGGGCAAAAGGATGGCAACACAATGTCTTGTGCCCTATGGAACATAGAATTTATCTTGGGAATGAAACCCGGATCGGGCCTGAGGACCACTCTGTCCCTATGAAAAATGCACAGGTTCGAGTTGATGGATAATGAACCAAGCTCAGACACCCTCCGGGCTGATGTCACTGCTACCAGAAAAAGTACTTTGAGCGTCAGCATTCTAAGGGAAACTGTTGCCAGGGGTTCAAATGCAGATCCCGTCAGAGCATTTAAAACTAAGTTCAGATTCCAGGAAGGGAAACGATGTACCACAGGGGGGTTAATCAAGGCTACACCCCTCAGAAATCTCTTAATATGGGGGTGGGATGAGATCCTCCTACCCTTTCCAGCCCCCAGAATGCTGTTTAAAGTGGCCACCTGGCGCTTTAGGGTATTGGTGGCCAAGCCCTTATCCAAACCCTCCTGCAAAAATTCTAGAATATGCCTAATTTTTGGTTTTAATTCGGGGTACCCCTTGCCCCTGCACCAGAAAGCAAACTTTCTCCAGGTCAGATTATATACCCTCTTGGTGGAACCCTTTCTGGAAGCCAACAGGGTCCTAAGAATCCCCTCGGAATACCCATGTTTACTTAGGGCCTCCCTCTCAACCTCCAGGCAGTGAGGTGGTAGAATTGTGGCCGTGGGTGCAACAACGGCCCCTGCCTGAGAAGGTCCACCCGCTCTGGGAGAGGCCACGGGTCCCTGACCGACATCCTTACCAGATCTGGGAACCACGGTCGCCGGGGCCAGCGTGGTGCTATCAGGACCATGTCGGCCTCCATGGAGCGAAGCCTGCGCAGGAGGAGGGGAATGAGGGCTATGGGGGGAAAGGCATACAACAGACCCTGCGGCCAGGTCTCCAACAGGGCGTCCACTCCCTCCGCTAGGGGCTCCGGAAATCTTGCGTAGAACCTGGGGAGCTGGTTGTTTACATGAGAGGCGAAGAGGTCGATGATTGGATCTCCGAACCTTTGAGCCACTGCCAGGAAGACTTCCGGATGAAGCTGCCATTCGGACTCCCTGAGTGTCTTCCTGCTCAGCCAGTCCGCTGAGACGTTCTGGACCCCGGCCAGATGTTCTGCCTTCAACGAAGCCAGGTTGCTCTCTGCCCACTGTAGCAGGACCACCGCTTCCTGGTGTAAGGAGCTCGACCTCGTGCCGCCCTGCCTGTTGATGTACGCCTTGGCGGATATATTGTCGGTCCTCACCAAGACATGGGCGCCCTGGACCAGGTGTTGAAAATGAAGGAGCGCCAGCCGGATCGCACGCAACTCCAAGAGATTGATGCTGAACAGGGCCTCCTCCGGAGACCACGTGCCCTGGGCTAGAGCACCCTGCATGTGAGCTCCCCAACCCGAAAGACTGGCGTCGGTGGTAAGCACCAACCTGTGGGGAAGGGCGAGACTCACTCCCTGGACCAACCGATCCTCCTCCAGCCACCATGAAAGCTCCTGCTTCAAATCTTGAGGAATGGACAGCTGACGGTGTTGCTGCCGCTCTATCTGACGCTGGAAGGGTAAGAGGAACCGTTGAAGGGAACGCATATGAAGACGGGCCCAATCCACTAGGTCCTGGCAAGAAACCAGCAACCCCAGAAGGGAAGCTAGCTGCATGAGATCCTGGGACCGAGACACAAGGAGAGTCTGTAGGACGTCGCAGAGCGCTGCTCTGCGTTCCGGAGATATAGCTGCCCTGAAGGTTTTTGTATTGATGAGTAGACCCAAGTGCTCTATCTCCTGAGACGGATCCAGGGCACTCTTCTCCAAATTTATCACGAAGCCCAGCTCCCTGAGAAGACTTGAGGTCCTCTGTATATCTCGCGTGGCCTGCCGGGCCGATGGAGCTTTCACCAAGATGTCGTCGAGATAAGGATACACCTGGATCCCCTGCTGCCTCAAAAAGGCAACCGGGGCGATGAGTAGCTTGGTGAAAACCCTCGGGGCCGACGACAGGCCGAACGGGAGGGCCCGATACTGGTAATGCTCCCTTCCGTAGGAGAACCGGAGGAAGCGTCGGTGGCTCGGGCGGATTGGTACATGTAGGTATGCCTCCGACAAGTCCAAAGATCCCATAAAATCCCCCTGCTCCAGGGCGGCTGTGATGGATCTCCACGACTCCATCCTGAACTTCCTCCTTTTCATCCGACGGTTTAGCCACTTCAGGTCTAGGATGGCTCTCCATGTTCCGTTCTTCTTTGGAACCAGAAAAAGAACCGAGTAAACCCCGGTCCCCCTCTGGCCCCTGGGAACTGGCTCTATCGCCTTGATGTCGAGGAGGTGTCGGATGGCCTGGAGCTTGAGGAGATGTTTCCGAGGATCCCTGGACACTGGCACTTTCCAGAAGCGGTTGCGAGGCTTGCGGATGAGCTCCAAGGCATAGCCCCGAGTGACAGTCTCTGTGATCCAAGCGTCGGAGGATATCTCGAGCCAGCGAGGAGCAAAATCGGATAAACGGCCTCCTATACTTAGAGAGGATGCGTTGTGCATGGCGTCACGCATTCCTGTTGTCCTTGGATTGCTTGGAGGGACCGGGTCCGGGACCAGATCGTCGGGTCTTGGCCTGGAAACGCGGCTTGTCCCATCTAGGCTTGGCCCTGTTGCGGTCCCTGGGTCTGACGTCGGTCTTAAAGGAACGAAAGGACTGGATCCTGTTCCGTGAGGCCTCCTTTCTAGAAGATGGAAGGACCTTGCGCTTGTCCTTGTCCTCCACCAATACTTGGTCCAACGCCTCACCGAAAAGCTTGGAACCCCTGAAGGGAACAGAAACTAAACGTGCCTGCGATGATGCATCCACGTCCCAATGCCTCAGCCAAACGTTCCTGCGCGCTATGACGTTTGAGGACATTGCCCGCGCGCTGAGCTGGAGGGCATCAAAGGAGGCATCTGCGGAGAAAGCGGCAGCAAGCGAAATTTTCCGCAGTCCACTCTTGACCTGAGCAGGAAGCTTGGGAGTCTTGGCCAAATCATCCGCCCATAGGAAGGCTGCCCGTGCCATCACGGAGTTTGAAGCTGCAGCACGGAAGGCACCAGACGAAAAGAGGAAATTTCTTTTCAAAGCCGCCTCGACGCGTTTGTCGCAGGGGTCCTTGGGCCCTCCCTCTCCTTCCGAAGGGAGGACCGCCGACGAGGAAAGAGCTGCCACAGGAGAATCCACCGACGGAACCTGCAACGATGCCATGGCTTGCTCTGGCAGGGTGTAGAGCTTATTAACAACCCGGGACAAATGCTTGCTGGATCCAGGAGCCTGCCATTCTGTCTCCAACGCCTCCTTGAACTCCTCCGGAAATGGAGAGGCCAGAGGCTTCGTGGGCCCTCTTGGAAACAAAGTGCTGGAAGAGGCCTTCACACCCTCGTCCTGAGGCAACTGAAGATTTAGAGCCTTAGCCGCCTTGGAGAGCATGCGGGGCAGGAGGTCAGCCGGAAAAAGGCGGTCCACCTTTTGATCCTGTCCGTCCTGATCTGAATCCTCGGACAGCTGACCCTCTTCCCTACCAGAACTGTTGGAAGAGGATGGGGAGTCGGACTCCGAGGACGAGATGTCCCTTGCACGTTTGGGCTTTCGGGCCTTCTTAGAAGACTTGAAACGTCTATGATGGCGCTTCTTGCTTCTCTTGTAAGAATGTTTACGCTCCTCCCCCGACTGGGACGAAGGGGTTAGGGCGGAATCAGACAAGGAAACGGGGCTAGGGGAACGCTTGCGCTTTGCCTTGCGGCACTGTTTAGGCTCAGGCTCCCTTTTACTAGGAGGAAGGGTACCCGTGATCACCCCATGAGCGGGCCCTTTAACAAATCCTGCTGCCTGCATAGCCACCTTAAACATTTCATTAAATTGGGCCTGAGAGAAAGATGACGATCCCAATTGGCCCAATGCAGCCCCCGTTTGGCCCAGGGAGGATCCCCCCTCCTCCTGAAGTCGAGTGGAGGCCGTCCCCCCCCCTTCCTGGCCCTCCGCCATTACCTTAGTCACGGAGTTGAAAAAAGGCGGGAAACCAGGCCTCTAAGATGGCGGGCAGCCGGGCGAACTCTCCGCGGCGCGGGAGCCTGCCGCTGTCTCTCTGCACCGCCAAACAGGAGGTAGGCGCGTCGCTGCCCTCCCAGGGGGGCGCGATCGCGCGAAAACAAAGGGGAGGAAAAGCCCCGGGCCTAAGCCGCGCGGGACCCAGGCGGCGCGCGCTCGCTCCGTAGGTGCGCGCGTGCCGCCCTCTCACCCTCACGCCGCCGCGGCGTAGAAGATCTGGGCGCTCCGCAGCTCTCCCTTGGGGCGCGGAAGCGTCCCCGGCGCTATGGGGTGGCGGGCGAGGCTCCGGGCCGAAGCCGCACGGAGCCCCAGCGACCAGGCCTCCCCGCGCCTCTCTAGCCCTCGCGCAGCGCGCGCGGGGGCTAGAGTCCTCTGCTGAGGCAACGGACGACGCTGAAGCCTTACCGTCCGTGCCTCAACTTCTGCCTTCTCCCCAGACAGACAAACAGACGAAGAAGGCAAGTAAGAAGCAGAGGGTGAGAAGAAGAAGAAGAATAAGACGAAGAAAATAGGAAGAAAGGTAGAAAAAGTTTTTCTTTGCCTCAAACACACTGAGCTCTATGGAGCCCAGTCAGAACCGACCTGTCCCTTAAGGAGGCAGAGCCGGACTGGGTTGGGAAGCCCTCTACAGGGAGATGCCTCGAACTTTGAACCGGCTCTGCCTCCCGGAGTAGGAGGGGCTATCCCAGAGGTCTCGAATGGCCCCCCTACTCCTCTTCCCAGAGAATAATTGCAGTGGGTTCCTAAAATTAAATTCTTGCCCCCCACAGACTACAATTGCTAGCGTGCCTTGGGAGACGTCAAGCTGGACTAAAAGCAGTGGTGTCATTCAAATGATTTAGGAACAGGAACTCACTTTTGATTGGCACTTGTCGGGAACCTGGAACCAGCCACGGAGCCCGTTAGGATCCGGAACGCCCGTTCTGGTCCGTTCCCCCTGAATGACATCACTGCCTTCGCCCCCCTAGGAATCTGGAGTCGCTCCCTTTAACCCTCTGAGTGCCGGCCAACCAAGAAGAAAAGCTCTTTGCAGAGGAATGGGGAGGGGGGAGAGTGAAGTGGGCGGAGTCAGCCCTAATTTTAACTAATGGAACTGAGTTCCCCTGCGTTCCCCCTGCATGACATCACTGCCTAAAAGTCCATTTCAATCAAATTCAAAAAACCTTTAATGGCATCTCAGCAATTAAAACATACAGCAATGTTGTGGTCAAACATAAAATAATATGATTAAAACAATGCAAAACAATTGCTATCTCTGGGCCAGATTGATTCACTCAGGCAATGACAGTTCAGTGGGCTTTTGTCTATTGTTAAATTCAACTATGCTATGCAAAAAGGAGGCAAACCGTCTGAGGAGGTACAGATCTGATAGTGAAGAAATAATATTTAGTTTGTCAATGTCTGCAAGAAACATTTTCTTGGCCAGAATAGGGCCTAGTAAACTGGATCTCTTGGACTCACAATAAAGGTAATACAGCATCATGTGCGGCAAGGATTCAGCCGTACCCAAGGAACAAGAGCATGTTCTATCTTCTTGAGGAATGCCTCAATTTCAATCAAAAATCTATTAATGATCTAAAAAACCATGAACCTGGACTGTAAGATGGGGAGCACACTTGACAGGAGCTCCTAAACTCAGAGCGCAATCCTAAACTGGAGTTAGGCCGGCCTAAGCTAAGCCAGCGAAATACGGTTAATAATATTAACCCACCGCAATTCTTGTCCGCACTGTGGCACATCGGTGTGCCGTGAATGGTCTGTGGGTGGGCTGCGGGAGTTTGCGGGAGGGTCGTTCGTTAGCAGGGCTGTTGGAGGGGGGGGTGAGCCCCTTACCGGCCACGCAACCTGCCTTGTCAATTGTCCAAAAAACCCAAAGATGTGCCGTGACCGTTTTAGTGCCTTGACTGTGTCAAGATTGCAATTGAAAAAGCTTGAGATTGAAAAAGATTGAAATTGAAAAAGATTGCAACTGAAAAAGCTGAAAAGTCGCTGCACTGAAAGAACTTGCGCATAGTTGCGCTGGCGGCAACCAGGCCACACCAAGGCCCTCCTTTGCTAGCTATCTCAAGAATGTCTGCTCTAATCTACCCGAAGGCAAGCAGCCATTTGCTCCTCACGCCCCCCCCCCCCAGGTGTGCTTTGGAGGGCATGGCCAAGCCCTACTTGGCATGACAACCCAAGCCAAGTCCGTCTTAAAAAGCAGGAACGAGCGGCAGCACCCAACCTTAGAAGAAGCACCTCCACCACATAGACCAGCGACGGCGAACCTGTGACACACTTGTCAAAGGTGACACACCACCATGTTCGGGTTGACATCAGCCTTCACCAAAGCCTGACAAACCAAGTTGATCGGACTCATTTTTGTAACTTGATGTTGCTTTATACAACAGACAGCACCACACACGATTGGATGGTTGTTGTTGTTGTTATTCAGTCGCTAAGTTATGTCCGACTCTTCGCGACCCCCTGGACCGCAGCACGCCAGGCCTCCCTGTCCTCCACTAGCTTCCGGAGTTCTCCCAATTTCATGTTCACTGCTTCAGTGACGCTATCTAACCATCTCATCCTCTGCCGCCCCCTTCTCCTTTTGCCTTCCATCTTTCCCAGCATGAGGGTCTTTTCTCAAGAGTCCTCTCTTCTCATGAGGTGGCCAAAGTACTTGAGCTTCAGCTTCAGGATTTGTCCTTCCAGGGAGCAATCAGGCTTGACTTCCTGGAGGATTGACCGATTGGATCTCCTTGCAGTCCAGGGGACTCTCAAGAGTCTGCTCCAACACCATAATTCAAAAGATTGGATGGTACTTTTGGTTTAACTAAATGGATAGAGAGTATTGATTCTCTTTTGTTTGGGAAGGGGCGCGACATGCCCCCCAAGTCAAATTAAGTTCTGAAACGCCAGGCCCAAAAGTTGCATCATCCATCACTGCCATAGACGGTTAATTGTTTCATCGGACTCAATTAAGGGCTCCCCATTTAACCCAAGCTTTGACATCAACGGTCAACCTGCCCCAGGCCACAGCCGCTGAAAGTAGTAATTTGGCTGCCTGTTCTTTGAGCCACGTCCCAAGATGTGCTCGCCTGACCTCCCGGAGAACCTTCAACTCACTCCTTCGGCTTAATCATACACCGCAGTAGGTTCTGAGCAGGCGGAGACACCCTTGACTGGCACACACAACAAAGAAACCCTCTACAGTGCTAAGGGAGGGGGAGGCGCTAAGAGCAGGCAGCAGCTACCCAAAAACACGCCGACAGCTCTGCCCTTCACAAGAGAAAAGTCTGCAGTCCCCGTCATGAGTCGAACAGAGCTTGCACTGCTTCACTTTCTTCCGGGTGTCGCCAAAAAAGGAGAGCCGACTCTGGAAGGGAGCAAGGCTGCCAAACCCGACCAAAAAGGCTTTTCGCTCTCATGGGCAAGCTGAGCTCATGCATTCCGCAGAGATCCAGGCAGGCCGTCAGCCCTTTCGTCCGGGGTGTGGCTTCCCCCCCACCCCTCCCCGAGAACTTTGAGTCCAGGATGCAACTTTCCACCGGGCTCCGAGGGCCAGCAAGGCCACAGAATTCCTGGAAATCCAGCTGGCCGGACAGAAACTAGGGCATGGGTTTCAAGAGCCGGAAACGAACCACGCAGCTTTCAGGAAGCGACGGCCAGCAGGCTGCCCACCCAAAACCATACTCAAGTATGAGCTGCTATTTCCCTAGGCTTGCCCTCCACCCAGGGCCTCTGATGGGTAAATCAGGATTACAGCTTTGAATCCTACCCCCCACCCTCAAATCAGCTGCCACCAATACCAAGACCGGACAACTTACAAATTGTTCTGGAAAGATGCTCAGGCTAACCTTTCAAGGAGCTCCCCTGGTCTAAGCAACAGCCACTAGGCCAGACTGCCTTTCCAAAGGGCAGCACAAACGACACAGGGGATGCCACAACAGCCAGGGTGCAAGTCAGCACATCAGAACCCCCCACATTTTGGGAGGCTTAAAAACCCCACATTTCGGCAGGCCTAGGTAGTCAAGCCAAATACAGACACCTTGACTTTCATCGCTATCCTCTTTCAGCTGTTGTCAATCACAACATGTCACATTTTGTCCACGTGCTGTTCTTTCATCCCACTTTCCACGATGTCTGTCGACATCCTTATGTTTATTTCCCGGTTATTTCTGCTTTTGGTTTCCCGTGTGTCGGAGCGTGACTGATGTTTTCCGCCGGCCAAAATAAGTTTGCAAGCAGCTTCCAAGACGACTGCTCCCAGCTTTCCGCGGCCCGCCTGACATCAGGCCGCGACCCACAGTTTGAATGACACTGGTGCGACAGAACTGTTGGGTGTTAATTATCGTTAATACTGATATGCTGCTTTTCAACAAAAAGCCATTCACAAAGCAGTTTATATAGCAAAACAAACCGATAAATGGCTCCTTGTCCCCAAAGGGCTCACAGAATAAAAAGAGATTAAGAAGAGACACCAGCCACAGGGAAAGACTGTGCTGGGTTAAGAGGAACAGTTGCTCTCCCCCTGCTACATATAAGAGGGCACTACTTTAATAATTTTTCCTAACCCCATCTGGAGACAAACTGAACAGCCATTTCCAAGCAACCAATCAATTGTCAGTTTCCATCCAGGTTAGGAGCTGAAGGAGCCTGTCTCTGCACAAGGGTTGCCACCCCCCAAAAAAGTTTCCCCAGTTTGCACGTCAATCTCCGCACAGACCCATCTGTATCAAATTGACCCTCCCAGGTTTTTACAGCAGCTACAGATGTTCCCTGCAGCTTGGCTGTCCTCCTGCAGGAAGGTGATGCCGGAGGGTGTCCGGATAAAGCTGCTTCCCTGACAACGCGCTAGCCAAAAAAAAAAAAAAAAGGCACAGAAATCCTACGTTTGCAAAGAGAAACCAGTTTTGCAGCAGGCTCAAATTGGCTTCGCTTGGCGGAAATGGAACAGCGAGATCCTGGAGCCTCAGTCAGCTGCAATGTGCAACCGCAGATGTTTCATCCCCCACAGAGCCCAGCACTCTGGTTCTAACCCTACTCAGTTTCCAGGCCTATATGTTTGGCCAGATGCCCATTTCCAATAGAAGGAACCATCAAGGAGAGACGGGACTTTGTCCAGTTTTCAAGGGTCAGCCCCAGTGATGTCATGCAGGGGGTACACGAGTACCGGTTTCTAGGATTACAGCTGGCCCCGCCCATTCGCCCACCCACTCGTCGACTCCGCCCTCTGCAACGTTTGAATTTCCTGCATGTTTGAGTTGCCTGCATGTTCTCAGAGCCAGGCAGGCAGGCAGGCAGTGAGTGGAGCCTTTCCTTTCCTTGCCACTGAAAAATGAGTTGCTCTGGGGTTTTAACATGATGCCAGTCCTCCTTAACATGTTCTGGGGGTGCTGTGGAATACTGTTGCCACTGTTGGGTCAGTTTAAAATCGTCTGAGGCCTCAAAAAGGGCTTTTTTCATGTCCCTTCCTGCCACGACATCACTTCTGGCTTATGACGTCACTTCCGGTGGGCGGGTCCCGACATGTGCCAATCAAAAGTGAGTACCTGTTCTTAAATCATTTAGATGACACCACTGGTCAGCCCTAACCACCGGCTTGGCTTCCAAGCTAGTTCCACTGCATCCTCAAGCACGGATTAAGAAAGGCAAGCTCTGTCCTTGCCCCTAAGCAAGGGGTTCTTTAGGGGCAAAAGCAAGTTCTCATGAGGAAGGCAGGGCTGGATGATTCACAGGCTGGAATCAAGATTGCTGGGAGAAATATCAACAACCTCAGATATGCAGACGATACCATTCTAATGGCAGAAAGTGAGGAAGACCTCAAGAACCTTCTGATGAGGGTGAAAGAGGCAAGTGCCAAAATGGGCTTGAAGCTCAACATTAAAAAAAACTAAGATCACGGCAAACCCTCCCATCACCTCCTGGCAAATAGAAGGGGAAGAAATGGAAGCAGTGACAGACTTTATTTTCCTGGGCTCCAAGATCACCGCAGATGGTGACTGCAGCTATGAAATTAAAAGACGTTTACTTCTTGGGAGGAAAGCTATGGCGAACCTAGACAACTTAATAAAAAACCGAGACATCACCCTGCCAACAAAGGTTCACATAGTCAAAGCAATGGTTCTCCCAGTAGCAATGTATGGCTGTGAGAGCTGGACCATAAGGAAGGCGGAGCGCCAAAGAATAGATGCTTTCGAATTATGGTGTTGGAGAAGACTCTTGAGAGTCCCCTGGACTGCAAGGAGATCCAATTGGTCAATCCTCCAGGAAGTCAAGCCTGATTGCTCCCTGGAAGGACAAATGCTGAAGCTGAAGCTCAAGTATTTTGGCCACCTCATGAGAAGAGAGGACTCTTTAGAAAAGACTCTCATGCTGGGAAAGATGGAAGGCAAAAGGAGAAGGGGACGGCAGAGGAGGAGATGGTTAGAGAGTGTCACCAAAGCAATGAATATGAAATTGGGCGAACTCAGGAAGCTAGTGGAGGACAGGGAGGCCTGGCGTGCCGTGGTCCATGGGGTCGCGAAGAGTCGGACACGACTTAGCGACTAAACAACAACAACAAGTTCTCCCACATTTAAAAAATACATACAAGTGTGGAAGTTGTGAAACGGGCAAAAGATGGAGGGGAAATGCAAGACCAAATCAGCTAGCTCACTAAACTGATGATGGAAGGCTTATTTCAACACTTGGAGCTTTATACCAAAATTGTGCGCCAACTTTTAACACATTGTCCCGAACTTTGCCTTTTGCAGTTGTTTTGTTTTATACAGTATTATCATTTTTAAGCACTGCGACAGGGAGGATGTTCTCCCACAACTACAACACCAGAACGAAGGGACAGCCACTAACATTGAGTGTTGGGAGAGTTGGAACAGATAAAAGGAAATACTTTTTTTAACCCAGCGGGTAATTAAACTGTGGAACTCCTTGCCACAGGAGGTTGCGATGGCATTGGGCCTAGGTGCCTGTCAAAGGGGACTAGACAGATTTCTGGAGGAAAAGTCCATTGTGGGCTATAGGACATGATGGGTTGTGCAACCTCCTTACATTAGTAGTAGGCTGCTTCAGAATGGCAGATATAAGGGAGTGGCAGCAGGATGCAGGCATCTTGTTGTCTTGTGTGCTCCCTGAGGCATCTGGTGGGCCACTGTGAGATATGGGAGATATGGGAAGCTGGACTGGATGGGCCTTTGGCCTGATCCAGCAGGGTTCTTCTTATGCTGGAATTCCCAGAGAAGAGTCAAAGTGGAAGATGGGTTACATCCCAGATATAATCGGTCTGCTAGCTTAGCGTTAGCTGAAAACAGTCCAACACAGTTGAGAAAAGCTTATTGCCATTACAAAAGCCAAATCGCCATGTTTCCCGTCAGTCTTGATTCTTGTCCTCGTAAATCAAGGCTAAGAAGTGCCCGGCCACCATTCGACTACCAACAGCTCCAACGTTTTGTATAACCCCATATCCAATCTTTGCTCAGCAGCAAAGCATCGCTTGCCCTCTTACACATCCTGCATCTTTTCCCAGGGAAAAAAAAGTCCTAGGCACCAAAAAGCGATGCCAAGGAATACAACGTCTTTTCCAGCACGGAAAACATGATGCAGCCGTATACCAGTTCAGATCTTCCATTCATCCTGCTTGGCAGCCGTTCCCCAAGCTTCTAGGGAGGGCGAACCTCAGCCCTCCTACCCAACACTCTTAACCTGAGCCTGTCTGCCTGCAAAATCCATGCCCCCCCTATCTGCAGATCCCCCGTCTGGGGTTTAAATTATCTTTGGTTCAAAAAATCCCCTTCTTTTCCCAGGCACACTTTTCACAGCCAACAGGAGGGGGAAAGGGAGGGAGAACAGATTTTTAAAAGACCCTTATTTTCCATTAATTACACCCTGGTGTTACTGCCATATTTTACAGCTTGGCTTGGGGGGGTTGGGGACAGCCACCTCTTGTGTACAGCCTCGAGCGGCTGGATCAGCAGCAATAAAATAAAATAAAATCAATCCTTATTAAGAAAGTAGGGCAATCGCACAGCTTACACCAGCGCTCCTGTTTTAGACGCCAAAGTCCTGCTCTGAGGCCTCCCGGAGACCCTTGGCTTAATCACTTTTGCAGTTCTATTGCAATCCCTGCCCCCCATCTCCCCCCCCCAAATTCAGAATCATTTTAAAAAGCCAGATGGCATCTTAATGTGGAACTATAGGATTATATCGCCCTAATCTTGATACGCACCCCCTACTTCCCAAATCCTCGTCATATTTTAGTTGGTGTGTCGTATTCTGTTGCTGTGAGCAGCTGTTTACATGGCAAACACCTCCCCAGGAGTAAGCCCCATTTCCCATAATGAAACTTCTGGTGGACAGGCAGACGATTGGGCTCCAAGCAGTGGTGTCATCTAAATGATTTAAGAACAGGTACTCACTTTTGCGTACTCAGTTAAAGCGATGGTTTTCCCAGTAGCCATGTATGGCTGTGAGAGCTGGACCATAAGAAAGGCAGAGCGTCGAAGAATTGATGCTTTTGAATTATGGTGTTGGAGAAGACTCTTGAGAGTCCCCTGGACCGCAAAGAGATCCAATCGGTCAATCCTCCAGGAAGTCAAGCCTGATTGCTCCCTGGAAGGACAAATCCTGAAGCTGAAGCTCCAATACTTTGGCCACCTCATGAGAAGAGAGGACTCCTTAGAAAAGACCCTCATGCTGGGAAAGATTGAAGGCAAAAGGAGAAGGGGGCGACAGAGGATGAGATGGTTAGATAGTGTCACCGAAGCAATGAATATGAAATTGGGCGAACTCCGGAAGCTAGTGGAGGACAGGGAGGCCTGGCGTACTGGGGTCCATGGGGTCGCGAAGAGTCGGACACGACTTAGCGACTGAACAACAACAACAACAACTCACTTTTGATTGGCACGTGTCGGGACCCGCCCACCAGAAGTGATGTCATAAGCCAGAAGTGATGTCATGGCAGGAAGTGACATGAAAAAAGCCCTTTTTGAGGCCTCAGACAATTTTAAACTGACCCAACAGTTGCAACAGTATTCCACAGCACCCCCAGAACATGTTAAGGAGGCCTGGCATCGTGTTAAAGTGACCCAACAGTTCCAAAACCCCAGAGCAGCTCATTTTTCAGTGGCAAGGCAAGGCAAGGCTCCACTCGCTACCTGCCTGCCTGCCTCTGAGAACATGCAGGCAACTAAAACGTGCAGGAAATTCAAACGTTGCAGGGGGCGGAGTCGACAAGTGGGCGGGCAAATGGGAGGGCCAGCCGTAATCCTAGAAACAGGTACTCGCGTACCCCCGCGTACCCCCTGCATGACATCACTGGCTCCAAGCTACGCATTGTACACGCAACGGAAACAAACTGAACATGCTTCCAGCCCCTTCTCCCTTTTTGTCGTTACGTCCTTGCATCCATTTCTAGACTGTAAGCTCCCTGCAGCAGAGACCCGCTCTCTTCTCAGTATATATAAGCACTGTATACACTGAAGGTGGTGTATATGGCTACTATTCAAAACCACCAGCAGCTTCCCCTCCAAACATCCTCCCATTCAAGGAAGTGAGAAGTACAAAACAGCCCCATGAAAAGGAAATTTGTGTCACGTGGTCTGCCCGATCTCCCTTTGCAGCTGCACTTGTAGCCAAGTGCAAGGACGTGTTAATTGAAATGACCATATATTCTTTCCTGTTTCCATGGCCAAAGCTTCCTTCCTCAGTCGCCTCTCTCAGGTCAACAGCGAGACTGCAAGCCCCTTGGGGCAGACACCTGTCCTCTTAAGCCCTTAAAAAGCACGGTGTTCATGCACAACACCCTGTTATTTGTAACAATTCCACAGAGAAGGTACCGATTATCTTCAGAGGAGGCTAGGACAAACAATGGACGGCCCTTCCGGTCACATGACACAGCAACCTCACAGAAGTCCAGCAGGCCTGGTCAGTGTCAGGATTAGCCAAGAACCCTCGAGTCCCTTGATTGGGGGGGGGGAGGAGAAGCAGAATATACATGTCACAAGAGGACAGGAAGCCCTGTTATATCTCCTTCCCTGCCATTTCTCAAAGCAAGGCCACAGCGCCACAGGTTAACGATGCCTCCAATATTCCATCCCAAGTTAATGCAACCTCCTGTTCCGTTTCCCAGGCAGCCATCCAAGCAGGATGTATTCGTGCTCGTCCAGGGCCACATCTGCTCGTGCCTAATCTTTGTTTTTCTGGCCGTCCAGCCCCTTTTTGTCAGGATCTTTCCTGGAAACGAGAGGCTTGCAAACAAAAACAACGTCCCTAATACGGTTTGGAGCCAGGGGTGGCAAGAACAGCCATCCAAACCCCTTTCGGGTGCATTGACGAGAGGCTCTGCACCAAGGGGGGGGGACGAAAATCCTGCAAAGAAAACTGGAACGATGCCAGCTGTATGGAGGATGCTCCCAGACCCCTTTTGCACGTTCAACTGCATCCTCTGGCTTTACATCACCTGAATTTTCACAGGGCTTATGTCCAAGGTCCCTCCTGTCCCGAGAGTAGCGATTCCTTGGAGCCACTTCTACCCAACAACTGGGAAGGCAGTCCCTGCAGGGGACTTTGCAGGAGGTAGTTAATCTGTGGAACTCTCTGCCACAGGAGGTGGTGATGACATCTGGCCTAGATGCCTTTAAGAGGGGATTGGACGGATTTCTGGAAGACAAGTCCATTGTGGGCTATAGGCCATGATGGATTGTGCAACCTCCTTACATTAGTAGTAGGCTACACTTCAGAGTACCGGGTGCAAGGGAGTGGCCACAGGATGCAGGCAGCTTGTTGTCTCATGCCTCCCTGAGGCACCTGGTGGGCCGCTGTGAGATACAGGAAGCTGGACTAGATGGGCCTTTGGCCTGATCCAGCAGGGCTCCTCTTATGTTCTTAGGATGACTGCTAGGTCAGACGCTTTGGAAATGTAACAGTTGCTGGGGCGGCAGGGAGCCCGTTGAGACCCAACAGGAACCTGGATGTGCCACAGGTGATAGGGAGGAACTCAACATGTGCCGTCAAAGAGCGGAATCCTAACCTGGAGTTAGGCTGGCACAGTTAGGACAGCAAGCTAGCGTCCAGCTCAGCTTGTTGCCCTCCAAAAGCTTGTTGCCCGGTGCAATTCCCCCCCCACAGCTATGCCACTACTTGGTGGTACGTCTCGGGAACACAGTAAATCCAGAATCAACAGACATGCTGCTTTAGGGCGGTGTGGGAGAGGAACTGGAAGAATCTGGTTGCTGGAAGTCCATGTTTAAGATCCAACCAACCAAGAAGGGAATGTGTGATGGAGGAACCTCACTGCTGACCTGAGGATTAGGCCAGCACTGGGGTTGTCTATGAGCTTCAGAGGCATGAGGACTTGGACACAAGCGTGGTGCTCATGTAGACTGGTCAGTGGTGGTTGGCTGTTATAGACAGTAAAAAAAAAGGTAAAGGTTTCCCCACGACCGACTGGTCTAGTCGTGACCGACTGTAGGGGGCGGTGCTCATCTCCGTTTCTAAGCCTGTAGAGCCGGTGTTTTGTCCGAGGACAAGCTTCCGTGGCCATGTGGCCAGCATGACTCTACGCCGTAGCACACGGAACACCGTTCCCTTCCCACCAAAGTGGTCCCTATTTATCTACTTGCACTTAGGTGCTTTCGAACTGCTAGGTTGGCAGGAGCCGGGACAAGCAACGGGAGCTCACTCCGTCGCGCAGTCTTGAACTCCCAACCTTCCGGTCGGAAAGCCCAGCAGCAGCGGTTTAACCCACTGCGCCACCACATCCCACAAGACAGGGGACTGTTATAGACAGAGCCTGCTTTAAAAGCGGCATGGATGGAGACGGCTGGAGGACAGATAATCTTATCCGAAGACCAGGAGATAGGCAGGGACTGTTGTGTCCAAATGAGTACTACAGACAAAGCCTACCAATGTTTAGATTTCAATATAGCCTAGTCCAGTGGTTCTCAAACATGTGCACTTCTGGGCAACAAGAGGGGTGAAGCTTGCTGAAGAATGAGGCCCACAGCAGAGGGAGACAGACCAGCAAAGGGGATCAATATAGAGACTAAAGTACAAGGAAAATGCCCTTCCCTCTCTCCGTTCCAAGGCAAGCAAGTCCCCCCACCCATGAGATCAACCCTGCAAGGTAAAACAATCACCATTTACTAGCTTGTGCGGTTCCATTCTATTGCTAGTTATGGGGATGGACAAGGAACTAGCAAGGGCCTGAAGCGCTCCACCCTCTGACCACGGAAAATCCCGAGTCAGCAAACTCTCCGCTCTCGCCGCATTCCCCACGGGTTTTCAGGCTTGCGTTCACAAGCCTCAAGGCGGAAAACTTGCCCTCTGTAATCATTAAACAAAAGCCAAGCCGCTGAAGAACTGTGTCACGCACACGGATTTCCATATGCTTAGAAGACAGGCTCCTGCATGAGCCACGACCAGGATTTTAGTCTGCACTACTGAGCTTCATTTCCAATCCCAATCCATTTCCAACAGATATAGCCGCAAGCTTCTGGAATGAAGCAATAATCAAACACTGCCTCTGACCATGTGCAAAGGGCACATTACCTTACCAAACTTTTTGGCACAATGGCTGCACCATATTGTTGTTCAGTCGCTAAGTCGTGTCCGACTCTTCGCGACCCCATGGACCACAGCATGCCAGGCCTCCCTGTCCTCCACTAGCTTCCTGAGTTCGCCCAATTTCATGTTCATTGCTTCGGTGACACTCTCTAACCATCTCATCCTCTGCCTCCCCCTTCTCCTTTTGCCTTCAATCTTTCCCAGCATGAGGGTCTTTTCTCAAGAGTCCTCTCTTCTCACGAGGTGGCCAAAGTATTTAAGCTTCAGCTTCAGGATTTGTCCTTCCAGGGAACAATCAGGCTCGACTTCCTGTAGGATTGATCGATTGGATCTCCTTGCAGTCCAGGGGACTCTCAAGTCTTCTCCAACACCATAATTCAAAAGCATCTATTCTTTGGCGCTCCTTTCTAATGCCACAACTGACCTAAGCTTATCTGTCCACAGAAACTGTTGTCATTGGTGAGCCAACAACCACTGGAAGCTTGAAATGTTTGCAGACTCATTTGCAAGCCTTGATAACTTGTGAGTCTTTCGATAGCTTAAAAAAACAACAACAAATGGCCAGTTTCACTAGTAAACTTTATTTTGTCAGCCTTGAAGTTCTGGGGGATTAAAGCCGCCCCATGAGAGGAAAAAAGACACGGCCTTTAATCGAAGTAGGATAAGTGCTGCAAATGCACAAGAGCAAGCTGGTTTCTAGGCAGACAAAGGCATGGACGGTTTAAGGAAATTAACTTCTTAAACAATTCCCAAGCATTTAACAGCTTGGCAGGTTCAGGAAAAGAGAACCCAGAAAGCTGCCTTAAACTTAAAGTGCAATCCTAACCTGGGGTTAGGCCGGCACAGTTTTGCCAGCACAAGAGACGCTGGAAAGTATGTTTGGCCCACTCTCAGAGTCAGGGAGGATGGTGCACGTCTGTGTGTTGGCCTCTCTGACTCCAAGAGTGGTCCAAACACGCTTTACAGTGTCCCTTGCCCTGGCAAGACTTTGCTTTATTTACCTCACATTTACCTCAGAAATTTACCTCAGAATGCCAGATACAAGGGAGGTGCATTTGGACCACTCTCAGAGTCAGGGAGGATGATGCACGTCTGTGTGCCGGCCTCTCTGACTCCGAGTGGGGTTGAAACATACTTCATGATGTCCCTTGTGCTGGCCAGACTTTGCTTTATTTACCTCATATTTACCTCAGAAATTTACCTCAGAATGCCAGATACAAGGGAGGTGCATTTGGACCACTCTCAGAGTCAGGGAAGATGGCGCACGTCTGTGTTCTGGCCTCTCTGACTCCGAGAGTGGTCCAAACACACTTTACGGTGTCCCTTGTGCTAGACAAACTTTGATGGCCTAACTGTTTGGGCTTAACTCCAGGTTAGGCTTGCATCCTAAATCAAACTCTTTGCCCATCTCCTCAGTGCTGCTGACATAGAGCAGCAGTGGCCCTCCACGATTCCAAGAGGGGAATTTTTCTGTACCTCCCTTGGAGATGCTACCGGGGATTGCCCTTGTGCACAAAAAGCAGAGGCTTCCCACTAAGCTACAGGCCTTTCTGTGATGGCACCCTTACAATTGCAAGGCACCCTCAACTAGTATGACCCCAGCTTCCTGCCAGTCAGGGCTCAGGATTACAATCTAGCCATCCATAACTGGATGAGTGCTGCTCTCTCCAAGAACAAAAGCATGCGGAGGGCGGCTGAGATGTTCCTTCAGCCCCTTCCGTTAGGTCGCTCCACCAAAATTGCAGGCTGAGAACTGCAGAAAGCACACACAGGCCAGTGCCATATATAGACTTGTTATCCAAGCCTCCGTTCCTTGTCCGGACATTCTTTATACCGAGCCCAACTGGGAGAGAGGCTCCTGGTTTGGTCCACGTGGCAAAGCAGCAAGGATGAACGGAGAAGTTGTTACTTGACTTATCCCTGGCTCTCCTTTATCTCCCCTGCTATATAACCGAGCCATTCCTCGTTCATGTTATAATGAGCTCTCTTAGCCAGGCCAACCCTCCGACACATAGCTGTGCTTGCTCCAGCCACACGTCTCCCAGCGGAAGAACATCAGGCCAAAGGCTCATCTAGTCCAGTTTCCTGCTACAAAGGGCCTACTAGATGCCTCAGGGAACACACAAGACAAACAGATACCTCCATCCTGCCACCACTCCTGTGCACCTGGCATGACACAGCCTGAACATCTAAAACAAGGATGAGGCATATACCCATCACGGCTTGCAATCTGTGACAGGTTGTGTCTAATCTCCTTTTAAAGGCAGCTCAGCTGCATCCTGTGGCAAGGAGTTCCACAGCTCCACTGAACCAGCCATGGGCCCTGACAGTTGGACAAATCCAAACGCCCCACAAACTGCCTCCGAGGAACTGCAAACTCTCCTACCCCTCGTCTAGGCGCCAGCAACCCTGACCTCAGACCCTTCAAACAGCAGGTATAACTGAAACGCGTGCACGTTTCCAACGGTGCCAGATAAAAACCAGATTTCAGGATGTACCCCAGGAACTTTATTGTGGCTCGTCAAGAGGAGTTCACAGTGATTCCTCTTCACAAATCAAGACGACCATTAAGAACATTCCAGGAGGCTTCTGAGTCCACACTGCAGACGTGAGGCAATGCCTGACGGACATAGCTTGATCAGGGAGTTAGACCTGCAAGATCCACATTTCAAATCCCCATTGAGCCATGAAGCTTCCTGGCCGAGCTTGGGCTATCTCTCAGCCTCACCTACACAACACCACAGGGTTGTTGTGAAGCCAGAAGGAGGGGAGGAGCCCCTGAGCTTGGAGGGAGGTCTAACTAAAAATAAATAAGTGGTGGGTCATGTGAATAAAAATCAGCAAGTCTTCAGGGTGACTCCAGGCCACAGCAAATGCTCAAACACTTCCTGGAACCTCAAACCTGGCAAAAAAAAAAAAGGGTCCCTCCTGCTTTTTGCACATGCTCCCCAAGTATGTCACTCTAACCCCCCCCCTCCCAAATACTATCCAATCAACTAAAGACAGGGCTCCTAGAGCAGGGGATGGGAAGAGGAACAACATAACTCCCTCTCTTCTTTCCCCCAAGCCTTGCCACTTTTGTGCCTCATAACCCCAAGCGAGAAGAGCTCATCTCAACCTTTAAAACTGACAAGTCAACCATGGTTTGTTACCACCACATCTTGTGGCAAAGAGTTCCACAAACGGCACAAAAATGCTTTGCTTTGCGCTGCCCAGCTAACCCCGCTCCTTCCCCCGGGCAACACCTCACACGCTCTGTGAAAACCTTATTTATAATCCACCCACGCCACGCAGAGTTGCAGACAGGCTTTGTCAATTTCACTTCCCACTTTTGAGAAGAAAAACTGAAACTGACAAGGCAAGTTCAGATGCTCTCTTCCAAGTGACAAGACAGGCCCAGCCACGGCTGGCTCTAGGAGTGGCGGGGCACAATGCGGGGCATTCCCCACAGGGCCCCCCACTCACCCAGAAGCAAGAAGCTTAGATTGACTGGAGGCGGCATCCCTTAAGAAGTAACAGGAGCCCAGTGAAGCCAGGGGGCGGGCTTAGCAGCCACGTTAGTATACTCAAAACAATCCTGATTCCAAGCATTTCAGATTGCTTTGCTCGTACTGTTTAGGACTGAATAAAAATAAAAACTTACGAAAATAAAAACATGTGATCGTGTAGAAACATTATTGGTAACCTTATTATGATTTAATATGCAATTACAAGGTGAAATTCCTCATAATTATATTACTGAACGTACCGGACGAAATGCTGTCTATTTTAACTCAGATTGCACTATTTTGACAGACTTTATTGAAATCTACACAAGCAGAAATAAAGTGTGAACGGGAAGGAAAGAAAAAAAGGGGAGGGTGGGCAAAAATTAGATAAATATATAGGAAAATTATTGAACCGATGTAATGTGAATACATGAATCTTTCCGTGGAAATTAAATCCCATTTTTTGTACAGCGATTCGCACACCCGTATGCAGAACACGCAGGCATGCTTAAAAAGGTTGAGATTAACTTTTACACACGTGCAGAGAGATTTTTATTTGTGAATGCGCGGCAATCCTCCTTCACGGCGATGATCTGAGTCAGCCATTTTTGTCTACCCGAGGTGGCTTCAAGAAAATGACATCATGCCGCCTCCGGTGAATCTAAGCTCCTTGCCCAGAAGAGCACTTGTGGGGCCTCACACAAAGAGCAGGACCTGGAAATAGTGTTTGTGAGGTTGACATCACTGCCAATTGCTTCCGAGAGGCCCATTTTGGGCACTTCAGAAGCTGGGGCAGGTGAGAGGGCCCAAGGGAAAGCTGCTCTGCTGGCCCCACTGATCTGCAATCCTGAGAGATCCTGGCTGCAGCAGGAAGCAATATGCTCACTGCACTGGTGAGTGCAGTGATGGCACTGGTCCCATGGGCTTAAGGCCAGCCCTGGGACCAGCTTTCAGCCTTCCTCCAGAACCATGGAGGTATAATTTACATGGAGAAGCCATGATGTCACATTCTTGAAGCCATGGACCGAACAATATGGCTGACTCAGATCATTGCCGCGAAGGAGGAGGATTGCCGCAAATTCTCGAATAAAAATCTCCCTGCACGCGTGTAAAAGTTAATTTCAACGTCTTTAAGCATGCCTGCGTGTTCTGCATACGGGTGTGCGAATCGCTGAACGAAAAATGGGATTTAATTTCCACGGATTCATGTATTCTCATTACATCGCCTCAATAAAACGACCGTTCAGTGAGTACTGAACATTAACAGAATTTGTTTTTTTTCTTTGGGGGGGTGAGTGTAGAAGTTAAAAAAAATACTCTTAATAGTCTAGAAGTAAAAAAAAATTACTCTCATATTGAAAACTACTTGTGTCATGAAGAGATTTTAATGTAATTTTCCTTCGTGGCCATTATCTGAGTCAGCCATATTGTTCGGTCCATGGCTTCAATTCGTGCCTATTAAATGTTAAGGGAGGGCCAGGGGTTGTCCAGAACCCACTACTGATGGTCCGACACCTTTATTCTTCCCCCTTGTCCCTGCTGGGCTCTTCCTGCATCTCAGCAGGGCTCCCACATTGGCCACAGCTGTGAAAGTGCCCCATGCAGCCTCTTAGACTCAATTCTGAGGGCGCCACTATTTTTTTTTTCTTACCGTGGGCTGCTGCTCAGCTGACTGGGAGCGACCGAAGTTCAGTAGTACAACAGCTGCTTTCCATTCAGACAGTCAGTCAGTCCTAGGGTCAATTGTACGAGCCCCACTGGATCAGGCCAACTTCTCACAGTGGCCCACCAGATGTCTCAGGGAGCACACAAGGCAACAGGAGTCCTGCACCCTGTGGCCACCCCCTTGCATCTGGCATTCAGGAACAGCCTAGTTCTAGAACCAAGAGGTTCTATACACCCATCACGTCTACAAGACACCTGCGATGGACTTTCCCACCAGAAATCTGTCCAATCCCCTTTTAAAAGGCATCTAGGCCAGCTCTGATCACCAGATCCTGTGGCAAGGAGTTCCACAGATTGCACAAAAGGTAACGACATATTTTCTTCTAACTGTCCTGACACTCAGTTTTGGTGTCCCTAATCCCTGGCTACACTTCCAGATAGGGAGGTTTTTTTCCCCCTGCCGGTTCTGAAATCCTGCAGTCCGTGTCAATTTCTCCTGTTCCCAGTCCTTCCTTCTCAGGAACAAGAAGTCTCAAAAAATAAGTATCACTGCCGCCACCACCACCACCAACCCCCCCCCCCCAAAAAAAACCCTTAGGGACTTATGGCCAGAACATTGGTTTCATTTCAACACTGTAAACTGCTATGGAACACTTGCACAATAGAACTGAGCAGAGTGCCCCAGAGCATGGGCAGAACAGACCTCCCTCGACGCTGAGCCTGTTGGCCAAGAATTCGACACGGAGGCCTCACTTACAAAAATGGCCTCCTCAACCCACCCACCAGCACCACCAAGAGTGCTTTAGTAGGCTTACGTTTTTAGCGGTATTGGGTCCAGACCGGATACTCTCACAGGCAACAGCAAAATAAAGCAGCAACATAAAGCAAGAGCATCCCTGACCATGGGCAGAGTACCTCTTGTGCTCTGGAGGGATGGGCCTGAACATGCTCAAGCTCCAGTAACAAGAATAAGAGCAACAAAGTGTTCTTGGACAGGCGCCTCCCCTTCCCTCCTTCAATCCTCCTCCATCACTCAGGGGCCGACCACTCGATGTCGCCTTGGGAGCCCAGTGCCAAGGCAAAGGTGCCCCTGCACATGGACAGAGTGCCTCCTCTTCCCTCCCCCAGTGATTGATTCAAGCACCAGCCCGGGCCGGCCACTCGATGTTGCTTTTGGAGCCCTGTGCCAAGGCAACGGCGCCCCTGCGCATGGACAGAGCGCCTCCTCTTCCCTCCCTCCGCCAGTGATTGATTCAAGCGCCAGCCCGGGCCGGCCACTTGATGTTGCCTTCGGAGCCCAGTGCCAAGGCAAAGGTGCCCCTGCGCATGGACAGAGCACCTCCTCCCCCCTCCATCCCCACCGAGCTAACCCCGCCCCCTCCCGCCGGAGCAAGAGCGCCCCTGCCCATGTGCAGAGCGCGGCGCCCGCCACTCACCCGGCCCCCTGCGCGCTGCCGCTGCCGCCTCCGCCGCCCTCGGCCAGCAGGAAGCCGAACCTGTCGACGCGCCGCTCCCCGCCCAGCGAGTCGCCCTCGCCCGCCTCCCCGCCCGCGCCGTCCTGCGCCGCGGAGCCCATCCCGTTGGCCTGCGCGGCGGCCGCGGTCGCCCCCGCCGCCTTCCGCCCCTCGCCGCGGCGCTTGGCCATCCTCAGCCGCCGGGCGCCGCAGGACTCTCCGGCATCATCGCCGCCGCCGCGTCTGCCTCGGGCGCCCCGGCGACGCCCATTGGCCGAGGAGCGCGGCCGACCCCGCCCCCGCGCCCCCGCCATTGGCTCCTACGGACGCGCCCGCCCCTCGCCTCCGCGTCCGCCCAATCGGCGCCGCTCCCTCAACGCACGCCCCCTTCTCCGGCCTGGGCGTGGTCCAGAGGTGGGCTTGAGGCTCAGGAGCGGGAGCGATTGTTGGCCGCTCCGGTTTGTCAATCACGTCCACCAAGCCGCTCCGCCCGCCCTCCTGCCTGCCAATCAACTCAAGCGTTCGCCTAGCCCCTCTTCCTCTTTTGCCTCTCTGCACTCCCCGAGCGGGGGGGGGCGTTGGAAGAGGGTGCTGCGATCTGGTTTCAATCCGGTTTCGATTCGGTGTCAGTCCGGCTCGTGGCAGATTTTTTTGGAGCCCAATCCTATGCACATCTACGCAGATGTGGGTCCTGTTTTAAGTCAGTGGGACTTACTGCCCGGTACGTGAGTGGGCTGAGGATCAAAAGTGCAATTCTAGCCAGACTTTACCTGGGAGTAAATTCCGTTCAACCCGATGGGGCTTCTTCTGAGTAGACGTCCGTACGTCTCACAATTTTGGCCACTTGCTCAGCTTGTAGCCCCCCCCCCCGTGGCGTCTCTACAGGGAGGGCAGAGCTCTAAGTTTTGCAAGGAGCCTTACCCTGTCATGTAAATCCCTCCTTTCCCTTGCTGCTGTAGCCAGTAAGCAATGCCAAGATGTTGCTTTTCCCTGTACTGTGAGGATTGGCTACAACGGTGCAGGAAAGGATTGATTTCCACTGCAAGGTAAGGCTTCTTGCAAAACTTAAGAGCTCTGTCCTCCCTTCAGAGACGCAACTGTGCCCCCCCCCCAAGCATGTTGCTCGGTGCAATTACACCCCCCCTGCACTTCTTTAGCTACACCCCTGATCAGAAGCACTTGTTCCTTTTTGAATCCAGGAAGTGGAAGAGAAATTGTGAAGAACGGCAAAGGAAAGTAGGCAGGGAGAGGTAGCAGGTAATTGTACAAATTTAGAACCTGAGGCAAATACATCAGTTGACCTGAGGGGTGGTATATCAGCCCTGTATATCTACATGTCAATCTACCTGTACTTATAAAAGGACAGGTAGATTGACAGGTAGATCCCTTATCCAGACATCCAGACTATTCTGAAATCCAGACATTTTTTCCAAGACTTAAAAAAAAAACTTTCTGTAGTGTAAACACTAGAAGGTCTTGTGCTCGTCCCCACGTACAGCCTGTCAGTTCTCATCTCTGCTCTGTGGTGTGTGCCATGGTTGACAAATGTCCAAGAGGCCAGACACTAGCAATGAAAAGAGCATTTCTCCTTATACTGATGCAATTATTTCAAAATCTAGACATATCCGAAATCCGGACATCTTCTCATCCCAAGCAGTCTGGATAAGGGATACTCAACCTGTAATCAGAAAACCGGTCTCTGCCCCGAGGTGCTCACAATCTAAACTGATACAAAGAAGACAACAGGAAAAGAGGTGAAAGTGTGGAGAACCAGGGAGATGTGATTATGACATATTCAGTGGTGTCATCTAAATGATTTAAGAACAGGTACTCACTTTTGATTGGCACGTGTCGGGACCCACCCACCGGAAGTGACGTCATAAGCCGGAAGTGAGGTCGTGGCAGGAAGTGACATGAAAAAAGCCCTTTTTGAGGCCTCAGATGATTTTAAACTGACCCAACAGTTGCAACAGGATTCCACAGCACCCCCAGAACATGTGAAGGAGGCCTGGCATCATGTTAAAACCCCAGAGCAACTCATTTTTCAGTGGCAAGGAAAGGAAAGGCTCCGCTCGCTGTCTGCCTGCCTGCCTGGCTCTGAGAACATGCAGGCAACTCAAACATGCAGGAAATTCAAACGTTGCAGAGGGCGGAGTCGACGAGTGGGCGGGCGAATGGGCGGGGCCAGTTGTAATCCTAGAAAGCGGTACACGTGTACCCCCGCGTACCCCCTGCATGACATCACAACATATTATTCATATACTGTACTTAGGCTTAATTACAGCACAATCTGAGGAATGCCTGGATATTCCCTTGTAACTGACATGATGCAAAACCCACTAGGAATTTCTCCTGTGCAAGAGTCACCATTCAAATAAATGAGCTAAATTTCCTTGAGTCTGCCTCCCAGCTCAGACTAGCTAAGTAGGACAACTTGGGGCTGTAACCCACATTCATCTAGTTAGGGTTGCCCAATTTAGTTATCCCCGCACCCCCGCACAGTTCATGTGACTGCAAATTGTGCCACAGGCAGGGATTCAACAGGTGAAGTTTCTCCTGGCATGGATCTTCCCTGTCCACGTGTCAACTATTTTTCCACATTTGATTTTTTTTTTCCTTGTTCCCAGATGAAAAGCTGTCAACCTCTGCCGCCAGGTGGCCAAATGTAGAATTGAAGGCTTTGGCATATGGAAGGTAAAGACACCGGCTATTTACTTCCACCTTACATGTATGCAAATGGCACATTTTCATTCATTTGTGCATTGGGTAGATTTGTGATAAAAAGCCACACTTCACCTGCAACACCCACCATCAGACAACAACGCATGTGTCTGATGAGATACATGCTCATCAGGCTGTGTGCATAAAGGTGTGTGCCAGATGTCTCATATACCTGGGCTGGAGAGGGTGATAAATCCTCTCACAACACACCAGAACCAGCTGACATCCACTCAGATTGACTGGTGACAGAATTAGATCACATAGAAATATTTAATTGGCTTGCAATTAATCTGTGGAACTCCTTACCACAGGATGTGTTTGGGACACCTGGCCTAGATGCCTTTCAAAGGGAACTGAGACTGATGGAGGAAAAGTCCGTCACAGGTTACGAGCCATAATGGGTATGTGCAACCTCCTGGTTTTAAAAGTAGCCTATCTTTGAAAGCCAGATGCAGGCACATTGTTTTGTGTGCTCACTGGAATCTTAGGCTATTTGGCCTCCTCGATCCGGCTACTTTTCCCCCATTCCCGGGTTGGCCTTTAACCACAATAGAAAACTTCAGAAATGCAATGTCACTTGAAAGCCGGGATTCTGTTGTGGTTCTGGTGTTGAACATAGACCTGCAAGATCCAGATTCACATTTCTGCTCAGCCACAAAGCTTCCTGGATAAAGCCCAGTCTCAGGGTGCCAGAGGCGTTTCTACAGGGATGGCAAAGCTCTACGTTTTGCAAGAAGCTTACCCTGTCATGTAAATCCCTCCTCTCCCTTGCTGCTGTAGCCAGTAAGCAATGCCAAGATTGGCTAAAACGGTGCAGGAGAGGAGTGATTTCCACTGCAAGGTAAGGCTTCTTGCATAACTAGAGCTTTGCCATCCCTGTAGAAACGCCACTGCAGGGTGCAATCCTAACCTGGAGTTAGACCGGCATAGTTAGGCCAGCAAAGTTTGGCCGGCACAAGGGACACCGTAAAGTATGTTTGGACCACTCTCAGAGCTACAGAGGCCAGCACACAGACGTGCGTCATCCTCCCTGACTCGGAGAGTGGTCCAAACGTGCTTTACTGCTAACTGGGTAAGAGGCACTTTTAACTGGGCAAGAGGCACTTTTTCAAGTGGTGTTCCTCTTAGATTTAGAAGGGGGAGAGCAATTGTCCCTCTTCACCCCTGCGCAGTGTCTTTTCTAGTGGCTGTTGCGGGTGGTGTTCTATATTTTTTAGATTGGGAGCCCTTTTGGGACAGGGAACCATATAACTTTTATTATTATTTGCCTGTAAACCACTTTGTGAACCTTGTGTTAAAAAGCAGTACGTAAATACTTTTGATTGATTGATTGATTGATTGATTGATTGATTGATTGATTGATTGATTGATTGA
>JAJKFI010000059.1:1031543-1064342 GCA_029204185.1 Lerista edwardsae
GTGAGTGAGTGAGTGAGTGAGTGAGTGAGTGAGTGAGTGAGTGAGTGAGTGAGATTTGCTGTAGGAAGTTGGAGACGTTTTATTAACACAAGAGAGAGAAACGACAAACATTTCTGCTTTGTGGGAGGGGGAAGGACAGAGAAATGTAACTTTAGGCATAATCCTAACCTGGAGTTAGTCTGGCACAGTTAGGCCAGCAAAGTTTGGCTGGCACAAGGGCCACCGTCAAGTATGTTTGGACCGCTCTCGGAGTCGGGGAGGATGGAGCACATCTGTGTGCTGGTCTCTCTGACTCCGAGAGTGGTCCAAACGCCACTCCCTTGTATCTGGCATTCTGAGGTAAATTGCTGAGGTAAAATTCTGAGGTAAATAAAGCAAAGTCTGGCCAGCACAAGAGACACCATAAAGTGTGTTTGGACCACTCTCAGAGTCAGAGAGGCCAGCACACAGATGTGCGCCATCCTCCCTGACTCCGAGAGTGGTCCAAACAAGGTGGCCCTTGTGCCAGCCAAACTTTGTTGCCGTAAGTACACCGGCCTAACTCCAGGTTAGGATTGCGCCCTAAGGAGATGAACATCTCCACCCTGGGGATGCCCCCATTAATGGAACGAGCAGGAGGAGGAGAACATGGGGATGTGGCTTGATAAGTCGACAGTCAGTCGATTGTGGTTGTCTGTAATCGCTTCTGTGTTTGTTCTGCAGGCTTTAAACAGTTATACCGAAGGAGACTACGAAGGGTCGAAAAGGCTGGGCCAGAACGCATTGAGGGTTGCCATCGCAGCAATTATCATTGGGATTGTGGTGATTGGAATCTATTGTATAGTCCATTTCACTACGGTGAGTAAAAGGTGCCCGTTGCCAGGAATGGAAGGAGTGGTAAGCCATCCTTGCTGTAACAGGATTGGGTCGGTGTGGGCAACATTGAGGGTATTTATGCACTGGGCTGATTTCCCTGAGAAAGCAGAGCTTGTGGGCGCAATCCTAATCGGGCATTGCGCTGGTGCAGCACTGTTGTGCCTAGTGCAGCACTGCTTAGCTCTGCCGGTGCAGGTTTGCGCCAAGGGCGTGCCAGAGGCATTACTGGGTGGAGGGAAGACTTCTGGTGGGTCCCAGACAGATTGTTATTCTAAGGTGGGTCTCAATGCTAAAATGCTCGAGAAACACTATCCTAGATATTTACGTAGGCCCCTGGACAAAATTCTCAGTTTGCCTCCTCCTGAACCTGGTTTCTTTTTGGCCAAAGCACTACAGTTTTTTCTTTCCTAAAGGAACTGAGCGCTCCTACTGATGAAATTGCCTCTCCTGTCGTAGAAGAAGTCTCAGAGCATTGTCCAACCCTCAACTACACCCCAGAGCTGGGGGCAGTGGGGCCTGTTTCTGGAGTCAGGGGGCTCAGAGCCCAGCTTTGCCCCAATTTATATTCCTCTCTTCTTTCTAAAGGGACGTGATGGCGCTGCGGGCTAAACCGCTGAGCTGCTGACCAGAAGGTTGACAGTTCGAGACCACGCAATGGAGTGAGCGCCCGTTGCTTGTCCCAGCTCCTGCCAACCTAGCAGTTTGAAAGCATGTAAAAAATGCGAGTAGATAAATAGGGACCACTTCGGTGGGAAGGGAACGGCGTTCCGTGTGCTACGGCGTAGAGTCATGCCGGCCACATGACCACGGAAGCTTGTCCTTGGACAAAACGCCGGCTCTACAGGCTTAGAAACAGAGACGAGCACCGCCCCCTAGAGTCGGTCATGACTAGACCATTCGGTCGTGGGGAAACCTTTACCTTTTTACCTTCTTTCTAAAGGACGACCTTTTAAGCTGCAACATACAATGCGCTCTGTCTCCTATATATTATAAGTCCAGGATGAAGCTTATCCTCCATCCTGGGCAGGATGGCCAATTCCTAGGTTGTTTGCTCCAACCCTCGGCATCTGGCAGCCTTCTGTGGAGCATCAACAACAGAGTAGCATGAGCCACAGATTGAATTACCAGCTCACCCAAACACACAAGAAGAGCTGAGCTGAGGCTTCCTAAGACCTTTGAAGAAGTTGACCATAAACGTATGACCCCTGTTCCCATCTTCCTTTAAGAGGAGGTTTTTCTCTGCCCCTTCGCTCTCCAGCAAGCCCAGATTCCTAAGAAATACCATAGATTCGTAGCACCGTCTCAAATAATAAGAACATAAGAGTGGCAGCAAGATGCAAGTATCTTAAGAACATAAGAAGAACCCTGCTGGATCATTTAGTCCCAGCTTCCTGTATCTCACAGCAGCCCACCAGGTGCCCCAGGGAGCACACGAGGCAACAAGATGCCTGCATTCTGTTGCCACTCCCTTGCACCTAACACTCTGAAGTAGCCTACTACTAACATAAGGAGGTTGCACTACCCATTGTGGCCTATAGCTCACGATGGACGTTTCCTCCATAAATCTGTCCAGTCCCCTTTTAAAGGCATCTTAGGCCAGATGCCATCACCACCTCCTGTGGCAAAGAGTTCCACAGATTAATTACCCGCTAGGTAAAAAGTATTTCCTTTTATCTGTTTTAACTCATTTAATAATGAGGCCTGCAAGCCTTCATCGCCTTAATCGGTAGCTCAGCAGTGTAGTAGCTTCTTTCCAGGGGGCCAATTTGGATCAATAAGGACTGGGAGCAGGTGCTGGCGTATTATTGAAAAAGAGACAATTTGCGGCTGCTGTTCATTGCAACAATAATTGGTGGGGGGTTGAATTGGAAATTGCATTTAATTGCACTTGTCAATGAAATGCCACCGCTCGTATTAATGTCAAATACTTACTCAAAACTTGTCTTCTCTACAAAGGCTCAGGCACAATTGCCAAGCCCAGTGGTCCTCAAGTCTTTTAGCACCGGGACCCACTTTTTAGAACGACGATCTGTCTGGGACCCACCGGAAGTGATGTCATGGCCGGAAGTGCCGTCATTGTGACGCTAGAGCCTGCTGCTTTCCTGAGGATGCGGCAAAAAGTTGGGTGATTTCTCAGCCGTTTCCCAATAGCAAAGTGGATCAGGAAGGGGGAAAAAAAAGCCTATTTACAACCTTGACACAAGCAAAACAATCACACAGCCTTCCCCCTTTCCAGCATCCCATCTTCCCGTATTGTCAATACGGTTGCTCTAGGTGCTTTGTGACCCGCCTGAAATGGGCTCGCAACCCACTGGTATGTCCCAACCAGCGTCGTCATCCGCAAATGAACTCCTGGAATGCTGGGAGGGACTTACGTGGGGCTTTGCCGTGATTGGCTGCCCGCCCGTTTCGTTCTGCAGCTTCCCTGGCCTCGAGGGGTGCCTGCTCGCCGGGGGACACAGGTGGGGGGCGCGCCGGCTGCCTGGGCAAGCAGCAGGGGGCCGCTCTCGAGGCCAGGGCAGCCGCGGAACGAAACGGGCGGGCTGCCAATCACGCAAAAGTCCCGCCCACGTCCCTCCCAGCATTCCGGGAGTTCATTTGCGGATGACGACGCTGGTCCCAACCCATTGTTTGGGAACCACTGGCCTAGCCTGTCTCCCAGGACTAGGATCCGGGGTTCGGAAATACCTCCCCCCCCCTCCGGGGAGCGGTGCTTACTCTTCTGTGAAAGCCCTACTCCCATTTTCAAGATAAACTGGTGGCAGGGATGCTCTGGGCACTTGCATCTGTGCCCGGCATCCCAGAATGCCGAGTTGCGCTTCCACGGAACAGGAAGCACCGCTCAGGATGGGGAAGGGTTTTCTGTTGCACGGCGTTCATGAGTTTGGCGACTGCTGTCCTAGACTGGAACCAGCACACAGACCTGAGCCATCCTCCCTGACTCTGAGAGTGGTCCAAACGTGCTTTATGGTGGCCCTTGTGCCGGCCAAACTCTGCTGGCCTAACTCCAGGTTAGGATTGCGCCCTAAAGGATTACAGAAGCAAGGGCCTCTACAGGGAGGGCAGAGCTCTAGGTTTTGCAAGGAGCCTTACCTTGCAGTGGAAATCACTCCTCTCCTGCACCGTTTTAGCCAATCCTCACAGGGAACAGCAACATCTTGGCGTTGCTTACTGGCTACAGCCGCAAGGGGGAGGAGGGATTTACACGACAGGGTAAGGCTCCTTGCAAAACCTAGAGCTCTGCCCTCCCTGTAGAGACGCCACTAGGGCAGGGGGAGCATTACAAATCTCAAAGAACCAGTATCCAAACTTTCTAGATGGCCTGGGAAATGCACTTCCCTCCCCCCAAATTTGAGCCTTAGAGTCTCCATGGAATCTTAACTTTGGAACCAGATGTTCTGTGCTGCCGCGAATGATTGCAACAAGTTTTGATGGTTGCAGCAAATTGTGGTTGCTGCTGTGTCCAGGCACTGCCCACCGCACAAGGCATGCTGGCGTGATAGAGTCACAGCGTTCACGGCTGCCTTCTCTGGAGGATAACAGCAGCACTCTCCCAGCGCCTCCTGAAAGCACTTTCAAACTGAGAGCTTGAGTGGATCCGTCCTCTGATGAGTCACGCTGAAATTTGTCTCCGCGGGTCGGTGAAATGAGGTCACACCAGTGGAAGTGGTGGGAGAGAGGGAGAGAGAGCTTCTCATTCTCTGCTCAGCTTGCTTGTCCACCCAGCCACCAATCTGGGCCCTGACTTCCCCCCCCCCACCAAAACGATCGAGATTTGGCGCAAGCCCGTGCCCGCTCCCCAGGGAGTAAGCCCCATAAATTCAATGGGTCTTACTTCTGAGTAGACACGCCATAGGAGTGGGCCATCTCACACCAGGAAAGCTGTATGTTTCGTCCTGACTGACTGCAGGGCTTTGTTCAGGCACGGAATGCTGGCTCCTGGGGTATGATGTCACAACGTCATGTGATGTCATAATGTCACTTTTGGGTTCTCCCCAGAGAAGGGAGCACTCACTGTGGCAGCTTCACACCCCTGTTGTTTCTGCTGGGGAGGCTCTCTTCTGAAGGAGAAGGAAACTCTGGCAGAGCTTGAGGGCAGTTATGCACCCCCTTTAGCATAGCACCCAGGGCATATGCTCCTCAAGCTCCACCCTAGTTACTCAAGTAAATCCCTGTCTCGCAATGTAGCGGTGCCAGCCAGGCTATGCTGTATCCTGCAGGGGATTTTCGGTTGCTGGAGGTCTCCTTGGTGGAGACACTCTAGCCCAGCACTCTTCCCTCCTGTCCTCCACACTTCCTCTTTTGCTCTGCTTCCTTTTGGCTTCCAGAGAGTGGCGGTGGCTAGCGAGAGAGCGCTGGTGGACTAGCGTTTGGTCCCGCAAGGTCAAACAGCAGTGCCTCTGGAAACGGCTAGGGGTGTTGCTTGGCTGCTCCTTCCATGCTGAAAGGGGGAAGCGTTCCCCTCGACTCCCTGAAAAAAAAAACCCCTCGCTGACACAAAGCCATTAGCGAGCATCGAGCCATTTCCTGACAATCGGGGGCGCGATCGATCGCTGGGCAGCCCTGATGCATAATTCACTGGTAACTGGCAGCCAGACCCCAGCTGCCAATGAAAAGCCAATGCCTTAGATTCAAACATGCCTTGAATCTCTAATGCAGTGGGCTGTTTGTTTAATAGGGACAGGAGCCATTAAATAATGTGTCCATTAGGCCTTGCGAATGAATAATTTAAAAATGCAATCAAACTTCTCTCTCTTTCTCTCTCTCTCTCTCTCTCTCTCCATCCCCCACACTTCCTGAAAAATCTTTCTTGGCACAGCATGCCATCTGAGAAACCGAGCCTTGGATGTGCAAGATTAACCCTCTTCACACCCCTCTGGGCTAAGCCAAAGGACAGCTCTGACGTAAGAGAGGGAAGCGCGCAGATTCTCTGACCCCGGCGGTTTGATTTCACCCTCCGGGTCTCGCCAGCGCCCAGCCCTGGCTGCACAGACTGGTTCGTTGCCATCGCCGGTCCCGGTGCCGCCGGCAAGATGAGCGCCGACCCTCAAAGAATACGCCTTCAGGAATGCCGTTATATAGCCACATCCTCCCCCTCCCGCCGCTGTTTGAACGTATGTTGACGATGCGCCCAGTGCCCTGCTCGTGTCGTGTTTTACGTTCGCGGTGCACCTGCGACGCTTCTGGTAGGATCCGTCTCCCAGGCCAGAGGCGCCTGCTGGCTCAACGTGCCGAAACGGCGACAGATGCTGGAGCGGAATGCGCAGGACATGATGTGCAGCCACTCCCCGATTTCATTGGCGAGATCTTCAGAGAGCCGTTGTCCCTTCGATGCCTCTCAGGACGCCAACTGACTGCTGCGTTTCCACCTGCTGTCGTGTTCTCCTTCCGCAAAGATGGATTGTGGCGGCTTCCGGCTGAGCCTGGCTTTCTAGCGCAGTGCTCCTGAACCCTGGCTGGCCACAGCGCTCCCCAGTTTCAAGCAGGTCTTTCCCAGCGGTTCCTGGAAACGCCGGCTAAAAGCCTCACTTGGAGAAGCGTTCTTTGCAACAGATCTGGATCCTTCCTTCCATTCCTTTCCTGGCTTCCTGCACGAACCTCCCTCCAGTCCTCAAGGAAATGGTGTGCGCCGACCTCACCGCCCCTCCCCCCCCGTGGCTCATTTGGGGCAGGACTGCTTTGCGCCCCCTTCACCTGCATCCGTATCGCGCCCCTTTGTTTGCTCCCGCCTCTGCTCAATATTTGTGCTCGTCCCACTGAGAATTGTATGACTGCATGCGTTACCCAGGGGACATTGATTCGTCCTGAGAGCCGGGTGCTGAGGTTGTGTCGTGGCGGAAGGGGTGGTGGTGGAGGAGAGGGTGGCCAAGTGCCCAGGGCAAAAGCCACCTGGGCTGCTCCTGTGCCTTTAAGAGCAGCGGGATGCTCAGAAACCAACAGGATGAGCTTTTGCCACTGGGAAAATGTAATATCCCAGCCTCCTGTTGAAGTCAGCACATTATGAGCGCAATCCTAACCTGGACTTAGGCCAGTGCAGTTTGGCCGGCACGAGGGCCACTGTTAAGAACGTGTGGACCACTCTCGGAGTCAGAGAGGCCAGCACACAGACGTGCGCCATCCTCCCTGACTCCAAGAGTGGTCCAAAGTGTGTTTTATGGTGTCCCATGTGCCGGCCAAACTGTGCTGGCCTAACTGTGCCGGCCTAACTCCAGGTTAGGATTGCACCCGATGTTACTGTTAAAGGCAGAGGAGCAGAGGGTGGTTTAGAAGTTGGCAACCCTAGGGTGGCTGAAGATTGGGGCGTGAAATTACATCTAGCTTGACTTGTCATTTTTGATACCATGGATGAAATATTAAACTAGTCCCACTGTCCCTTCCGATGCTGAATGCTGGAGCGCACAGCTCTAGGTAGCATAGGTAGATTTGGGAAAAAGTGACTTTTTCTCCTCACCCCCTACACATGTAAATGACTGCAGATCTTTGCACTTAGGAGTGAATTGCTTCCACCTTCTGCTGCCACATCGGGATAAATGGTAGCTGGAAACGTCTGGTTCTAGATAAAACCAAAGAAAACAAGTTGAATTATGCTTGGAAAGGAAAAAAAAAAGACAAATAAACTTGTATTGGTTTGTATATACTTTTGTGGTTTGAATAATGTCAATGCTTGTGGACGGTTTTGGTCTGGAAATTGCCTTCCGGTTTGCGGGGAGGGGAGGTTTGTCTAAAGGGGCGTGGCTATTTTATGCAGAGGGTGGGGCTTCTGTGGCCAGGGGGTGGAGCCAGCAGACCTCTTCTTTCCCCTCTCAAGGATTTCGGCCTGCAACCCGACGGGCAGTTGTTCCACGGGAAATGTGAGTTTTCAGCCCACACATAGAATGCGTAGAATGAGGTGGTAGAATTCTGGACTGTACCACGTCAAGCTCCAGGTGGGATGAAATACTTAAGGACATAAAAAATAACACCCCTGGCTGGATCAGACCAACGGTTCATGAGTCCTATTTCCCACAGCAGCCAAACCAGATGCTGGTTTAGATACAGGGTCGGCCCGCTAATGAGACGGGCTAGGACTGTCCTCTAAGCAGGCTATTGTTAGGGAGAAATACCATACGTTTTCAGAAATTCAGGGCACAATCCTCACCAACTTTCCAGCACCAGGGGAAGAACATCAGAAGAGCCCTGCTGGATCAGGCCAAAGGCCCATCTAGTCCAGCTTCCTGTATCTCACAGCGGCCCACCAGGTGCCCCAGGGAGGCACGAGACAACGAGATGCTTGCATCCTGTGGCCACTCCCTTGTACCCGGTACTCTGAAATAGCCTACTCCTAATGTAAGGAGGTTGCACAATCCATCATGGCCTGTAGCCCACGATGGACTTTTCTTCCAGAAATCCGTCCAATACCCTCTTAAAGGCACCTAGGCCAGATGCCATCACCACCTCCTGTGGCAAAGAGTTCCACAGATTAACTACCCTCTGGGTAAAAAAAAGCATTTCCTTTTATCTGTTTTAACTCTCCCAACCCTCAGCTTTAGCGGTTGCCCCCTGGTTCTGGTGTTTTGAGAGAGGGAAAAGAGCATCCCTCTATGCAATGCAGTTCTGATATAAGGGGACAGGCATTCCCTTACCTTGAGGAGGCCTCTGTGAATACTACTCCACTGCAGGATGCAGCACATGCCCCACTGGCACCGCTATGCCAGTGCTGCAAAGTGGATTGTGACTGCGCCCTCAAAGAATCTGATTTCTTTCTAGAGAAGCAGGACCAAATGTTTTGCTTCTGGCTTCAGCTGCTTCTGGGACAGCAGCAGTGATGTCATGCAGGGGGTACGCGGGGGTATGCGAGTACCGGTTTCTAGGATTACAGCTGGCCCCGCCCATTTGCCCGCCCACTCGTCGACTCCGCCCCCTGCAACGTTTGAATTTCCTGCACGTTTGAGTTGCCTGCACGTTCTCAGAGCCAGGCAGGCAGCGAGCGGAGCCTTGCCTTGCCTTGCCACTGAAAAATGAGCTGCTCTGGGGTTTTGGAACTGTTGGGTCACTTTAACATGATGCCAGGCCTCCTTAACGTGTTCTGGGGGTGCTGTGGAATACTGTTGCAACTCAGTTTAAAATCATCTGAGGCCTCAAAAAGGGCTTTTTTCATGTCACTTCCTGCCACGACCTCAATTCTGGCTTATGACATCACTTCCGGTGGGCGGGTCCCAACACATGCCAATCAAAAGTGAGTACCTGTTCTTAAATCATTTAGATGACACCACTGGACAGCAGCTCCCCACCTCCTGTTCCAGAACTCCTTACCCATCATCTGTTTTCTGCCGCCAAATCCCAGCTTCTCCTGCCTTGCCCGCCTTACAGGCAGAGACAGCTGGCACTAGAAATTGCTGCCGTCAGCACCTGGATCAGATTAGCACCCTTCAGCCCTCCAAGACAGCTGGCTCTTGCAAAACAGCAATGTGGGCGTAATCCTGATATGTAACCTTAGAACGCGGCTGCTAAATATAAGAGAGCAACAAGCTACAGGTGCTTTCCTTGGAGCAAGCTGCCGACGATCGTCAAACAGACAAAGACTCGGGACACCACCCCTTCCTGCACTTTACACCCCCATCCTCGCATCTTCGGCTGTTGGAACAGTGGCTTGAGCCACAGGGTGTGCAAATGTTCCATGCACGCCCTTCCACAGGCAGACTTACCTCTGCGATGCAGAGCTGGCAATGCACACTCATAAGAACCTAAGAAGAGCCCTGCTGGATCAGGCCAAAGGCCCATCAAGTCCAGCTTCCTGTATCTCACAGCAGCCCACCAGGTGCCCCAGGGAGCACACGAGGCAACAAGATGCCTGCACCCTGTTGCCACTCCCCTGCACCCGGTACCAGTAGCCCACCACCTTTGTAAGGAGGTTGCACAATCCATCATGGCCTATAGCCCACGATGGACCTTTCCTCCAGAAATCCGTCCAATCCCCTCTTAAAGGCATCCAGACCAGATGCCATCACCACCTCCTGTGGCAAAGAGTTCCACAGATTAACTACCCGCTGGGTAAAAAAGTACTTCCTTTTATCTGTTTTAACTCTCCCAACCCTCAGTTTTAGCGGCTGCCCCCTGGTTCTGGTGTTTTGAGAGAGGGAAAAGAACATCCCTCTATCGACTTTATCCCTTCCATGCATAATTTTGTATGTCTCAATCATGTCCCCCCTCAGGCGCCTTTTTTCCAGGCTGAAGAGCCCCAAACGCTGCAGTCTTTCTTCATAAGGGAGGTGCCCCAGCCCTGTCATCATTTTCGTCGCTCTCTTCTGCACCTTTTCCAGCTCCACTATGTCCTTTTTGAGATGCGGCGACCAGAACTGGACACAATATTCCAGGTGCAGCCTTACCATCGACTTGTACAATGGCATGATAATATTGGCTGTTTTATTCTCAACCCCTTTTTTAATGACCCCAAGCATGGAATTGGCCTTCTTAATTGCTGACGCACACTGGGTCGACACCTTCATTGAATTGTCCACCAGCACCCCAAGATCTCTCTCCTGAGCTGTCACAGACAGCTCAGAACCCATTAGCCTATAGGTGAAGTTTTGGTTTTTGGCCCCAATGTGCATCACTTTACATTTGTCTATGTTGAAACGCATCTGCCATTTGGCTGCCCCTTCCCCCACGCTCATTTATTGCCCTAAGACATGGCAGTGCCCACAGTCATAGAAGGATTTGGGTGTTGTTGTTTTTAAAGGGTTAGAGTAGTGTTTCTCAAGCTGTGGGTTGGACCCACTCAATGGGTCCTGGCCTGATTTCTGGCGGGTCCCTCAGAGCTTCCAGTGAAAACATGGGTGATAGAAAGATCAGATCACTCATTGCCTCCAGTCCTGAGGCTGGTTAAAAATCAGATGGCTGCTAACTGCCCTACAGAGAGCTGAGCTCCTGCAGTCTGCAAGAGAGCTGCTAATTGACCTGCCAACAGCTGAGCTCCTGCAGTTTGCAAGGTAGCTGCTAATTGCCCTGCAGTTTGCAAGCAGCTGAGTTCCTGCAGTTTGCAAGTTTGTGTCAATATAGGGAGATCAATGCTTGTGTGTGTGTGTGTGTGTTTTCCAGATTTCTCAATGACAGCTAATGGGGACAGGGGAAGGTTGGGGCTACACCTAAAGCCTCAAACCTTGAGGCATTAAGGCTGCCTTATTACAAGAAATGGATTGAGTTTTTTTTTTTTAGTTTTGCAAATATTTTTTTCTGTTTACAAGTAATACATGTTTGTTTATTACTTGTAAAAGCGTTTATTAATTACTTGTAGATAAATAAAAACATTTCTTTCTAGATCTTTCTAGATCACCTTTTTTTTTTTGTTTAATTCTCATAAAGCTAGGTGGGTCCTGATACAGGGTGTTACGTTCAAAACTGGATCCCAGTGCTAAAATGTTTGAGAACCACTGGGTTAGAGAAACTGAAGGCAGATGAAGTTGCCTTTGGCTCGTTTGGGTTCGCATGATGCATTAAGTATTTGTGGGCGTGCAAGGAAGGGGGAAAGTATCTATGCGCAGGCTATGCGCTGCCAAGATCTGTGTCTGCAGCATATCAAACTGCTCCCGCCCCTTTCCCCGCCACACGTAGTCCACACAAATGGAGAAGGAAAACAACTCCAGAATATAATAATAATACCTCGATGAACAAGCAAAACTCTTTGCAAATATAGCCACACTTTGCCAGGCGGCACAAGTCACAGATATGTTTAAATCAGAGGTTTTTAATCTTTTGTGACCCTGGAGAATGTTAAGATATTCTTAGCTTTTGTGGGCTCATCGGAAGTCAGGGCCAAATTCAAACTTGTTCATACACTATCTACCAACAAAGTATGTGTGTCGAGGCCATTTTCTTCCTTTATTTCGGAAGTGTCTCACGTGTTCCCTGCCTTGTCTTTGAGGTTGGACGTACAGGACCATGGAGAGCTCCACAGGCACACCTGGTTCTGATGGGCCTCGATTCCCCATCCTAAGCTCCACCCTGCTGTCAGGAGAGGCAACTGTGTCAAAGAGGTAGTCCTCTGGCTTCAAGACTAGCACCTCCTCCTCTCCAGAGAGCTTCCTCTCGGCTTGCAGCTGCCAGCATAAGCCTGTGCATATGGAGGGAGTATATGCTGGGATGCTTTTTGCAGGGGGGAAAAAGCTTCAGGAGGGTGCAGACTCTGGGGGCTTTGGGCTAATGGCTTCCATTTACAACTCAGTTGTTGTTCAGTCGCTAAGTCGTGTCTGACTCTTCGCAACCCCCTGGACTGCCACACGCCAGGCCTCCCTGTCCTCCACTAGCTTCCGGAGTTCGCCCAATTTCATGTTCATCGCTTCGGTGACACTATCTAACCATCTCATCCTCTGCTGCCCCCTTCTCAGTGATGTCATGCAGGGGGTACGCGGGGGTACGCGAGTACCGGCTCCTAGGATTACGGCTGGTCCCGCCCATTCGCCCGCCCACTCGTCAACTCCGCCCCCTGCAACGTTTGAATTTCCTGCACGTTTGAGTTGCCTGCATGTTCTCAGAGCCAGGCAGGCAGGCAGGCAGCGAGCGGAGCCTTGCCTTGCCTTGCCACTGAAAAATGAGCTGCTCTGGGGTTTTGGAACTGTTGGGTCACTTTAACATGATGCCAGGCCTCCTTAACATGTTCTGGGGGTGCTGTGGAATACTGTTGCAACTGTTGGGTCAGTTTAAAATCGTCTGAGGCTTCAAAAAGGGCTTTTGTCCTGTCCCTTCCTGCCACGACATCACTTCCGGCTTATGACGTCACTTCCAGTGGGCGGGTCCCAACACGTGCCAATCAAAAGTGAGTACCGGTTCTTAAATCATTTAGATGACACCACTGTCCCTTCTCCTTTTGCCTTCAAGCTTCCCAGCATGAGGGTCTTTTCTAGAGAGTCCTCTCTTCTCAAAGTGGCCAAAGTCTTTGAGCTTCAGCTTCAGCATTTGTCCTTCCAGGGAGCAACCAGGCTTGACTTCCTGTAGGATTGCCCGATTGGATCTCCTTGCAGTCCAGGGGACTCTCAAGAGTCTTCTCCAACACCCTAATTCAAAAGCATCTCTTCTTTGGCGCTCCGCCTTCCTTATGGTCCAGCTCTCACAGCCATACATTGCGACTGGGAAAACCATAGCTTTGACTAGGCGAACCTTTGTCAGCAGGGTGATGTCTCAGCTTTTTATGAAGCTGCCTAGGTTCGCCAAAGCTTTCCTCCCAAGAAGCGAATGTCTTTTAATTTCATGGCTGCAATCACCATCTGTGGTGATCTTGGAGCCCAGGAAAATAAATCTACAACTCAGTACCATGGCTTAGATCCAACATTAGTCCACAGGCTGTTCCTCCTCCGAATCTGAACTGCTGTTTGGGACAGAGGTCAAAAGAATACTAGGCTCAGTCTAGTCCTCTGACCCCAAACAGCTCTTTCAGGCCCCCAGGCAGGGACTGTAACCAGACCTGGAAGCCATTCAAAGTGGAGATTCTAGGGAATAATAATAATAATAATAATAATAATAATAATAATAATAATAATAATAATAATACCACCTTTCTTTGGCCATTAGATTGCTCCTCTGACTTTAATTCAAGGCGGTTTACATAGGCAGGCTTTATTTCTCTAAACTCGCAAGGGTTTTTTACAAATTACAAACAAGTTCTGTCTTTCAAGAACTACAACAACATACAGATGGAACTTTTGTGGTCTAGTCCTTCTTTCTGGCTGCATGATTGCCTTCGTGCTGGCTGATAGACGGCTTCTCTGCTCCCTCCAAAGGAACAGCTGGCCCAGCACAACTCCTCTCTCACAGGCAGCTGGAGACAGCTCTTATCAGTTGCGCTTCTCAAGGTCTGCCGCTCACAGAGACTTCCAGTGTTGTCGAACTGGCGACCTTCGGATCTTATCTTCCGGCAAACGGAGGCTTTAACCCTCTCAACTAAACCTCCTGCCCAAGAATAGCATCTTGGGCCTTCTGCATGCAAAATAGGAGCACTACCAGCAAGATGCGAGCAGGGGCATAGCTGCAGGGGTGCAGGAAGGGTGCAATTGCACTGGGCAACAAGCTTTAGGGGGCCCACAAATGGAGCTTGACACTAGTGGCCAAACCTGTGAAAAGCTTGGTAAATACGAATAATACCATCATGTTATACGTATATGATCGGAAAGGCACTTGCAATGCAGAATGCAATGACACAAACTGGAGTGTAATAACTTTATCTAATGGCCAAAAAGCCAGAAAAAAAAAACACAACTACGATGTCACTTCCTGTTGTGACGGCACTTTCAGGGCACTGTTTTGCCCACTGCACTGGGCTACACTTTCATTAGCTACACCCCTGGCTGTGAGTTCTTGGAACCGGTAGAAACATTTATATTTTTAGAAATGGACGGGGAGAGTTAAGCACCCAAAGAGTCACTCCCAAGAGCATTGTTATTTTCTGCCTTCCTATTGTTATTCTGTTCTGGTTTGGAGGTATGGGGGGGTTGGTGATGTCCCGACAGCTAGCCAATCGGTGCTCCTGATATGGAAGCAGTCCTCTCTGCTCCTTGCTCCCCCCCCCCACAGTGGCTCACCAGCAAAACTCTTCCTGACCCATGGCTCACCTATCTGTGCAATGTTAGCAGCTTCGGAAGTCTCTAATTATATCCCCAGTGGCTGGGTGCCAGAAGCCACTGCAAGGGGAAGGAAGCTCGGCGGAGGAAAGACAGCCCACTGTCCTTTGCTGTTTAGTGTGGGCGCTCCCATGCTGCCGGCGGCGGGTGGGGCATTTGTGGGGTGAAATATCATCCAGACACTCGGGAAGTTGTTAAACTGAATCAAAGGTCGGCGGACGGAAGAGGCCGAACGGCTGGGATTTAAAAGCCGTCAAAATCTTACCACACGTGTGTCTCTTTGCAACAGTGAGATCCGCCTTGAGGAGGAACTACTAACTTAACTCGCCAAACTTCCCAGGGGCCTGTCTTATGTCCGGATGGCTGTTCCCCCCTGCACCATTTCATTCTCTGGGTCTGTTTTTTTTTTTTTTTTTTTTTTTTTGCATCTCTGCACTCCTGTATCCCTGCGGGAATCCTGAAGGAAAAACACACGGGCAGACTGCTGTGTTTTGCCACCACCACCGTTCCATAGGTGTGTGTTTTATTTTTCACATTTTTCTGTTTTACAGAATCGGACCTGCTTTGTTTCAACATCCTGTTGGTCCGTGTCCTAAATTAGCCTTTATTAGGGTGCTGGCCTACTCAGCAGTAGAGCAATGGGCTAGAGTGTCTCTAGCAGTGGGCTAGAGTGTCTCCTCCACACTTCCTCCTCCACTCTGCCTTCCAAGAATGGAGCTTTGGGGGGGGGGGGGCGGGAGGCAGGGATGGATCCATGGCAGGACAATGAGGGAGTTGCCACTTGCTACCTTGTAGCTGTGGGGTGTGTGTGATGCCGGTTCACGGGCTGTGGGTTAATAGGAGATCAATTCAAGTTCAGAGCTGCTGCCGGTCGCTGCCTGATAATGCGGAGCTGGGTGGACTCAAGGTCTGACTCAGTTATCTGGCAGCTTCCTGGATCTTTCTAGCTGGAGATGGTGCTGGGATCTACACCAGACTCCCTCTGCAACCGCAACTGGTGGTCTACTTACAGATCTACAGTTCTCCCCGCTCAGTTATGGGGGTGGGATCGGAAAAAATGCACCGGGATTGAGGCTGGCCAACGCGGTGGCGCAGAAGTGTGTGCCTCTGGGCACGTACAGAGTGCCTTTTTCTCCTTCCCACCCCGCACTAGTACTGAGGTTTCCCCACCCAGAATTATTTATGGCGGTGGAAAGCTTGCAGCTCAGAAGACTGGATCTTGCAAGGAGGAGGGAAGAAGAGGAAGCGTCCCTGGGAAAAAATCAAAGCGAGCAAGAGGAGGAGGGGAAAAAAAAAAAGGAATCGACCCCTTTAAATGCGGCCGGCTCCCTGCCCCGCCCGTCCGAGACGCGCATGCGCAGTACGGACCGGAAGTGAGCGGCGCTGTGGCCACACCTGGACCGGAAGTGGGTCAAGAAGCAGCGTCCCGGGCCGTCGTAGGAAGAACAAGAGCCGATCAGAGCCGGGAGGAGCCGTTTGGGAGGAGGCGGACGGGTAAGGTTGGCTTTTCCCTTGCAGCGAGCAGCAGCCGAGCGCCGGAATGGCTGCTTTTGATGCTCAGGGCGGCTCAGCCTCCCCTCCCGGGGGTTCCTGGGGGCGGCGAGGGCGCCCCTGAGCATGTGCAGAGTGCAACTGCCTCCCCAGGAGGGGTAGCGCCGCGCATGCGCAGGGAGCAGAGCCCTCCCCCAGCCTTCGCTGCGCACCCTCAGAGGGGAAGTGCGCACTGCAGAACGTTGCATGCAAACGCCTGCGATGAGAGTCTGCAGTCCCTGCCCCGAGGAGCTTGCAGTCTGGGAAATCTGGTTGCTGAGCCCTGTTTGCAGCAGGGCGCTGATTAGTGCGGTCTTCCCCAGGGCCTTTCGACCCCCCCCTTTTTTTTGGCAAGCCCACCCACTGGCATCAGAGGTGGCACCTGCAGATGAAGGGCTCAGTGAAGTGCTCCCCCGCAGTCAGGCTTTCTCCCTGCACCTTCCTTCTCTAAGCCGTGTTGCCTTTGAAGGGGGAAGTAGCTGCACAGCTGGGCCTTTCCCGCCGATGCCCTGATGCCACCCCTGTGCCCAGTGGGATGGGGGCTGTGCCCTGTGCTAAGCAGGGCTGTGTGGCTGCGTCTTCCCCTGCTGTTCCGTGGACTGCCCTGGTGGCAGGTTGACACGCAGTGACTTCCCAGGAGCCTTCCTAGCTATCCACACTGGGACAGAGAGCTGACAACCATTGTCGAGAAGAGGGAATTTGGGCAGGTGCCGCCCAGCACAGAAGGGTTTCAAAAGCTGCACTGACCGAAATTCCCTCTTCTTGACAATGGTTAAAAGTGTAGGCTCTCTGTCTTCCATTTGACCTGGTCACCCTGCCCGAAGTCCTACTCTATACGTAGGGTTGCCAGATACAAACTAGGACAGAGTGCCTCTACCTTTAACCATGGTAGAGAAGAGGGAATTTGGGCAGGTGCAGCTCGTCATGGAAGGGTTTCAAAAGCTGCACCTACCCAAATTCCCTGTTCTTCAGTGGTTAAAGGTACAGGCACTCTGTCCCGGTGTGGCTCTGGCAACTGTATTCCTAGCAGTCTCCAGAGGTAACTGGTTAGTCACTGGGAAGCCCTGCAAGGAATCAAGCCCTAAGAGGAAAGATCAAGGAACTTGGTGTGTTTAGCCTGGAGAAGAGGAGGCTGAGAGGGGGGTAGGGTAGGGTAGCACTCTTCAAGTACATCAAATGGTGAATTTTGTACATCAGGTGGAAGAAAGGATAAAGTTGTTCTCACCTGCCTCTGAGAGTAGAACACGGTCCAATAGGTACGAATTGCAAGAGAGGAGATCCCGGTTGGTCATCGGGAAGAAATTCCCGACAGTGAGGAACAGATCGCGGAGGGAGGTGGCGGATTCTCCCTCCCTGGAGACCTTCAAGCAGAGGCGCGACAGGCACCTGCAGGAGATGCTGTAATTTCCAGCTACGGGCATCAGGTTGGGCTAGATGACCTTGTAGGGTCCTTTCCAAGTCACCGATTCTAAGATGCTAACTTTATGGACCTTTGCCTTGGTTCATCAGGGTTCTGTTGATGTGCATTGATGGTTGCATTTGGGCTGGGGGGGGGGCTAGACCACTAGGTTCCAGCCTTCCTAGCACCTTTCTGGACCTGTTCCTAGCACCTTTCTGGATCTTGCTAGAGTAACAGACAGAATGTCGGGCGCCACCTCTTCTTTAGAAAGGGATATGTTGGACTAGCCAGGCAAGAGTGGATGCCTGACTAATAAAACGGTGCAGTGCTTTCCCCCGCAGCAAAGGGCAGATTCTTGGCTGGATCGCCCTTCCCATAACACAGAGGAAGCACTACAGCTACCATCTAAGCTTACCACTACACCTCTCTCGCTCCCACTGTGTCCAGATCAGGGGCCTCCAAACTCCAGCCCATGGGCTGGAGCGGGTGCCTCAACATAATAATAAGAGCCCCACTGCCGGATCAGGCCAAAGGCCCACCTAGTCCAGCTTCCTGCATCTCACAGTGGCCCACCAGAAGCCTTAGGGAGCACACAAGACAACTAGATGCCTGCATCTTGTTGCTACTCCCTTGTATCTGACATTCTGAGGTAAATATGTCACCCCTCCCATGTGTGGTCTATAAGAACATTAGAAGAGCCCTGGTCAAAGGTCCATCTAGCCCAGCTTCCTGCATCTCACAGTTGCCCACCAGAAGCCTCAGGGAGCACACGAGACCACAAGATGCCTGCATCCTGTTTCTATGCCCTTGCACCTGGCATTCTGAGGTAGACCTAATCCCAGTGGTGTCTGAGTCTTACCATTCTGGGCTGTAGCCTCTGATCTTATCGCAGAGAGTTGCTCTGTGGAGCTGCTTCCCCATCCCAGAAATTGGGGCACAGAGGCTTCTGGGTTGGTGTGCCGTGGAAGTGGCTGCCCAGTGTGCTTCTCTGCAGAGTTTGGGCAAGGAGGATGGAGGTTGTGGCATGGAACAGGAAGACTTCGCCATAGCTGGGATTATTGTGTTGCAGCACCGTGGGCTCGAGTTTGGAGGCCCCCAGTCTAGATCTCAACTTTGGCTCTCCCCAGCCATAGTCTCACTCAACTAAATGAAACCACACTGGCTCATTACTGCCACTACATGGTCTCTAGTTTCCTCCTCCTCCTCTGCCGTCACAGACATTCAGTTGGATAGCAGTGAACCCTGTCCAAAACTGTGCTCACAAGCAGGTGCAAAGAGGAAGCAGTTTGGAGGGCTGAAACAAAACAGATGAAATGAGTGCAGCGGGGGGATGTGGTGTACCGCGGATAAGTGAAACTGTGGACATGTGACTTGCGGATATGGGGACCAGTTGTGCTTTTCTTTCCATTTGCATTGCGATTTGTTGGTCTAATACCACACTGGAGAGCTGGTTTGTTTTGCTCTGTTGCTCTGTTCTGCTCTGCCTGGTGATCTTGGCATCTAATACATCCAGTGGCTCCTTCTCCCAGATTGTGAAGATGGGCAACACCAGCAGCGAACGGGCCAGCGTGGAGCGCCAGGGCGGCCACAAGACCCCCCGGAGAGACTCTGGCGGGGCAAAAGAAGGGGACAGACCCAAGATCTTGATGGACAGCCCGGAAGACGCCGATTTGTTCCACACCGAGGAGATGAAGGTGGGTTTGCTTTGGCCTCGACTCCTGGCAAACGTTCACAGTTCCATTTCTAAGCTGGTGAAATTGGATCCCGTTTTAGGCTGTGGTGTTAAACGCACTAACTTCAGTAAGTTAAACGCACTTACTGAATCTGGCTGGACCTACTTCTGAATGAACATGCATAGGAATGGCTGTGGGAGGGCGATTCAGGTATCTCTAGCAGTCAGCTTAGCTACTCTGTAAACCGGGGGGGGGGGGCTCTAAACGCCGGCCCACAGGCCAGACCCTCTGCTCCCTGTTCCCTTCCCCCAGGGGACCTGCACTTACCACTCCATGGGGAGCCAAACGATGGTCGTGCCTGGGTCTCCCAAGTGTCCCTGCGGCCAGCCACCTCCTGGTTGTGTCTCCCCAGGAGGCTGAGCTCCTGGGGTTCTGGTAGGCATGGCTGGCTGCGGGGACACTTGGGAGACACAGGTGCGATGGCCGTTGGGCTCTCTGGCGGAAGGGTAAACGTGGGTCATGCCAGAGAGCATTTTCATGGCTGCAGGAGTCTCCCGTTTGGAGACTGCTGCTTTAAACAGTCCACGGATGTTAGCAACTGAGGCTATTCCAAGCTTTTCCCAGGGCCCTGCAGTTCTACTCAAAGCCATCAGGGGGCAGCCTTTTCTATTCCTTGCTGTTTTGCCAGCTGCCTTGTAGTTCCAGTCAGAGCCACCAGAGGGCAGACTTTTAATTTCCTGCTGCTCTGCCAGATGCCCTGCAGTCCCGCTCAGAGCCACCGGAGGGCAAACTTTTTATTCCCTGCTTTTTTGCCAGTTGCCTTGCAGTTCCAGTCAGAGCCACCGGAGGGCAGACTTTATTTCCTGCTGCTTTGCTGCTGCTCTGCAATTCCAGTCAGAGCCACCAGAGGGCAGATGTTTTTATTCACTGCTGCTTTGCCAGTTTCTTTGCAGTTCCAGTCAGAGCCACCAGAGGGCAGACTTTTTATTCCCTGCTGCTTTTCATATGTCCTGCAGTCCCACTCAGAGCTCCCAGAGGGCAGACTTTATTCCCTGTTGCTTTGCCAGCCGCCTTGCAGTTCCAGTCAGAGCCACCGGAGGGCAGATGTTTTTATTCCCTGCTTTTTTGCCAGCTGCTTTGCAGTCCCACTCAGAGCCACCGGAGGGCAGACTTTTTTATTCCTTGCTGCTTTGCTGCTGCTCTGCAGTTCCAGCCAGAGCCACCAGAGGGCAGACTTTTTTTTATTCCCTCCTGCTTTGCTAGATGCCCTGCAGCTCCAGTCAGAGCCAGATGCCTTGGAGAGCCAGTTTACATAGCTAGAGGGCTGGCGTTTATGCCAGAGAAGGTCTGCCCTCTATGGCTGTGCCTGGAACTGCCACGCGCTTAGCCAGGGAGGGGGCAAGGCAACGTTTTCCATCCGCTCTGATGTTCTGCCGTTACCACCACGTCTGAGGAAGGTCTGTCTGGTTGCTTTTCTAGGCCCCCCTGGAGAAAGAGGAGTTCCTGGCCTGGCAGCACGACGTGGAGGTGAACGACAAGGCCCCCACGCAGGCTCGGCCCACCGTCTTCCGCTGGACCGGGGGAGGCAAAGAGGTGTTTCTCTCGGGCTCGTTTAACAACTGGAGCAAACTTCCTCTGACGCGGAGGTCAGCCTTCTTCGCTAGCAGCAGCCCAGTGCTCTAGACTGGGGTCTCCAAACCCTGGCCAGGGGAGTCCTCAGAGAGCCTCTTGCCGGCCTGGGCTGCCCCCTCAAGCTGTGCTCTGGTCTGTGCAGAGGGTGTTCTGGTGGTCGAAAATCACTTCCCCAAAGACCTGGAAGTGACATTTTCAGGCCCTCTGATGTCCTTTGATGGCTTTCTGAGAGTCAGGGAGGCCTCCCCAGTCCGCAGAACATGCTCTGGGTGTTCCCTGTGATCTGCTGATTCTGAGATATTTGCTCCAGCGCATTTAAGTCAGCTGCTTGTGGGGTGGGGGGATGGGAGCCCATTAATGTGGGTGCTGTATTTCTGGGGTGTGCTGGTGCTTGGAGGAATCCTAGAACCTTGAGCTCATTCATTCATTCATTCATTCATTCATTCATTCATTCATTCATCTAAGTTCCATCTCTAATGCATTTATTTAAATTGCATATTTAATGTGCTTTTCCCAGACCTTGACACCATGCCCGATAATTTAATGTGGCCCTCCGGCTAAAATGTTTGGAGACCCCCTCTAAGAGTTCTGTGGCAGGGAGGGGTTCTGGACTGCAGTCCACAGGACGACGGTGGTGCATGAGGTTGGAGCCTTGTGGTAATGTTTGGGGTAGTGGCAGAAGAAAAGGGACACGTCTTCTGTTTGCTTCCCACGTCCCTGATGCCTGCCCAGCTGGCCAGCTAAAGGGCCGGGTTCCAGATTGGCCGCTAGCCCCAAGCATTGGTGCTCTATTGCTGTGTATCCAGGGCGGGTGGTTTTTCTCTAGGGAGTGGGAAGAGGAGTTTGCTGGCTACTTCCTCTGGATCCCGATCTTCAGTGCTGTGCTGAACACTACAGCTCCACAGCTGACCCTCTTTTCAAAACCCACTTCCTCTGTGTGTGTTTTTTTTTTTCCTCTCTCTCTCTCTCTAAATCGCAGCCACAATAATTTTGTCGCAATCCTGGATCTTCCAGAAGGCGAACACCAGTACAAGTTCTACGTGGACGGGCAGTGGACTCACGACCCTTCCGAGGTGCGCTGAACCTTCTGATTGGCAGCCTTGCGGGGTGGCAGCCCATTGGGTTAGAAGCTCGGCTTGCACAGGCCTGGGCGTGGCTTCCTTTCTTTGTTGAAAAGCACGGGTATGCATGGGTCCTGCCTGGGGTGGTGGAGCTGCAACGGCCCGTTCACACAGGCAGGCCATTCGCACCGTGGCATTGTAAGGTTGTAGACGTGCAGGTATGGGACGGGCTATTAATCCCGGGTGCTGCTGCATGCATTGAGCAGGGGGTGGACGGCATGACCTCCCTTGCAGCCCAGGCCAGCCTAAGGGCTCTTAACGCCTGGGGGGGGCATACTGCCCCCCCCCGATCCCAGCACTTCCCAAACTTAAAAGGCCCACAATGCTCTGCTCCTGCCGCTCACGGAACCCAGAAGTTAGTACTGCTGATGACGTCATTGGCACTTCTGGGTGGAGACTGGAAAACCCCTGAAAACGGGTACGACGCGGCTCTGGGGAGGGCACGCCCCCTTGTGCACGGCCCTCCTCAAACAGAGTCATCTTTTGTCCTTGTGCTGCCGAGCTTGGCTTGGCTGGCTCGTGGCCTGCAACACCCACGGGGGCGCGTTGAGATGCCCAGCTTGGGAACCTGTGCCAGCCTCTGCTCGTCCCAATCTCCAGTGTCCCCGCTCGGCACTCTCCCCCCTCCCTATTTCCTCTTCCTCTCTGTCCCTCCCTTCTTTTTCCAGTCCAGGAAGGAGGAGGAATAGTCGAGGCAAGTAGCTGGACAGCAGTGGGTGCCTGCACCAATCTGCCGCCTGATGCACCTGCCTCAGTTGGCCCTATTGATGGGCCGGGCTGGCTTCCACCTTTACTATTGCACGGTTCTGTAACAAACGAAGGGGAGCGGTTCTCATTGGTCCACACTCAGTGAGCTGGTTCTCTCCTTCGAGCCTCCTGCATCATTAGCTGGGCAGGTGGACCTCACCACTCGTTCTCCCTCGGGTACAACACTGGATAAGGAGCCTTAAAGCTCTCCCCCGATGGGAGTCGTCCAGCTCACGCCAGGGAGGCAGAGCTTCAAAGGGAGTGCAGGGCTGGCTGGGCTCCACTTCTGTGCTGTGACCCCCCACGTACCTGCTCCTTCCTAGCCCGTCACCACCAGCCAGTTGGGGACCGTCAACAATGTGATTCAGGTGAAGAAAACCGACTTCGAAGTGTTTGACGCCCTGATGGTGGACTCCCAAAAGTGCTCAGACCTATCCGGTAGGATTAAATGTCACTCTTTTACAGTGGGGATTGGCAGGGGTCCGAGCTGGTCCCTCTCTCCATGGGCATCAGGTTGGCCATGCACTCAGATTTAGCGGCTTGCCCTGCAGTGTCAGGAAGGGACACCCCTGAACAGGCTATTGAGAGCCAGGACGGTGTCATGATTCAGGAGTTGGACATGTTCCCCACCTTGGTGCCACAAACCGGGCCGGCTGCAGGCTTTTCTTTCTGTGGCTTTTGATGTGTGACACGTGTTAGAACAGATAAAATGTTTTTTTAACCCAGTGGGGGATTAATCTGTGGAACTCCTTGCCACAGGAGGTGGTGATAGCATCTGGCCCGGATGCCTTCACAAAGAGACGGATTTCTAGAAGAAAGGTCCATCCTGGGTTACAAGCCATGATGGGTCTATGTGCAACCTCCTTATTCTAGAAGTAGGCTACCTCAGAATCAGTGTCAGTTTATTTTCCTGTTTATTTACCTCAGTGTCAGAGTTTATTTTCCTGGGCTCCAAGATCACCACAGATGGTGACTGTAGCCATGAAATTAAAAGACGTTTACTTCTTGGGAGGAAAGCTATGGCGAACGTAGACAGCTTAATAAAAAGTTGAGACATCACCCTGCCAACGAAGGTTCGTATAGTCAAAGCGATGGTTTTCCCAGTAGCAATGTATGGCTGTGAGAGCTGGACCATAAGGAAGGCAGAGCGCCGAATAATAGATGCTTTTGAATTAGGGTGTTGGAGAAGACTCTTGAGAGTCCCCTTACCTGGACTGCAAGGAGATCCCATCGGGCAATCCTCCAGGAAGTCAAGCCTGATTGCTCCCTGGAAGGACAAATGCTGAAGCTGAAGCTCAAGTACTTTGGCCACCTCATGAGAAGAGAGGACTCTTTAGAAAAGACCCTCGTGCTGGGAAAGATCGAAGGCCAAAGGAGAAGGGGGCAGCAGAGGATGTGATGGTTAGACAGTGTCACCGAAGCGATGAGCATGAAATTGGGCGAACTCCGGAAGCTAGTGGAGGACAGGGAGGCCTGGCGTGCTGCGGTCCAGGGGGTCGCGGAGAGTCGGACACGGCTTAGCGACTGAACAACCACCACCACCTCAGAATGCCAGGTGCAAGGGAGTGGCAACAGGATGCAGGCACCTTGAGGGCCATAGTGTAGGAAGCTCAAGAAGCTCGACTAGATTGGCCAGCAGGGCTCTTAAGTATTTCATGTGCAGAGAAGGCCTCCTTGTTTCGCCTACCCAAGTGCCAGGCGATTCACTCTGTGCTTTTAGCTTTCAGGCTAGCATGATTTGCCAGACCAAGTAAATGCTCTCCCAGTTTTACGTCTTTGGTTTTCTCCTGTGGCAGGAGCAGCAGTATATGAGCTGGGGGAGAAACCACCGCTGCTTTTGTCTTCACACAGTACATCTCTTGTCTGTGGAACTCATTGCCACTAGATATGCTGATGGGCCAATAGCTTGGATGGGTTTAACTAGAAATTGGACAAGTTCCTGGAGGAGAGGTCTAACAGTGACTATTATTTCTAACAGCAGTGTACCTCTCAACTACCATCTCACTTGCAGGTTTGAGAAACACTGCCTTATGGAGTAATGGTCAGACTGTTTTTGACGCGTTCCCGGCTTTCATGCTGAAGTGTTCCAGGTTGGAACTTTGAATGCCTCGTTTAAATTCTCTGATGTTGCGTTTAATATGTGTGTGTGTGTGTGTGCGCGCTTTTGAACTGGAGTGGGAAAAGTTGGCTTACCCACCACCAAATCGCTGGTGTCAACCGCGTTGTCTCTTCCCAACAGAGCTCTCAAGTTCGCCCCCTGGCCCCTACCACCAGGACCCCTACATCTGTAAACCGGAGGAACGGTTCAAGTCTCCCCCCATTCTGCCCCCACATCTGCTCCAGGTTATCCTGAACAAGGACACTGGCATCTCGGTGAGTTAGAGAAGCTGCTTCTTGAGCCTTACAGGGGCGAGCGAGTTCAATCATGCTTTTCGCTGGGTAAATAAGTACAGTGTATGGGTGGGGGGAAACTTTCTTGGAGAGAGGGTCTCCTCACTGCCTGCTGGGTGGGAAGTTTTTGGTTTTGAAGCGTGCTGGAGCAGTGGAAGGTGGGGCAGTGGGAGGAAGATGCAACACCAAGCCTTGCCCCAGCTTGAAATCGCACGCTATCCCCTGCAACCCCACGCTGGGATTAGCGGGCTTTCTCTGAAACACCCCCCCACCACGTCCAGCCGGATGTAATTGCAGGGAGAGCTTAGGGTTGGAAGGGGGCCACAAGCTCATCTAGTCCCACCCCCTGGCGGCAGCAACCAGCCTGACCAGGTCGAGAGCATCTCCCGCAAGTGCCTGTCAAGCCTCGGCACAAAAGATGTGTACAGCGCACCGTGGTGGTGGGATCCCCTCTTGTAACTTAAACACTCTTTTTTTTCATCTGCATTCCTCCTGCACAAACATTCTTATCCCTGTAGCGAGGGTCTGCTGACAGAGGTTAAACGCGCAGCTCAAATCATCTTCAAACGCATTCCATGCTGTCCTCTCGCGTCGAGGCTTCTTCTCCCTCCCTGCGTCCAGACCGCCAAGTTCCCCTCTGGATGTGCCATTCCTAGAGGGGCTTGGCCTAGCGTCTGATGCCCCCCAAACCACCTCCTAGGAATTTGGGAGGGGTCTGGGAGCCCCCAAAAAGCGATAAAAGGTTGGCAACAGTCCTAGAGCTTAGGAAGAACACGTAAAAGTGACACGGTGGAAACTGAACAGGGGTTCTAGGGAGGAGGAGAAGAGTCCCTCCAGCAGTTGGGTGGCTCTTAAGTCTGGAACGTGGTCCAGAGTCATGGGCAGACTTAATTCTTCGCTTTTTTTCCCCCTCCCCCAAGTGTGATCCCGCTCTGCTGCCTGAGCCTAACCATGTGATGCTGAATCACCTGTATGCGCTGTCTATCAAGGTAAGAAGTGGGGGACCAACATGCAGATAAAAGGAAGTATTTTTTTTACCCAGCGGGTAGTTGCTCTTTGCCACAGGAGATGGTGATGGCATCTGGTCTTGATGCCTTTAAGAGGGGATTGGACGGATTTCTGGAGGAAAGGTCCATCGTGGGCTATAGGCAATGATGGATTGTGCAACCTCCTTACAAAGGTGGAGGGCTACTGTTACCGGGTGCAAGGGAGTGGCAACAGGGTGCAAGCATCTTGTTGTCTCATGGCTCCCTGGGGCACCTGGTGGGCCGCTGTGAGAGCCAGGAAGCTGGACTAGATGGGCCTTTGGTCTGATCCAGCAGGGCTCTTCTTAAGTTCTTATGCGCCAGTCGTCTTTCTTTGGCCCTGGCAGGCTACTGCTCACGCCCTCCCTCTTCCTTAGGACGGGGTGATGGTGCTGAGCGCCACTCACCGCTACAAGAAGAAGTACGTGACCACCTTGCTGTATAAGCCTATATGAATTCAGGCGGCGCGGCAGAGGGAACGAGCCGACCAGCACAACCTTGGACACCGCCCCGGGCTTTCCTGTCAACTCATTCTTTTGTTAAGCATAAGGTATTCTGCTGCGTAGGAGCCACCCTCTGTCTCTCCCCGCTTCTGCCGCGGAGGCTCTTCTGACCCACAAGCAGGTTTATGGCTGTTGCAAACGAAGTAACTGGCTTTTTAAAAAAAGGGCAGCTAGACTGCGGAGTACATTGAGGGGGGCACGATCAGGCTGAGTCAGACCGTTTAGGGGTTACTGATGATCTTTGGATCATACCTGCGAGTAGAAATGGAGTAGCGGGTAAATGAAGATGCTGTTTCTCTCTCTCCCCCACCCCACCTCTTAGCTGCAACTCCAAATTGTTCAGAACAGCTGAATATGCCTCTTGCAGGGCCTGTTCTGTGACTGATGGATTTAGACAGGTGAGGCTTAGGTTCTGCTGAGCAGCAAGTACACAACTGGGTTGGGATGACTCCCTTGCAATGCTAAAGCTTTGGGGGGTCGACCCCCCAACCCCCCCCCCCCAAAACCCCGTCCCGTCCATTGTCAAGCCACGCTGGCATCCTTTACAGGCAGGGAATGTGGCCCTTTTTTCCTGGAGGCTGCAAACCAGAGAAGGGGCTGTTCTGCCAGCCTCCCTCTCCTCGGAGAGGGCTACAGCCGGGCCTGAGTTAGTGCCAGTTGAGGGGCCGTGCCAGCCACAAGAGTGGGGGACGAGAGGGCACCGGCCCCTCCCCCTGCATGCCAAAGAAGTGCCAGGGCTCACATGCTCCCAGACCTGCTAAGGAATCGGCTTGTGCCTTTCAGCCCAGCGAGCCCTCCTTGGCTCTTGCACCAGTGTTGGTTCCTTAATAGTCCTCCAACGCTGGCCGTGTTGGGGCCACAAGTAGCTCAAGGGGCTTTCAGCTAAGCCCCCTCCTCCAGCACGCTGTTGGGAACAGTATTTATTTCACACCCATCCTCATTTTTGCTGTCAGATTCTTGGTCCTCCTCCTGAAATGAGTTTGTAAAAATAAAGCAGCATTTTATGGAATGACTGTCCAGTGTCCTGTTGTCCTTGGCCAACAGACCTCTAGTCTGTTGCTACAGCACCCAAGGAGTCTTTCCTCCCCCCCGCCCCACCGTGGCGGTTCTTTGATGATGATTTCCAAAACTTTTACAGGTATCCACAGTAGTAAGGAATGCCTGGCAAAACTACAGCTTAGAAAGGAGGCCCAAAGGTGCTCTTGGTTCTGAGGTTGGTGGCAGGCCAGTGATCTGGGTTCAGCTCAAGTCCATCAGCCAAGCCCCAGGAAAACACTGAGCAGAGCAACCAGTGGACGTGTTTGTTGAGGGTTACAACTCAAGTCTTACTCAACACAATGGGCTTAGTTCTGAGTAAAGAGACAGGCTGGATGTGTAGTCCCATGTCCTGCCCCCTGACTTGCACAGAAACACCAGAGGCAAGTTGCCCCACAGGACGGGCACTCAGAGAAGCTTGCTCATTGCTCTTTCCCATAATCTCATGACTACATCATCCCATGGACCCAGATCTTGCCTGACAACTGTACACAGGCCAGGTAACAGAATAGCACAACTATGGTTGATAAAGGTAAAGGTTTCCCCAGGACCGAATGGTCTAGTCGTGACTGACTGTAGGGGGCGGTGCTCATCTCCGTTTCTAAGCCTGTAGAGCCGGCGTTTTGTCCGAGGACAAGCTTCCGTGGTCATGGGGCCGGCGTGACTCTACGCCGTAGCGCACGGAACGCCGTGACCTTCCCACCAAAGTGGTCCCTATTTATCTACATGCATTTTTAGGTGCTTTCGAATTGCTAGGTTGGCAGGAGCTGGGACAAGCAACGGGAGCTCACTCCGTCGCACAGTCTTGAACTCCCAACCTTCCGGTCGGAAAGCCCAGCAGCAGCGGTTTAACCCGCTGCGCCACCACGTCCCTTACAACTATGGTTGATACAGAACCCCATTTTCTCAGCTAGTATACCAGCCCTCTTCCTTCATTGTTCCCATTCCAGAGTACCCGGAACAAATCAAGGTTCTTGGCAATGGCATTCCCGGGCGGGGGGGCACCTATGTAAAGTGGCCTCCCCCCCCCCCCGCATCTTCAGAACCATTCATAGCTGACACAGCAAAGCAGAGATGTTCAGGCATCTGAAAAACTAAATGCTTTGCCCCCCTCTGAGAATGTCACTGCGTAATCATACGTATTATACTGTATGAATGAAGTATAATGTATACGCAGCCTTGGTAAATCTAACCTTTCAATAACCAGAGGCAAGTTGTCCCAGAGGGAGATGCCTACATAGCCTAGGTCACAACCTAGAAATGATGGCTGAGGTAGGCTGGGGAGGGGGGGGGGAGGAGGAGATGCCCACAATTCCATTTACTCCCCCAGTCCCCAAAGAGGGTGGATTGCTAGGGTTCGGTTTTGAACATCTCACCATGCAGAGGACCGAAACAGCGAGTCTTAAATAAGTATATTTTTGTGCACATTAAAAGAAAAATAAAGGAACATTTTGTAAACAAGCTTGCAGTTCATTTATACATTCAAGAGTAGGCACAACGAAGTCAAAGCCGTTTGGTTGTGAGTGTGTGTAAAAATGCGGTGTGGGGCTATGAGCAAGAGATGTGGACCAAAAAGAGGTCAAGGGGTGTGTGAATGTTTGCTTGCTAATAACCTGCCCATGGGTCGCGGGGGGGGGGGGGAGGTTCAGGGCACTGTCCAGCCAGAGCCAGACGGGGGCTCTTGAGTCTGTAAGATGCACAACATGATCCCTGTAGAAGAATATGTCAGACCCTGTATAAACTGGCGTCGTTTAAAAATAGAAATATTTACAGTGTCGTCTGAGCTTGCATACGCGCGGGTTTGGTGGGTGTCGTTGGAGATGCGCAGCCTGAATGGTGGCGGTGGGTGGGCGTTTGGCTGGATCAAAGCTCGGGGGGGGGGGGGTCGGGGATTTTGTTACAGCACCAGGTATGGGGGAAAACGGGCGAGGTTGAGAAGGACAGGTCCCTTGGTTATGCTAGGTCAGCGCTCTCGGAGACAGCCTGCCTAGAGAGAGGGAGACTGTGCACAGGGTTGGATGTTGGAGTGGGGGGGCGCTGCAAGGCTGGTATTGGCAAAAGGGGGGGGAACGGGACTAAGAAGCAGAGCAGTAACTGCTGCAGTGACTTAACAAGGCTAGATAATTTTATCCTGCATGAAAGGGGGGGGGCTGCCTGGAAGGTTCGTGTGCTTTCAAGGTGGCTGGGGGGAGCCTACACGAAATAGACTTCTGGCCCTGCATCAATGGAAGGAAGTCGCCAACAGAATGAAGTCGCCCTCCCTTTATTTGGCAACTGTTCGACAACCAGTTCGCTAGTCTCCGGGCAAAGCGTGGCGTTCTTCCTGGGGTTTGGTTTTTAATTTCCCCCCTCGGTGGCAATAAAAAGGCGACTAAGGCAAACCCTCGTCTGGAATAACGCTTCCAGTGTCGTAGATCCTTAACAAGCGGCTGTTCTGCAAAAATTTAAGCTTGCGCTGTTTTGCCGTGGGACCCCGGAGCGTTCGGGCAAGGCAGTTTGAAGACGCCTCCCCGCTGGTTAGAGGGGAAAAAAGAATGCACACTTTACAATAAAAAAGTAGAAACTGATTAGATTTCCTTGTTGGCGTTCTTTTTTTTTTTTTTTTTTACGAATATAAAGTTTCTGGTAGATATGTACAGTCCTTTGAGCTATTCTAGCATTTTCACAAACAAGACACAAGAGATACACTCTGAGGACTCGACAAGCCGAGTGTTTGGGTCGTGAGGGACTTTTCCATGAGATGCAACGACCGAGATACCTTCTCGAGAGACCCAGAGGCAGACGGCACGGTGTGTTGCCTGGACAAACCCGTTGGGTGTAAAACAGCCCGACCCGCAACGCACCAGACCCTGTTTAGCCACGCCCCTCCGGAAGGGCACTGACGAAGCGGAAGAGGTGGGGGCACCTCTTCGGGCGGGCAGCACCAGCTGGCAAAGGAACAAGCAGGAGGGGGAGAGGAGAGTGGGTTTGCTCTTGCCAGCTTAAGAGGGGGAAATGTGGCTGGGAGCAAACTAAGCAGCCGGAAAACCCAACTTGGGCGTCGCTTGGCCTCTGTGCCTGTGAGCATCCGAGCGTGAGAAGCAAGAATAAGGGCTTGCAAATTGGAGGCCAAAAGAGGGGCGGCAAAGGGTGGTTTGGGAGTTGCCAAAAGCTGCTCCAAAGAGCCAGATCTGCTATTGCCAGGGATGGCGATGCTTCACAGTATACAGAAGAGCAACAGAGTGCACGGTGAAATCTTCATCATTGTTGGTGGTGTGTGTTTTTGTTTTTGGCACAAGTGAAGTTTCCCTGCTCTCACTCTCGTTTTGGAGGGTTCTTCCCCCGCACGACGTAGTGCAGTGCTGGTTGTATCGCCGGAACCAGGAAGCGCTTGCTTGCTTGCTTACCTGGGCCCCTTTGGTCGGAGTGTCGTCGTCAAAGTCTTGTTCCTCAACGGGATCCTGTCCGGTGCTGGCTGGCTGGGGGGGGCGGGGTGGGGTGAGAATGTCACCAATGCCTGCGGTCGTGGAATCCGGAGCCGTCGGCCCCTCCTCCTTCAGTGCCAGTTTCCCCACGCGGACAATGGCGGTGATCGCGGCAGCGTCGTCTATAAAGGCGCCAGTTTCGCTCACACGGGAGGCACAAGGCTACAATATCTAGCGAAGCAACTGAAAAAAGGAGACGGCGGCCAGGGCGATGGTGGGGCGAGAAGCATGCAGGGGGGGCTGCCATGCAGAGGGACCTGGGCAGGGGAGGGTCTTCCACCTCAGCAGTACTGCCTAAATGCCAGGGGGAGAGAGGAGTGGGTGAGGCCCACTGATGCCGAGTGATCGGGGGATATTTGGGGGGCGTTAGGCAGGCCGTTCCCTTCTCCGTAGCCCAGCTAACCACAGAGCTGCACATGGGGAGGGGTGGGGGAGAGGGATAATTCCAGGAGGTTTTGGAAGCAGCCAACAGACCACATTAGCCTGGCTTCCACCAACGCTCTGCAGCAGGCGCTAAGGATGCTGGGTAACGGAGGTGCTAATTGCCAAGGCCCTTGCCGGTGGCAGGGCCCGCCCAGCACGCCAGCACCTTTTCCCAAACGCTGATAGCCGGCCTTCGTCCGGGCTCGCCTCCCCACGCCCCACTGGCCTTCCTCGATGGGGCCGGACAGAGGCTAAAAGCAAACGTAGAAAAAGTTCATGGACTGCTTGAGAGAGCGACGGTAATCGAAAGTGCCCAAGAGAAGGGGGAGAGGGGAGAGACTCCCGGCTGCAGGAAGTGGCAGGCAAATAAACTGAGAGGCGGACAGTCCTCCCGCGCAAGTCCCAAGTCCTGGTGGGTCGGATCCTGTGCCCGTTTCCGGAGCCGTGGGGGGCTCAGAGCCGCCGGCTGGGTGTGGGAGCAGAGCGGGGCACAGGCTCAGCACATTTCCCTTGGTGCTTCCTGCAGCTTGCGGTCAAGGGGAGGCTTGTGTAGCTTATACTGAAGATTGGTCCCAGACCTGTGGCAGAAAAAGAACCGGAGGAAGGTTAGGAGACGGGCCAGGGGGGGGGCAGAGTCCCTCATGCACCAGCCGGGCTTTGGGCAGCACCCAAAGGAGATTCCCAACGTGCCCTTCTGGGCGGGCCCCTTGCAGCAGGGACAAAAGGGGGCGCTCTGGGGCAGGCTGCACGACGACGTTCCTCCACCAACGCAACCACACGCCTGCCTCCTCCTCAAAAAGGGGGTTTCGCCAGTCCTGTAGCACCCCAAGGCCAAGTGAACGCCGGCACCTGAGGCAGGATGCCGGACGCCAACCCGCCCGTAAACTGGTGGCCCATCAGTTCCTGCCCTGGATTGAAAAAGGGAGAGGGGAACACAACATGTGGAGGGGGGGGAAGTGCATCGGGACCAACCGCCAGAGGCTCTTCTCCTCCATGTTCTCGCCTGCCCTCCTCTCTCTCTTTTCAAACCCAGGGACTTGGACAAGGTGGAGGGGTGGAGACAGGCAGGTGGACTCTCCCCACCAACCTTAAGTGGGGCAGCCCACACTCCATCTTCTGAAGGGCACACGTCCCAGCTCTTTGGGACCGTTCTAGACGGGATGTACTGTGTATCAGCAGTGACAACAGTACAGAATATGGTACAGTACATTCCAGAATACGGAATTCAGCGAATAATTACGTCAGCAGCGGAAGGACCTCTGAGAGGTCTCCGACGTGAAGCGGAAGTGTTTTCAAGTCGTGTCCCCGAGGGCTTCTGAGGCCCTCCAGCTGTGGGCGCTGTATCCGCGGACACAGAAATGGGCAGATACCGAGCCAGCTGTATCCGCGGACACAGAAATGGGCGGATACCG
>JAJKFI010000059.1:1064352-1090969 GCA_029204185.1 Lerista edwardsae
CTGTATCCGCGGACACAGAAATGGGCGGATACCGAGCCAGCTGTATCTGCGGACACAGAAATGGGCGGATACCGAGCCAGCGGATGGGGAGGGCCCAATGCACTGCTCTGAGGTTAGCCGTGAATTCACGTTCTTCGAGGCAAACGGTGCGGGGGGTAGAGGGAGCCCTTCCCTCCTGCAGGCACTGCAAGGTTGGTTCATGCTAGACTTGGCCCACGTTTATGGCTTACCTTGTTGACTTGGGAGAGGGGAGTCCTCGCACCCCCCACTTGCATGCGTCCCCTGCTGGTCTCCTCGAATAGCCTCCCGGGGGATCGTTCCCGGCGGGTGCTCAGGACCCTGCCAGGGGACTTCTCTCTCTCCAGCGGGCGCCCGGGAGACTTGTCCCGACGCAGCTCCGTCCGTCCTTCCCGGTAGCGGTGGGGTGTGCTTGGCTCTCGAGGGTGGCTCGGCCCTTCCGGGGGCCCGGGGCTCGAAGCGACCCGCTTGGTTATGTGCTCGTTATAGGTGGGGGGGCCCCTCTTGTTCGGGCTGCTGTCATTCAAAAACAATGGACGCGAACAGCTGAGTGACAAAAACCTGAAAGTTACATTTTTATCGACGACCCGTTGGACTCCCCCACCTCCCTGCTCTCGGCTGAAGAGCGCCCCGCGGAGTCCTTTCTAAGAACCACTGTGGCCACTAGAACAAGCCACTGTCTCCATCACAAGCTGTCCTAGAACCGTATCTCACAATACCAGAACCAGGGGACAGCCACTGAAATGGAGTGATGGGAGAGTTAAAACAGATAAAAGGAAATACTTCTTTTAACGTGGCGGGTCATTAAGCTATGGAACTCCTTGCCACAGGAGGTGGGGACGGCATCTGGCCTAGATGCCTTTCAAAAGGGGACTGGACAGATTTCTGGAGGAAAGGTCCATCGTGGGCTATATGCAACCTCCTTACATTAATAGTAGGCTACTTCAGAATGCCAGGTGCAAGGGAGTGGCCGCAGGATGCAGGCGTCTTGTGGTCTTGGATGCTCCCTGAGGCACCTGGTGGGCCACTGTGAGATACAGGAAGCTGGACTCGATGGGCCTTTGGCCTGATCCAGCAGGGCTCTTCTGATGTTCTTATGACTTCTGCAACCCAAATGTCTGTGCAGGTCAGACGAGAAAGCTGAGCTTTCCTATGGGGCCTAGCTTGTGCTGCCTATTTGCTTTCATCTCTCATACCCCTTTATTTTCCATCAGCCAACACTTCTCCAGCGTCTTCCCCCATTCTCGAGAGCCCCTCCTTCCCCACTCTCCCTCCTGTTCAGCATGGCAATTCTCCCCACTGCCAAACTTTAGTTCCCAGGTTCCTTGGGGGCCCAAGACTCATCTCTCTCCTTAAGCTGCAAGACCCCACTGTGTCTTGCGATGACACAACATTGTCATTGCAATGTGGCCGCCGCCGCCACCACCACCGCCACCTTTCCTACCTGCGGGTCGTAGAGGAACCTCGGTGGTGTTCGTTGTTGGATTCCTTGACCAAGTTCCCTTTGCAGCAAATGACTCTGAGTTTGTCCTGGTAGGAAGAGGCCAGGTAAATCGCTCCGGATGAAATTGCTGGCCCCAGGTAGCGAGGGCTCGGGATATCCAAGTGGGCTCGAGCTGGGGTTCTGCAGGGCGGGGGGTGGGGGGAGAGAGGGACGAGGAGGGAGTGGAATAATTTGGTAAGAGCCAGGATGGCGCAGTGGTTCGGGAGCTGGACTTAGTCCTGGGAGACGCCGGTTCAAAGCCCTGCTCAGCCAAGAAGCTTCTGGGAGACCTTCGGCTAAACACTCCCAGCCTCAGAAGGTGGTTGTGAGGACAGGAGGAGGGAAGGAACCATGCTCAGCCCCCCCCCCCCGAGCTCCTTGGAGGAGGGGCAGTGCAAAAACGGGAAGAAATAGATAGGCAAGATTTAAGATACGCACTGATGAAATGTTCAGACTACGCTTAGTTTGAACGTTTCATCAGTCCGTCTCCTCAGTCTTGCTTTCTCTTCACGTTTTTATACTGCCCGTCCTCTAAGAAGCTCAGGGTTCGCAGACGTAGTCTGGCTCCAGTCTGGGTCTGGATGTCTCCCGTCCAGTTTGGGCACCCTATGTACGCTGCCCCAAATCCCAAGATGGGAAGGGGGGGGGGCTACAGCTTGTGATAAACAAAAGGCACCATTTCACTTCCACCGTTTGCAGCCCACCTTTCTGCCTCAAAATGCTGGAAGCGACCAAAAACAAAATCAAACCACCAAAACAACTCATTAAAACGTCAGAGTAATAAGAAGTCGACACTGCATGCAACACGGTGTCAAATAAAGGCAGCAACACCACCAGAAATGTTGGTGGCGGTTCTAGTTCCGGCGCACCAAAGCCCCCCCCCCCCGAAATGCAAATGTCTGTGCTTGCTCCAGCCCAGGGGAGGCAAGCGAGCCTCCTGGGGGGTTGAGCGCGAGAGGCACCCACCGACAAGATCCTCTCGCCTGGGGCCGCCCGCCCCACTGCGGGAACCGGAACGAGAGCAGGGTCTCTAATGGCAGCCCAGGTTTGTGGACAGGTGGAGAAGGCAAAGGTAAAGGTTTCCCCACGACCGAATGGTCTAGTCGTGACCGACTGTAGGGGGGTGGTGCTCATCTCCGTTTCTAAACCTGTAGAGCCGGCGTTTTGTCCGAGGACAAGCTTCCATGGTCATGTGACCGGCGTGACTCTATGCCGTAGCGCACGGAACGCCATTCCCTTCCCACCGAAGTAGTCCCCGTTTATCTACTGGCATTTTTACGTGCTTTCGAACTGCTAGGTTGGCAGGAGCTGGGACAAGCGACGGGAGCTCGCTCCGTCACGCAGTCTCGAACTCCCAACCTTGCGGTCAGAAGCCCAGCAGCAGCGGATTAACTCGCTGCGCCACCACGTCCCTGGAGAAGGCGAAAGCAAGTGCCAACTCGGGCACACAGCCACTCACCCGACGGAGGCACGTGCTTGAATCTCAATCACTTCCAGGGAGTTGAAGTGCGTCACAAAGAGATAAGGCTCCCTGTAGGCTGCAACAGGACCAGAAACAAAGGCACAACGTCAGAGGACACACGGCCGGGGGGACTGGTGACGGAAGCACCTTCCTGCCCGGCTAACAGGCTGCACGGAAAGACATCTCTGATCTCGAATTGCTGTCTGCCTTCCTTGGTTTTAGGAGGACGTTCTAAACAGTCCCCAAGAGCCTTAGGATGGGGTGGGGTGAGCCCTAAACCGGCTCCTCCAAGAGGTGTGGGCACCGGCTGGGGTGGAGGAACAGAGCAGAGCCGTCAACCTGGGTTCCTGGACTTTACCTGAAAAGGGGCAAGGTTGGTTTGCCAGCCAGGACAAACGGCTTTTCCTCTAAGTTGGTGGGATCCATTCAGTCGCTCCAAAGCGTTCTCTGAGACGGTTACTGGCTCAGGTGGCCCTCAAGAGGGGGGTGCACAGGTGTCCCCTTGCCTTCTCTTTTAGGAATTCTATGGGGTGTAAAGCTTTGGCTGGCAAAACAGGGGCAAACTCAGCCTGGGGTCCGATGGTCCAAAAACGAGACCTGCACCAATATCCGCTTCCCCCCTGCAAATGAAGGCCGCCGAAGGCTCGGATTTGGGGAGTGTGTCATTTTGCAGAAGTGCCGATGACATCGTAACATGGTGCATCCTTCGCACTTCCTTCTGGGTTCTGTGACCAGCACCAGCAGAGAGAGGGCACGGCTGGTTCGTTTGGGAGCCCCTGCTGTAGGGGATGAAAAGGCGACTAAAGATGCCAGAGGGAGGGGCCAGCACATATAACCAGGATACCTTCTGCCCTAGGACAAGTCCTACTTGCTGCCCCACATAAAGGGCTCTCCCAGTGTGCCCCCCAGAAGGCAAGGGTGTACTTAAATCTTCTGCAAGAGCGCCACACACAGGATGTTGAACCACTGAATTCTACACACACAATATGCCACTGCAACCCGACAGCTCCTTTCAAGAGCAAGTTTCTAGCCCTCTTGGTGGCCGAGCTTCTTGGCAACCGCAGCTGAAGAAAAAGAACCCCCGTGCTTACCAAAAGCTAAGGGGAGGCGACTCCATTTCAGATCGTCTGAGCGGCTGCGCCTCCCGTAGGAGTCTACAAAAACGCCAAACTCTGCGGGAAAACAACAACAAACCGCTCCATTTTGAACTGTTATTTTTAATAGAAAAAGAAGAAAAAAACGGGGCATGGAGCCCGCTTCTGCCAGGACTCTGAGTGGGGGGAGTGTAAAGTCTCCTTAGCAAAGCAGCCGCTGCCTCAGGGGCCTCTTCTGTGTTGCGGGGGGCTGGCAACCCATTCTATGGGCCTCAATTGCCCCTGCTCACTGGGCAAGAGGCCCTTTTCCACGTGGTGCTCCTCTTCTATTTAGCAGGGGGAGAGTTATTGTCCCTCTTCACCCCTGCTCAGTGTCTTGTCTAGTGGCTGTTGCTGGTGGTTCTTGTTTAGATCTTGAGCCCTTTTGGGATATGGAGTCACGCAAGGCAGCTAACAACTGGTTAAAAATACATAAAGATAAGCTATATTGGAGCCTGCTAACTGGGCAAGAGGCACTTTTCACGTGGTGTTCCTCTTCTATTTAGCAGGGGGAGAGTTATTGTCCCTCTTCACCCATTGCGCAGTGTCTTTTCTAGTGGCTGTTGCTGGTGGCGTTTTGCATATTTTTAGATTGTGAGCCCTTTGGGGACAGGCTGCCGTTTAACTTTATTATTACTATTTGCCTGTCAACCGCTTTGTGAACTTTGTGTTGAAAAGCAGTATATAGACTCTTTGAATGAATTTGAATGAATGAAAATGGCCTGCAGAAACCTCTGAAAACTACTTCCGGTTTGCCTCAGAAAGCCAGGAAGCTGCCTTCTGAAAACAGGAAGCAGGCTTCTGGAAACAGGAAGTAGGTTTCCATAGGCTTCTGCAGGCCATTGAGAGGCCTCTCCCCGCATCCCCGGAATGGCTTCGATTTGAAGCCCAACGGTGGCAAGGGCAGGTGGGAGGACCCAGGTCACAACCCACCTGCCACAGGCTTGTGACCCCCCACTTTGGGAAACCCGATTTTAGGGCCGCAATCTGTGGCACAATACAGGAGTCGCCAAATCTGAGACGGCCTTTTCCTCAGGAACCACATCCGAGGAACGCCACAGGTCGGGCCACGAGCGGCACGCCGGACTCACCGTGAAAGCAAAGCAGGTACTCCTCTCTCTGCCCCGTCGGATTCACCTGGATGATGTTGATGGGGAAGCTGTTGGTGGAGGACGCGAACACAGCGGAAGCCAAGGTGTGGTCGTTCTTGTCCAGGAACTCTGAAACCGGGGGAAGGAAAGAGGCGACATCAGCACCCTCTGGGTCCTGAGCTGCCTGACGTCCGTCATTGGTTTGAAAGGTGACATCGCAGAGATCCTTCACACGCGGGTGTGGGTGTGGCCCATGCTAGGGCCCGCCCACTTCCTCCAAATTCAAAGAGTGGGAGGGAGCAGGAAGCAGAATGGCGTTGCCAGGGCTCTAAGGCCACTGCTCTCCTCTCCTCCAGGCTTCCTTTTCCCACTTGGTTCCCTGCTTCCTTTCCTAGTCCAGGCAGTAGGAACGGCAGCGGCAGACAGTACGTCACAAGGAAAGCAGAAACCTCCTATGCAAGGCGAGGGGCTGTACCAGGGACGGAGGCGGGCGGCTGCCTATGGTACGGCACTGGCAGCTTTGGGACCGGCTTTGCCCTCCAAGAACAGTACTTCTTCCCCCTCCTCTATACTGCCCGTCCAGCAAAGGGCTCAGGGTGGCGTCCACGGCTCCTTCCCGCTATCTGTCCTCACAACGACCCTGTGAGGGAGGCAAGGCCGAAAGAGCGTGCCTGGCCCAAGGTCACCCAGGAAAGCTTGCGGCTGAGCAGGGATTTGGACCCGGATCTTTTGGTTCTATATCCAACATCAAACTACGCCATCCCGGCTCCCCAGTATTCTGCAAGAAGTCTGCTGGAGGAGAAGGCAGCAGGGCCAGCTTTACGCCGACGCGGCCAATGGCGTCACATCGGGCCCCGCGCTTTAGGGGTCCCTGCACTAGCAAGGTGAGCATCTTGCCTGTGGCTGCAGCTGGGATCTCTACGGGCTGCAAGTCAGTGGGGCGAGCAGAGCAGCTTGACCTGGGTCTCTCCCACCTGCCTCTGCCTCTGAACAGCCCAAGATGGGCCACCCGGAAGCAGTTGGCGGGGATGTGATGCTATCACCACCAACTCCTTCCACATGCCATGCTTTGCACGTGGCACGAACAGCGCTCTTCTTGGTGAGTGGGGGGCCCCGCAGGGAGGGGTGGGGGCCCTGCAGGAATTCCCACATTGGGCCCCGCCACTGCTATAGCCAGCCCTGGTCTGTACGGCTCCCCTCTTTTACCCAAACGTTAGGAAATGGAACCTGGAATGAAGAGGTAGGGGGGCAGAGCCCTTCCGGGGGAAGAGTGCACCTGTTGTCTTGCCGGGCATTTTGGGCCTCTGACAGTTCTGCCGTGGTTGTTAAGTGTTGTGTCGCCGCTCCCTCTCGTTTGCTTTTGATTCTTCTTCAGCCCCCCCCCATAGCCACAACCTCTCTCTCTCTCTCTCTCACACACACACACACACCCCAGAAGCCCTTTCAGCCCTTGTTGAGGAAGCCACGCTCACCCTCCAGTGTGTACTGCTTCATCTCAATCTCGTAAAACTTGTTTGTTCCAATGATGATGCTGTAAGTGGTGAAATGGATGCAGCTGCAGGGCTCGGAGGTTTCAATCTCCTGGAGCGGAAAGACAGAAAGCGCAGGGACACGGGGCTGGGTTAGTGAGAGCCTCGCCGACGCCACGGGCCCCCGCGTTGACGCTGTGCGCGCGCACGTGGGGAGAGGCTCCTAGCAACCCGTCACACCTTGCAACAGAGGTCTGATGTCTCACGGCTTGCAAATGTCGATCAACCACCTCCACCAGGAGCACTAACGCCAGTGGAAGGCCTGGGCAAACAGTAAGCTCTTGCTCCAGGGTTTAAAATTTACTGAAGTATGTGTCTGCTGGGCAGCCCTAATATAAGGAGAGTGTTCTACAGCACCATGACCCTGTCCTCTGGGTGGCACCTGCCTGATCTCCGGCACCTAGAGAAAAATTCTGACCTGGATGTAAATGCACAGAGATGGTCCTCTAGGTCAGCCATTCTCAACCTTTTTTTGGATCCCCTTCGGACCCCCTTCTTGGGTTCCAGGGCCTCGCTCCCCCCCCACACACACACACCAACCCTATACCACAAACAGCTAAATACAAAATCATTTATCCCACTGTGTAAAATTGTCTGAATTTTTAGACGTTTCATATGCAATTCAATACCACGCTACTCTCAACTGATTTTTTTTTGTCTCAAATCTTTTTCAGTTATCTTAAATTGTTTTATCTATCCTATTTCCTAATGCGCTGTAATACATGCCACACTGCTGCAACTGCATAGCGTCGATTGTGGCTGAACTATTGATTCTATGCCCCAAATGCTGCATTTTTGAAATCCTTGCGCTAAAGTAAAGGTCGGAAAATTCAGATAAACAAGTTGGTCAAATTTTGTTGCCCAGGGTTATTTTCAATTTCCCATTTGTGTCCCCCTTCAATGTGCCATATCTGGGGTCCAGATTGAACATAGGGTACTTCAAAAAGCCCCAAAAGCCCAGCACTTTGAACTGTGCCCAGGAACTGCCAAGGTTATTGAAGCTGTCTGAAGTTCAGATTTCATCGATGTTGATGCCGACATACACCAGCGGTTTAGCTATCATTTAACCCAGTGGTTTGCAAACTCCAACCTTCAAGAAACCCTTTCCGTATAATTTTATTTGTCAAGAAGGCCTAAAGCCAGATTCACAAAATGAGTGTCTGATGATTCAACTGCATAGCATTCCATTATTTGATGGTTTTAGATGCTCAACTATACAGTTTATAAAAGCCTTTAAAAAAACACAACAGTTTTAAACCACAGGTTTTAATTCTCAAGTTAAACTAGCGATCACCATATCTTGCAGTTATTTTTATGAGGGGTTATTCTTTCACGCAGGATAATGGCAAATGTCACCCTTACACCATCTCTAAACCAGTCGAAAGTGTCCAAGCTATTTTCTTTAAGTTGGGGATCTGAACTGGAGCATTAAAAAAAAAAAATACTGATGAACCTGATCTGGAACGGAAACCAAATTTTTAATGTTTCAGCTCCCCACAAGGAATCTTTGTGTGTCTGCAGGGAAATCCCTGCATGTCCTTTTTTTTTTTTTTTTTGGAGAATTGATGCCAAATATTGGGCAGGCCTACAGGGTTCCACCATTGCCCAGCATGCACAGAGGCTACACTCTGGACCAGATATTTTTTATCCTTTTCATCTCATCACACACTGAGAAGGCACTAGAATTGTTAAGGCACACCATCAGTTTTTTTTGACAATCGACAAGGCACACCACACTGCTGGTGGAGGGTGGGGGTTCACATCCCAAAAGGCTTACTAATAATTGACCCTCCCCCCAAAAAAACCTCTACAGAACACCTGTGGACCATTAACAGCACTCCAATGTTAAAAAAAAAAAATCGCTGCTCTAGATTCAGGAAAGCCTTTTTCTCTGTGGCTGGGAGAAGACCGATGATTCTATTTATAGTCTATAGAAAACCAACATCCTCCATACAGTCCCTCCCACGCAGAGGGGGGGGGGAAGGGACAATCGGGCCAAGAAATCCAACAGAAAGGGCTTCAGTCTCTTCCCTTCTCCCAAGCTGCACACATTGATGGCTCTCGATGGGTGTCCAAGAGGGAAGGACAAATGGGTGGCTTTCAGGAAAGCTTGTCTACCATGACTGTTCTAATTAAGAAGCCCGATAAGCTCCCAAGGATCGTCAGAGCTCAGGTAAAAATCACTGGACGGAAAACCAGAAGGAATTAATGGGTTGATTCTAGCGACTCACCTTGCTGGCTGGCAGGTAGCAGGATCACTGTTAAATACCTCTTGCATCACCATAATGCTACACAGTGATGCATTGGAACGAGGCAGTGCCTTACATCGAGTGGTTGCCATGCAGTCAGTTGGTGGCACAGCTTGGCACAAGGGCAATTGCTTGTGAAGGGGGAGGAGGCAGATTGCTTACCTGTAACCGTTAACGTTGTCCAAAAAGTCACCTGGGCAGACACAACCCACCCTTTGTGTTGATACACAACTGAACACGGGTGAAAGCCCAAGCATGGGGCAGGCGCCCAGGGACTGACGCAAAGAAGACGGGGAGATTGGCCAAGTTAGCTGGGAACTGGCTCGAACGGGGCCAGCAGACTTTACCTTCCTGATACAGAACTTGCCGAGGCTCTCGTTGTAGCGCAGCACGACCACTTTGTTGGGCATGGCCGCGCAGATGCACAGCCCGTTCTCAATCTGTGAGGGAGAGAGGAGAGAGAGAGACACACACACGTGAGGCTGAAGCTTCCCAGACCTCTCTGGAGATGCCCAGGACTGACACTAGAACTTTCTGCATTCAAAACCACGTGCAATACCGCCAAGCACAACCTCATCCTCATAATTGGTAGCAGAAGCCCAGGCCCTCCAACCTTTGAGCAGCATCCATTCCTCGTGCCCATACCTGAGAACGCTTCCGAGCATGCCCAACCAACCATCCGTTGGCGAGGACGTGCCTGCAGCTGTCAAGGCCCGACAGTCCCTTCAGTCATTGCCCCTAAAAGGGCCCGGTTTTGTCCCGTAAGCCAACAAACTGAGGGCTTGGAGGTCCTACCTTGCCGGCGGCGAAGAGATGGCAGCCTTTCACAGCCTCAAAAATATTTGGGGAAACGTCAGGCTGAGCTGGCAGATGGGACTGGGCGAGAGACTGTTTCACTTTCTTGACGTCCACGAGGCAAAGAGCCCGCTCCTCTCCTGGGGGGGAAAGCAACAATCAACCGATGCATCAAGTGCATCGCAGGAAGCAGAAGGCCGGAGAGAGGCTGAAGAATCATCCCCCTCTAAACCACTGAGCTGTGCCATTGCTCATTGTACAGGGCCCTAGAACATGAGATAACATGTGCTCATGGGGGAACCTAATATATACTTAAAACGCACACCTTTGGAGAGCAAGATTTCAAGCGATCCCAAAGTGGAATAAGCAGACTTCTCCCAACAAACAAACTTAGCATTAGCGTGGGAGAAAACGATGTTATTTTGCCCACAGATTTCAGTGTTTTCTAAGTGCAGAAAGCGGTATTAAGTGTTTTTATTCAAAACCTACATCCTAATCATAAATTATGATTGCTTTAAAAGAGTACTTTGTTGTTGTTCAGTCGCTAAGTCGTGCCCGACTCTTTGCAACCCCATGGACCACAGCACGCCAGGCCTCCCTGTCCTCCATTAGCTACTAGGTAGGTGATATAGGGCATATAATGTCAGTATAGGGTGATATAGGGACGTGGTGGTGCAATGGGTTAAACCGCTACTGCTGGGCTTTCCGACCGGAAGGTTGGGAGTTCAAGACTGCGCAACGGAGTGAGCTCCCGTTGCTTGTCCCAGCTCCTGCCAACCTAGCAGTTCGAAAGCACCTAAATGCAAGGAGATAAATAGGGACCACTTCGGTGGGAAGGGAACAGCGTTCTGTGCGCTACGGCATAGAGTCACGCCGGCCACATGACTACGGAAGCTTGTCCTCGGACAAAACGCCGGCTCTACAGGCTTAGAAACAGAGATGAGCACCGCCCCCTACAGTCGGTCACGACTAGACCATTCGGTCGTGGGGAAACCTTTACCTTTTATAGGGTGATATAGGGCGTATAGCCACAGTCATTCCCCATGCCGACAAACCCCCATCCCAATTTAGTAAAAAAGAAACAAACCATCAAATATAATTTTAATTGTTGGCTGATTTTTGGAGTGGGTTTTTAGCGTGCAGAACGCCGTGCTACGCGGTTTTATGTCGTTATCCCCGTTTTCTCCCGCCTCTAATGATCGTTCAGACTCTTCTAGCGTGTTGACCAGAACACTACCTGCTATCATGAGCAGCTTCTCCAGGTCCTTGATGAGGTGCACTTGGAAGACGGCACCAATCCCAGGGACATGCGTTAAGGAGTTCTTCAGCACGTTCAGGGCATAAAGACCTTCCTCGGCACCCACCAGCACGACCTGCAGAAGCAAACGGAGCCCGTGAGTCAGCAAGAGACAGAACGAGGCTGGAGGGATGCTCAAAAGACCAATGCAAAATGCTGGCAGCAGGAGATGAAAACCACCTCCAGGAGATTAAGATCTGAGCAGATTCGCTTGAAGCAATTTGAGTGCTCAATGGTAGAAGAGGTTTGCTGCCTTCATCTTCCTGCAGGCTTTCCAGGGACTTCTTGGTTGGCCACTAAGGAAAACTGGAATGCTGGACTAGAGGGGATTCACAGCTGACCCCGGGGGGGGGGGGAATGGCTCTTCTTGTGATCTTACTATTGCTTACTGTGGCAAAGGACAACAAAGCTATTATGAGCCACCATTACCTGGTCGCTAAAAGGCAACGTGCAGTTGATATCCAGACGATCTTCCCCCTCAAGCTTCAACAAAGAGTTGCCAAGGAGCTTCTGTAAAAGAGAAAGAGATCAATACGATGCTCAGTAACCATGCAAAAGAAACTCGGTCCTACCAACGAAAAGCTGTATTGGCAGAAACCACAGCCAGCTGGGGGAAGCCACGGTTGAAAAGGCACCCGCCGTCTCCAAAGCCAAGCCCCTGTGCCGTTTGGGGGGCTTCTGATAAAATGCGTTGGGACGGTGCGAGGAGCAGAGACGCGACTCCAAGCAGCCAGCTCAGCCGCAGGGTTTGCAAAGGCACCGGGCACTTTTCAGCCAAGGCTGCTCTGCCTGCAAGTCTGAACAGAGGCCAAGGGAACCAGGGCATGCCTCTGTCTCTGCCGCCTCCTCAGAAGATTGGAAGAGCACGTTCTTGAAGAGCCTCTGGGTGAAACCGGGGACCCAGCTCGGATCCAGTGGCCGCAACCCCCCGACTGCACAGAGATAAGGCGGAGGGACATGAACACGTTTGCTCCCTCCTCCTCTGCCCAGTCTCGCCTGCTAGCCTGAAACTCTCTCCCAGATCACCTGTGTGATGCCTCTTCGCTTGGCTGCTTCAACTCCTTCCTCAAAAGCCCACCATTGCTGGGAAGCCTTTGACACGGCCTCTTCAGTCCCCTTGACTTGAGTACATGCGCATGAAATAACGCCATGCCCTTCGCCATTTCTCCTGCCACCACACCCTCCCCTTTCCTCTACTGTGTGTGCCTGACTGTAAGCCTCTCAGGGCAGGGATCGGTCTTTTGTTATACAGCGCCATGCACTTCTACGGTATCATCAGCTGTAGGAACAGTAAGTGCCCGCCATGTTTAGTGGCGCTTGAGGTAAAGGTTAAAGGTAAAGGTTTCCCCACGACCGAATGGTCTAGTCGTGACCGACTGTAGGGGGCGCTGCTCATCTCCGTTTCTAAGGCTGTAAAGCCAGCGTTTTGTCCGAGGACAAGCTTCCGTGGTCAGGTGGCTGGCATGACTCTACGCCGTGGCACACGGAACGCCATGACTTTCCCACTGAAGTGGTCCCTATTTATCTACTGGCATTTAGGTGCTTTTGAGCTGCTAGGTTGCAACGGGACAAGCAATGGGAGCTCACTCCATTGCATGGTCTCGAACTCCCAACCTTCCGGTCAGAAAGCCCAGCAGCAGCGGTTTAACTCGCAGCGCCACCACGTCCCCGAGTGGAGCTTACCACTGGGTAAATATGCCTAAGTAGGGGGGAGATAATCAAGTCCACTGTTAGCCTCTCCTTCACACTTCCTCTTTCTGAATCCAGGGGGCAGGAAGAGGAGGAGCAGCAGGTGGCGAACTGGCACAATTCTGGGTAAGGGTTGCGGCATCGGGAGCGGCAAGGCCAGGGAGCGCACCGAGCGCACTGTTTCAGGCATGATGCCTTGGGCTAGCCCTGTTCTCCTGGACAGAAGGCGTGCCGCACTCATTTTCTGCACGCCCCCATAAGCAAAAGGCGTAAGAGGCTTTTTCCCTCCCGCTTTTAAAAATTGAAGCTGGAAGCTCAGAGCGTGGAAGCGTCTGCCCCCTGCGCTCTCTCCCCCTACCGCAATCAGAGCCCCTCGTGTCGACTTACGGCATCCGCCTCAGCTTTTTCCCGGGAGACTCTGCCTCCGGCGACGATGGACTCCAAAGCAGTCACCCAGCGTTGCTTGTCTGGAAAAGTGGGTGCTAGTAAATAGAGGGTGCGGCCAGGCCAGCACGTGGTGTGGGGATGAGACTCCAGCTTCAATATATACGGCACATCTAAGAGGATAAAGACAAACCAACCAAAAAAATCAGCATCAGCCAGATCAGGAGACAGTACAGACCGCCTCTCGGCCTTGAGCCAGCTCCCTCTTGGAACAGGAGCGTCTCATAACCTGAAAGACTACCAGACACAAGCAGAAAGACCCCAACGTCACAAAGCAACCTGTACTCCAAACTGTAAGCAATCGTTCACCCACTAGCCCAGCACTGTTTTTCTTCCCACGGCACACTGATCTCTATGGTCTTTTTCTATGGTCTTCACCTCCGGTGATGTCACTTCCTTTGGGTGTTGCAGCATTCCTGAGGGCAGTTGTCTGTGGTAACCAATTGTCAGTGCCTTGCCCTTTGCCAGCCAAGCATGGCAGAGGCTATGCCGGCAAAGGATGAGGGACAATTTGTTACAACGGACAGTCGCCCCAGAAAAAGGGCCACGGATCCTGGAAGACTGTTTTCGGCCATTTTCAACCGCCCTGCTCCAAAGTCCCATGGCACACCTGCAGGCTTTTCGTGGCACATCAACGCTCTGAGTTGGTTGAGAAATCGCCGCACACAGCACTCCCCACATAAGAACATAAGAGCCCTGCTGGATCAGGCCAAAGGCCCATCTAGTCCAGCTTCCTGTATCTCACAGCGGCCCACCAGGTGCCCCAGGAAGCACATGAGACAACAAGATGCTTGCATCCTGTTGCCACTCCCTTGCACCCAGTACTCTGAAGTAGCCTACTACTAGTGTAAGGAGGCTACAACCCATCATTGCCTATAGCCCACAATGGACTTTTCTTCCAGAAATCCATCCAATCCCCTCTTGAAGGCATCAAGACCAGATGCCATCACCACCTCCTGTGGCAAAGAGTTCCACAGATTAACTACCCGCTGGGTAAAAAAGTACTGCCTTTTACTGTTTTAACCCTCTCAACCCTCAGTTTTAGCGGATGCCCCCTGGTTCTGGCGTTTTGAGAGAGGGAAAAGAACATCCCTCTATCGACTCTATCCCTTCCGTGCATAATTTTGTATGTCTCAATCATGTCCGTCCCCCCCGCGCCTTTTTTCCAGGCTGAAGAGCCCCAAACGCTGCAGTCTTTCTTCATAAGGGAGGTGCCCCAGCCCCGTAATCATTTTTGTCGCTCTCTTCTGCACCTTTTCCAGCTCCACTATGTCCTTTTTGAGATGCGGCGACCAGAACTGCACACAATATTCCAGGTGCGGCCTTACCATCGATTTGTACAATGGCATGATAATATTGGCTGTTTTATTCTCAACCCCTTTTTTAATTACCCCAAGCATAGAATTGGCCTTCTTAATTGCTGCCGCACACTGGGTCGATACCTTCATTGAATTGTCCACCAACACCCCAAGATCTCTCTCCCACCATCACCCACCCCCTTTCTGGCTCACACGCTTCCAGAGTCATGAGGCGGCAGAAACAAATTCAGACGTAGAATTAAAAAGTTACGACTCAGAGGGAAATCTATTCAGATCAGAAGATAGTCATCGAGAGGAATGCTAATTCATAAGATGCTATTTTCATACCCTGGAGGTTCCTCCGATGCAGAGGAGGAGGAAGTAGTCACCGTCAGGGGAAGAATATTCTCTCTTGAATTAGTCACCATTTCTGCGAGCACTGAATGGGATGCCCCACCTCTAGTTGGAAGGGGTAACAGAGCTACAAAAATTGGGACTTTTCTCCTTCCTACTGACAGGTGGGCTCCAAGATGAGATGCAATGGAGACCATTTCAAGGGGTGACTGTATTTTTTTTTTTAAATAGCCTCTTCCTTTAAAAAATGGGATCTGCTACAGCTGGTTCTAAACTGGTGGTGAGCATGGTTTAATTTGCCAGGAGGAACCCGTTTCCCCTCACCTGTCTTGGCGGTGTTTAAGAGCTCTGTTGCACCCACGGCTCCATGCACGGTAACATCGCCATCGGGAAGACACAGTTCAAACTCTTCCATGGGCCTTTGTCCAGCTTCGGCCAAGCAGGAGACCAGCATGAAAGAAAACGGGAAAGGAAAAAAAAAACAGATAGGAGAGAAGGCAGTGAGAAAAACAGGAGCGAAAAAAGAGGAAGAGGCACCTCTTGTGCTAGATCTCAGGTAGTGTCACTCTGAGAAGCGGAACATACACAGCGCAAACAGAAATAGACGGTTCCAAGCTGAGTTCTGGGGGACTCGGGCCAAGGTCAGCCATGGCAGGCAAGCTTTCCTGAACGACAGCACAGCCACAACCTCCCACATCGACAGACGGCCACAGGGCGGATTAGGGGGAGCACTTTTCAGACTGCGCGGTGTGAATGACCAGCACCCATGTGGACTAACGACAAGTGTCCTGAAAACGCGGCTAAACTCCTCTGGCAAGCACAGGGGATTCCTTCCAATGACTCCTCAAGTGGATGCGGAAAAGGGTTCTCGGAGGGTAAGAAACTGAACCACAATGCGCTGGAAGAACAAGCCGTTTCTTCCTCCCAGGGAAGTCAAAGTTGCTTTTTATTTATTTATTTTTGGCGTTCAGAGAGAAGATCAGAGGACAGGAAAGGGAGTCGGAGGGTAAGAGGTTACCTTCTCTTGCTTCTGTGTCATAAACAAGCACTTTAGTTCCTTCCAGAACTATATACTTCCTGTCCCAGCCCTGCTGCCCACGCTTATTATTTCTGAAAGCACAGAGAAAAGGACAAAAACCGGCGTTAGAGGGTTCGAGAGGGTGGCGGCTCAATCGGTGTGCTCAGCCAGTGCCCGAGGCTCCTCCGGTGGGCTGGCGTTTTAGCACGAAGACTCACGTTTGTACCTTGGCACCTTCATCCATCCTTCCAGCCGCAAACCGCTGCTCGGCTCTTTCAGCTGCAGGCCCGGCGAGTTCAGCTTGTCCCGGCAGAAGGCTTCCGAGAAGTGCGTGGCGTACTCGGTCGGCAAGCCACACGTGGCGGGCAGGCAGGTCGAACACTTGGGGTGGCACATCACCTGGCACTCTGAAAGAGGGAGCAGGGGAGATGCGACGGGCAGCCAAAGACCCCAGCCCGAAAAACAGTGGCCAGGCCAAAAGACCAGGCCTGCTTCCCAGCCCCCTCCACTCCAATACTAGCGAGCTCTGGCTCATTGTTCACGCTCTTTTTGAGTTGTGTCGCAGGCGCCAAGAGATAACTCGGAGAGCTTGTACACTTTGAAGCCTGTGATTTCCCTTCCGGCAGGACCAGAAGGGGGGGGGCAAGACCGAGAAGGGGGATCGGTGCAACAACGCCACTTTCTTCCTGTCCGAGGCTTGACTTCGAGTCGGTCGTCGTTTGGCCTTGGTGAGTGATCGAGTCAGGTAGGATCTAGGAAACTGAGCTTCCTTATTTTGCGTTAAGCTTATAGTCATACCATGCTTGTAGGGCCTGCCTTAAAGGCCTCTTAAGGCCTCTGTATGGCTAGCTGCAGTCTAAATAAATTCATTTTATTTTTACTCATGCTGTGCCTCGTGCCCTGAACTCAGTGGTCAGCTCAGTCCAGCCTCGACGCTGGAACGCGACTGAGGGCTTAAGGTAATGGCTCCTGGTCCTGCTCAGGCCGGAGGGCGAGCCGAATGCCAGGAGAGGAGACCATCCCGCGTTGCCTGGGGGAGACCAGGGTTGGAGACTCCCTGGGGAACGCGATAGGAGAGGGGGGGAAAAAACACCTTATGGGGCAAAGAAACACTGCGCCAGGTGGAAGATGGTGCACTTGATGAGACTACTCCCAGCTGCGGCCGAGCGACAACTGTTAACCCATCAGCTGGTCCCCGATACTGCAAGCCGGCCGTTCCTGCCTCGTCGCCCCTTCCGACATGCTTACCGAGGCATTTGGACGCCTGGCGGCCAAAGTGCACGGTGTCCAGGCAAACCGCACATTTTGTAGCTCTCATGTTCAGCCCCACGTTGAACCGGTGAGGAATGTTGTGGTGCATCCGTTCTTTCAGGCGCCGGTTGAACTCTGGGGGAAAGGAGCAGCACGCTTGAAACACAGCACAACAAAGACAAAGTTCAGTACTGCGCTGGCCCCGTGTTGGGTTAATTTGGCACCAAGGAACCCGTAGCTGTGGCAGCAGTGCCTATTATCCCCACTAAGTGGAAGAAGAGGTGCCCTCTTCGATTTAGCAGGGGGACAGCACACCAACCCAGCTTCTTTTCCAGAGGCTGGTGTCTATCTTTAAGACGACGAGCCCTTTGGGGACAGGGAGCCGTTTATTGATTTGATTTGCGATGTAAACCATTTGCAAAGTGGTTTGGGTTGAAAGGCTGTAAATAAATATTGCATCACCACTAATGGAAGAGACCACTTTAAAATGTTCAATCTGAACCGAGCTGGTGGTGGTGGCAGCAACAGCAGCAAGTGGCTCATGGCAGCTAATTATCTCATACTATCAAAGCAGCACTTGGGGTTTACTTCTGCACACCTCACCCCAATGGGCAAGACAGCATGCACAGGTGAGCAGCATGAGCTGCTACCCAATCCTTCAGGTCTGACGCCCACCACCCTTTAGAGCAATTAGAAAGATACCCTTTAGATAACCAATTCCGATTCGTCCACGGTCATTTTGATAGCCATATCTATTAAATGCAATATTTGGGCAGTGCTTGGAAGCAAGTTCATCTTGTAAGTTGCAGAAACAGTGAATGGGTTTAACAGGACAAAAATCCACCAAGGAGCAAAAATGGGAGGTGATTCATAGCAGGAAGACTCAGACAGCATCACTGTGTTTCGTCATCTCACACACCCCCAGGTTTGGAGGCACAACAAATATGCCAAAGTAACATTACAAACTGGGATATGTTGGAGTTTACATCACAAGCCAAGAGATTTGCAGATGACATCATAGCGTTTAGACTTGACATGCAGATAGCACTTTAAGGGTCAGAGGGCTTCACATAATTCTCTTAATAATCTTTACAACAAACCTGTTGGATAAACCCAGTATTATCATCATCCCCATACTGGCTGAGACAGAGATACAAGGACACGTTTTAACGTCATACAGGAAGTTCACAGCCAAAGTGACACTTGAACTCGGGACTTCCTCCGATCACATTCTGATTGCCACAGTATACGGGCTGTAGACCACATGACTGAATCACATGGACAAATACAAGAACATGCCTAGGCTAACAGGAGACAGGCTGTACTTAACAGATCCATAAAACTGACAACCACCATAGGGAAAGACTGAGAAGGAGAACATATAATAGTGAAGAGCTGGTTTTTGGATCTGGAAATGACTGGTTATAAAGATCACTTTTTATGCAGCGAATGGGGCTTTCGATAAGTTGAGCAGATCTGGGAAGCCAAAGCAACTGGCACAGTTTGGTGAACGCCATCCTGCTTTGGATGAAACATGAAAAAATACAGACAGGTGCATGAGTCCTGGCTGCATGCTCTGTCACGGCTTCCATGGCGCATTCAAGGCCCTAGAAATTCTGCACATGCGGAAATCTAATTCCCGTAAGAGAAGATCAGATTTTCAGTGGAATCTGTACTGCTCACAGAATTTTAAAGGCAGTAAAAATGAAATTTGTCCCTTATATACTAGGTTGGGTAAAAAACATAGCTGCAGGTTGCTCTCAGACACCGTGCCTGCCAGAGAAGGCCGTTTAACTCCTTGATGCGTACTTATGTCTCAGTGTTCCCACAAATGCTCGGTCCCCGCGGTTCCAAAGATGCCACAAGATTTCAAAGATTATGTTCAAGAAAGCCAGATGGCAGAAACAGACGGCTGTCTTTTTTTCCAGTTTTGCGTCCAGAGAGAGCGCACGGGTATTTGCGCATTTCAAGTCAAAACTGCTGTGGTTTCCTTGCTAACGCCAAGAAATACTGAAGCAGACCGCGCTCAGTGGAAATCTGTGCCAACAAGATCTAGATCTTGCACAATACAGGTTCAGGGTTTTAAACAAAATTCTGTCCCACACATCCTGATGCACTAGCACAACAGGGATGTCCCATATTTAATGATGGAGAAAATATTGTCCCCAACAATAAAAAAAAAAAAAAGATCCCAACTTTGATGAAATTGTAAGGTAAGGAATACTGTTGCTTTCCTTCATGATGGCTTCAGGGAGGTTCTCACTACAAATGCAAAGAGTGTGGCATCAAGGGAGTGGTGTTTGGACCACTCTCAGAGTCAGGGAGGATGGCGCACGTCTGTGTTCTGGCCTCTCTGACTCCTAGAGTGGTCCAGACAGACTTTATGGTGTTCCTTGTGCTGGCCAGACTTTGCTTTATGTACCTCATATTTACCTCAGAATTTTATCTCAGAAATTTACCTCAGAATGCCAGATACAAGGGAGTAGCGTTTGGACCACTCTCAGAGTCAGGGAGGATGGCGCACGTCTGTGTGCTGGCCTCTCTGACTCTGAGAGTGGTCCACACATACTTTATGGTGTCCCTTATGCTGGCCAGACTTTGCTTTATTTACCTCATATTTACCTCAGAATTTTATCTCAGAAATTTACCTCAGAATGCCAGATACAAAGGAGTGGCGTTTGGACCACTCTCAGAGTCAGGGAGGATGGCACACGTCTGCGTGCTGGCTGAGAGTGGTCCAAAGATACTTTACGGTGTCCCTTGTGCCGGCCAAACTTTGCTGGCTTAGCTTATGCCGGCCTAACTCAGTTTAGGATTGCGCCCTGACTGTCTTCGGCCTGCGACGCTTGCGGTCATGCCTGATGCGCGGATGTGCCAGCGCGAAGAGCAAGGCTCGGGGCGCATGAGGGAGGAAGTACTCGCCACAAGCCCGCCCCCGTCCTTTGAAGCCTTACCCTCTGGCGTGGAGGACTCCTTTCTGCGGCTGGAGGGAGGAGCAAGCAGGCTGATGGGCGTGGGCTGGTGTTCTGGTGACCGGACTATGGCAGACATGATGATCTGCTGCCTGGCCGTGGCAGGAGTGGATGGGTGAGGGTGGTCTGTAATTTTCCTATGGGCAGCTACAGATACACACACAAACAGTTAGTTAACTCCTCCCGGAGAGCAAGGAGTGGTGGCGGTTCTACGTACGTAACCTTTAAGAGTTACAGCCTGCAGCAAAAATGGTGTGGCTAGCTTGGATCCTCAACAGCAAACAAGGAAGGGAGGAAGGGAGAGGAGAAGGAGAGAGAGAGAGAGAGAAACATTGCACTGCTACAGAACACACAAGATACGAGACAGGTATCTGGGCTAAAAACGACCCTCTTCTTCAGACGCAACTTTTCAGCGGCCCCCTACCTTCCTCACGGGCGGATCTGAGCTCAATGCGTGTTTTCTGAAGGGCCTCTTCCAGCTCCGCTGAACGGGCCTTCTCCTTCTCCAGCGCCACTTTCAGCTCATTGTATTGCAGAGGAACCTGTGTGGGCAAAGAAGGGTCCTCTTTCCGTCGACTAAACAGGCCCTAGCAACAGAAACACACAGACAGCTCCTAACTCCTAGTAAGTGGTGATTTAAACTCGGGGAAGGGAAACCTGGCTAACTGCAGACCAGAGGGTCTGAGGGCACTCCTCACTGTGGTCACGAAAAGCCACTGCGGGGGGGGGGGGGGAAGCCTGGCGCTTTTTCCTCCCCCAATTTGTTCAAGCTCATCCTGGCTATTGTTCTTTTTTTACATTTAGCTCTTATCCACCTTCACACATTGTGAATTTGGCGGCGGCGGCTGCCTCATCCCCATGCAACAGCTTGTATCTTACTGCAAAGCTGTCTCAGGGTTGGACAACAAAGGGAAAAGGCATCGACAGCCTTTCAGCAGCTCTCCTGCCCTGGCTTCCGACTCTCCGTCGCCCGTGCGCAGAATTCCACATCAAGGCGAGTCAGAGTCTACCCTTCCCCAGTGACTTCAAAGCAACTGGAGAGGACAACTGGAAAGCTCTCGCCAATGCCTCTGATGCGGTCTTCAAGCTAGGGCATGCTTGTAAGCCTTAGTATTAAAACACGCTGCGTCATACAGATTGTGATCCAAAAAGCTACTTTAAAGGGGATTTCACATCCCCCGCTCCCCGACACAGCAGATTCCACTCTGCCACATTGCAAGTTGCTTTGGTAGTTCACCACCATTTATCACAGTGGGGTGGGAGATTTTGGAAGCACAAATCTATAGCCCGCTGGAGGGCACAGAGCTCTTTGGATTCCAACCTCAAGATTTTTTTTAACACCATGAGAACATAAGAACATCAGAAGAGCCCCACTGGATCAGGCCAAAGGCCCATCTAGTCCAGCTTCCTGTATCTCACAGTGGCCCACCAGGTGCCTAAAGGAGTTCAGTAGACAACAAGATGCTTGCATCCTGTTGCCACTCCCTTGCACCTGGCATTCTGAAAGAGCCTACTATTAATGTACGGAGGTTGCCCAACCCATTACGGCCTCTAGCCCACGATGGACTTTTCCTCCAGAAATCTGTCCAGTCCCCTTTGAAAGGCATCTAGGCCAGATGCCATCACCACCTCCTGTGGCAAGGAGTTCCATAGCTCCCATAGAAAGGGTCCCTACTGGTTCGTTTTTGGGCTCACCTTTTTCTTCTTGGCGGGCTGGTCCATCTTGGCTTGAAGGAAGTCAATGAGCTTGGTTTGTTGCGAAATAGTGCCCTCCATTTTGACCTTTTCATGGGAATAGAGAACCTTGGAAGGGCAAAAAAGGACGGAAAGAAAAACCAGCCTCAGGGTCTGCGACAGACATCTACGCAGAACAGCAAGACAACCTTCTTTGCAACCAGTATGGAACCCAAGGCAGAACCCCGCCCACACCTTAGACCCCTCAAAAAACAAATGAACAAAAAAAAAAAACAGGAGGCGTGGACTGATGGTTGAGCTGCTGGTACTGCCTGAAGCTAAGCAGGAAAATCTGCGGTTTGCTTCTGGATGGGAGACGAATGCCAGGCTGTGACGAGCTGCAGGACCTGCGGTGGCAGAACGGAGTCGCTGTGGAGCCGACTAGCTCACCGCCAGTGAGAGTTGCGGTGGGGTGTGTGAGGAGGCCAGCCGGCAAAGAAGGGAATACGACCTTGAGGACCTGTCCAGGCTTAACCTGCGATTGCCTGATGAGGCTGGATGGCAGGCAGCCAAAGGAGAGAACCACACTGTGAAGGCTACATCTGGGCCTGAGGACTGGCGGATCCCAAGAATACTGTATATTTGTAAAAAAACCCACTGAAAAAAATGGTGGTTTAGACTAGCCTGCCCATGTAAGCCGCCTTGGGCATTTGCTTTGGTATGGGAAAGGCGGGGTATAAATTCTTCAAATAAATAAATAAATAAATAAATAAATAAATAAATAAATAAAACCGGAGCCACTGCTTTCCCTCCTTACCTGGATGTTCTCTAGCTGGTACTCCAGGTCACTTCTCTCAGTCTTCAAAAGGTCTGCTCTATCTAAAGCCTCTTGCAGGCCTTGGGTCAGGCGAAATATATGGTTTTTCTGCAAATCCATCTGCTGCTGCAGCTTCGCTTGCTATGGGTTAGAAGGCAAAAAATCCGATGTGCTTCTCTCGCATAGCCGAGTGCAAACAACCCCCCTCTGAATGCTATCAGCCTGGCTTGGTGGCAGAGCCGCTCTACCCATGACACAGAATCAGCTTGCAGAATCTGGGACTGTACCATTTCAGAAGGTGGGGAGTTCCAGACTCCCCGCACGATAAAAAAAAGCCCTCTGCATAGCGCATCAGACTACAATAAGCCTCACTCCTTCTCACATGTTGGTGCAGCCCTAGAAATGACTCATTGGTTCTTAACGTTGGAGAATTCCAGATTAGATCCCTCTGCTTATAGTAGGGGAAGGTTCAGTTCACAATCCTACCAGCTCAGCCTTCATAATGCACTCTTAGATGGTCATATCGAGAGTAATCAATCAACAGGTACTTATATACCACTTTTCAACATGAAGTTCACAAAGCAGTTTACAGGCAAATAGCAGTGATAAAGTTAAATGGCTCCCTGTCCCAAAAGGGCTCACAATATAAAAAATGCAGAACACCACCAGACAGAACCACTAGAAAAGACACTGTGCAGGGGTGAAGAGGGACAATTATTCTCTCCCTGCTAAATCTAAGAGGAGCACCACTTGGAAAAGTGCCTCTTGCCCAGTCAGCAGGGGTTAGCAAGATAGCTGCTAAGTGTCCTGCAAAGAGCTGAGCTCCTGCAGTTTGCAAGATCCATAGATCACTCTGCAGTATTTATATATTGCTTTTCAACACAAAGTTCACAAAGCACTTGACAGGCCAATAATAATAGTAATAGTAATAGTAATAAAGTTCAATGGCCCCCTGTCCCAAAAGGGCTCACAATCTTTAAAAAAAAAAAAAAAAGGAAGCAACAGAAAGACTGTGCAGGGGTGAAGAGGGACCATTTCCCCCTACTAAATATAGTAGAAAAAGTTGAAAAAGTGTATGAAAAAGTGCCTCTTGCCCAGTTAGCAGGGGTGAGACACACACAATGGGCCACATCCTCTTATCTTGTGCAATCCACATTTTTTTTTAAAAAAAAAAGCCTAACCATAAAGGGTTGAAATGCACGTTTCCCGTTTACGCACTACTCTGGAAGCCAAGAGAAAGCAAAATGCGATGTTGGCCTGTTCACTCGTTCAGATTTTCTAGTTCCTAGAATTTCTCAAAGCAACCTAAACGGGAGGCATTTAGTCAACTTAGAAGCGGTCTAAATGGCAAAGTCTTTTAGTCTCCACCACTGGTAAACAACATACGCATTTTTTAATTCGTTTCCCAGGATATCCCATCGCTGCTGGGGAGCATTACCTCTTCCAGAAGCCTCTGCTTGAGTTCGCGTTCCGTCTCCAGCTTCTGTTGCAAACTGCGAGCGTTCATCTCGAGCATGGCGTGCTTCTTCTCCAAATCATTGAGCTGGGGGGTGGGAACAGGGGTGCAGATGCACAAAGGAGGGAAGCCTTGAGCACTGCTGACGTCTACGATCCTGACCCACCCTCTCCCGTGAGAAGCACAAACTCCCAGTCTTAGTTTCAAAAGCGCTCCAGCATGGCTTTGGCCCACCTCTCAGCCCTGAATAAGCTTAAGGCTATTATTGTGCGTTACTTGCTTTGTATGTGTTACATATGCCAATAAAGGATACTGACTGACTGACATCTCCCAGCCCTTTCCTTCTGGCAAGTGGCTTTCTGCTCATCTCACTCTGTTGCCCAACCGTCTCCTGCTCTCTTAAAAGGCGTCTCTCCCGGCTGCCCTAGATTCCTGCAGTTCCTGCCAGAGCATCGACACGGTCCTATTTCCCTGCTCCCCTTCAAAGCTCGCCTCAACCCCAGCCCTTTTGGGAAAGGCTTCCGCGAAACTTCCCGACTCTCGTCCCCACACGAGGCGTGCACGAAAAGCTCAAAGAGAAGGTGACTGACCTTGTCAGAAAGACTCTCGGCTTTGAGTTTTTGTTCCTTTAACGCTTGCTGGAGAGCCAGGATTTCTGCCTTGTGCTCTTTAACAGCCAGCTCAACCACCTGGCGGGACTCAGTGATGCGCTGGTCAGCTCGGGCCCTGCATCCAAAATGAAGAGCACACTTCCTATCACACCTCCTTCCACGGGAACGGCTTCTTCCCAGGATCCCGAGCTATCCGAAGGGGAGCAAGCGAATTGAGCTGTCTCCGATTCCCAAAGTTCTGAGTTTCCCCCCCCCCCCGAATATCATCATTCTGTGAGATTCCCTGTAGCACAGACAACTCATCCGTGCCTGCTGTGCTGAGAGCAATCCAAGTTGCTACAGTAAGAGCTTGGAACCGCAGCCTGGGGACATACGGCGGTGACAGAGCAAGACAGCTGGCATGCCGGCTCTCTCGAACTGCAGAGCCCTTGCACAAAAAGGAAGGGGAATGCTACGGCACAGCACAACCTACGCACGAAGGGATTTTTCTTCTTTTCTGTTGGTGAGGCCGGTGCCCAGCTGATTCACTGACACTAGCTATGGGTTTCCTAGTAGTCATGTATGGCTGTGAGAGCTGGACCATAAGGAAGGCGGAGCGCCGAAGAAGAGATGCTTTTGAATTACGGCATTTGAGAAGATTCTTGAGAGTCCCCTGGACTGCAGGGAGACCCAGTCGGGCAATCCTCCAGGAAGTCAAGCCCGATTGCTCCCTGGAAGGACAAACATTGAAGCTGAAGCTCCAAGACTTTGGCCACCTCATGAGAAGAAGAGAGGACTCTTTAGAAAAGACCCCCATGCTGGGAAAGATGGAAGGCCAAAGGAGAAGGGGGCGGCAGAGGATGAGATGGTTAGACAGTGTCACCGAAGTGATGGACATGAAGTTGAGTGAACTCTGGAAGCTAGTGGAGGACAGGGAGGCCTGGCGTGCTGTGGTCCAGGGGGTCGTGAAGAGTCGGACACGATTTAGCGACTGAACAACAACAACATGATCTTGGGACCTTCCGTTAAAGATGCTTTTATCCTGCCTTTCTACAACAGTGACTGTGGAGAAGGATATCCTAATTCGGCACACCCAGAGAGCGAGAGCATCCAAGGCAGATCAGTTTTGTCCTTTTATGCACGTCTCTCCTGCCCCTTCCTTGCTCACTGCTTGCTCCCAGTTCACATCGAGCGCGTGCGGAAGGAAAGCGCGTACCTGCTTTGTTTCTCCGTATCCAACATTCTCTGCAGCTCCCGGACCCGACATTCGAACTGGGTCTTCTCGTCGCCCAGCACGTTCCGCCACGCCTCCCACTGGCGCTCCTTCTCGAGAAGCTCGTCGTTCAGAGCCTCCAAGTCCATCACCTGCTCCTCCAGCATTGTGCAGGTCGTCTTTAAGGCCTCCATCGTCTGAAAACCAAACCCTGTAGTCACTGTCCCAATTCTGGCCTCAGATCCGTGGCACTAAAAGCAGGATCAGATCCTGCCTGCCCAGCCCCGGCCTCTGTAGCAGTGCTAAACAGCTCCCTCTAATACTAAACTATTTTAGCATTATTATTTTTGTTTATACATTTATTTTATTATTGTTTTGTTTTCTACATTGTATATTCTAGACTGGAACTGTAAAGCTGCCTTGGGCATTTATTCCGGCGTAGGAAAGGCAGGAGGGGCGTGGTGGTGCAGCGGGTTAAACCGCTGCTGCTGGGCTTTCCGACCGGAAGGTTGGGAGTTCAAGACTGCGTGACGGAGTGAGCTCCCGTTGTTTGTCCCAGCTCCTGCCAACCTAGCAGTTCGAAAGCACCTAAAAATGCCAGTAGATAAATAGGGACCACTTCAGTGGGAAGGTAACGGCGTTCCGTGCTCTACGGCATATAGTCACACCGGCCACATGACCACGGGAGCTTGTCCTCGGACAAACGTCGGCTCTACAGGTTTAGAAACGGAGATGAGTGTTGTGGGGAGAATGGTCTTTGCTAAGGACTATGGGATTGGGGAAA
>JAJKFI010000059.1:1090979-1114869 GCA_029204185.1 Lerista edwardsae
GATCACATTGGTCTGTGTGAGTTCTCCCTCGCTTTGGCAACACGGCAGATGAGCACCGCCCCCTACAGTCGGTCACGACTAGACCATTCGGTCGTGGGGAAACCTTTACCTTTAGGGAAGGCAGGATATGTATGTATAAATAAATAAATAAATAAAAAATAAAGTGGGGGGGGGAGAAAGGGCTGCAGGATCTGATCATAAACGTGCAGCACCGTGCTTGTTTTGGCAGAAGAAATGAGACACGTACTGAAAAGGGGACCACAACAAGAAATGAAGGAGTTGATGCTCTTTGCCTACATGGAGAGGTTAATCACTTGGACTTTTCAGCTTAAGGGGAGGGAGCCACTACGGAACACAAAAACAGGCTGGACTTATACAGCCCTCGGTCTGATCTAGCAAAGCCATTCTTTTGGGCTGTTGCTTCTGTTCTCCAATTACGGCGCATCCCCCTCTGAATTGTGTGCGTTAATGGGGAGAGGGGAAACCGACAGATGGAGAATTCTGCCTCTGGGCAGCTCTCGGAAAATTTCTTTGCGAAGAAGTCAACAATCTCATCAATCTCATATTTGGACGAAAGCCTCGAAAAAGAGGGTGTATTATTTTTTTTTAAAAGAAACCCAGCTCCTTTCGGAACACATACTTGTTTCTGACTGGTCAGCTGCATCTCCCGCTCGGTGATCTCGCGGCGAAGGTGGTCGACCTCGCTGCGCAGCTGGACCACTTCGTCGTTTGCCCCCGAAGCCTCGTCGAGCTGTTTGGAGAGGAAGAAATTCTGGTTGTTCAGCTCGGCGTTGTCCTCACTTAGCTGGTTCAACTGCTCCTCCAAGTCGGTAATCACCTAAATGAAACACAGCGACAGACAGACAGCCAGAGAAACTCAGGTAAATGCCCATTAGCCAAACCTTCGGAAAGCCAAATCCCAAAAGCCAACGCCCCAATCCCTGTGGATCACATCAAGTGGTCTTCTAGGTCTGGTTTCGACAGGTGTGCCAGCCTGAATGGCGCTCCTCAGCCTGAAAATCTGGTGTCTTCGGGAGAGCTGAGCTTAACACTAAATTTTTAGGTATAAAATGCTAAAATGATTCACTTTCACGTGATGGGATTTCAGATTGAGAGAGCATCACTGTGGCCATCGCGAGGGCCTGGGAATCAGCTGTTCACAATCCACTTCCCAGAGAGGCCACCATGTGATCAAGGAAATAAGCCAACTGATTTTCCTCCCCCAGATCTTCCATCACCCTGCTTGAAGAAAGGTAGCTGCTAGCTGTCAAAAGGTGGGGGTCTCCACAAAGTCTATCCAGCAGCTCTTTGAAGAGAGGTGATGTTGAGGTGGGTTATCTGAAATACCACTCAGAACGGCTTAAAATGAATATATTTCTGGGGAGGGGGGACACACACAATACCACTCTGATTTAGGAATTCTTAATAGAGCAGAGCTAAGGGAAGAACATGAGATGAGAGGAGACATGTCTGGCAACACAACAGGTCAATAGGGGGAAAGCCAATACAAGCATTAAATGAAAGGCAGAAAAGAACCAGGCAGCAATATTTTTCTAATGAAATCAGGAGGTGTCCACGATTTAAAGCAGTGCTGTAGCTACCCCCAAAACATCTCTCTCCATCCCATCCTACAGTAAAAGCTCACAATGTTTGCATTTGCATTTCTTGGTGGAGACCTTGGCGAGAGACTGTGGGGGAAAACAGTCAAATGAAAGCATATAATTTGGCTTAAGTGGAAAAGCACCGTCAGTCCAGAAAAGGAAAATACACTGCTTAATTTTAACTGTCACTCAAACCCACCTTATACCAATTCAACACTAGAGGGATGCATTAAAAAAACAAAAAAACACTGTTCCAAGGGGTTGGTCTTCCGCCAATGGGCGAAACCAGCACATAGCAGTGCCCCACCACTTTCTTTGTGCTGGTTTAAGGAAAAGAGGTGGGACGCGGTGGCGCATTGGGTTAATCCGCTGCTGCTGGGCTTTTTGACGGGAAGGTTGGGAGTTCAAAACCGCACAACGGAGTGAGCTCCCATTGTTTGTCCCAGCTCCTGCCAACTTAGCAGTTCAAAAGCATGTAAAAAAAAAAGTGAGTAGATAAGTAGGGACCACTTCGGTGGGAAGGTCACAGCGTTCCGTGCACTACGGCGTATAGTCATGCCGGCCACATGACCACAGAAGCTTGTCCTCGGACAAACACCGGCTCTTCGGCTTAGAAACGGAGATGAGCACCGCCCCCTACAGTCGGTCACAACTAGACCATTCGGTCATGGGGAAACCTTTACCTTTTACCTTCATTAGTAGGGCCGCTGGGGGATGTGGGCTTCCCACCAGCGTAGGGCACCTTATCAATGGTCAATAAACTAATTGTGTGCCTAGGTCATTTTGGAGTCTTCTCAGTGTGCCATGAGATTAAGAGGGTTGAAAATCGCTTTGCCAGAGCAAGGCATATGAGAACCCTTTGCGTGACAGCCTCTGGTCAGAATGCATTCTGACCAGTCTTCACATAGTGCCTTAGCATTATGTGATTTCGGGCATCATCTCGTGGCTCTTCTTCCTTCACTAATCTAGAGGAAGGCATCACCCACTGACTATGGCGCACTAGTATCTCCCCTCCTCAGTCTATAGTATACCAACTGCTTGTGGATCTCAAAGGTCAGCAAAACAATCAACGGAAAAATGGCTCCCTCCTAGGATCTCTGTTGGAACGACTCAGTTGGCAAGTTGCAGGTTAATTCTGAAATAGCACGCCAGAAATACTGTTCTAGCACGATTGACAGCTTGTCCTGCTGTTCCCTAGCAAATTAAACACTGGCCTTCCTGGTTTCTTTTATACAGAGACCCAGATTTGATTCTCATTTCAAAAGCGCTTGGGCATTGAATAGCTGCTTTCTCATCATAAGGTACCGGTTTAAAAGGGAATAAAGAAACTTAAACGAGACATTAAAAAAAAAAAGGAATTGCTCTCTAGACACTAAAATTCGATCATCTGGCAACAGTTATAGGTAGAAGAGCACACCAAAAAGGAGGACTCTCTCATGCAGAGCATAGTTAGCTTATGGAATTCATTGCCATAGGATGTTGTCATAGTGACTAGCACAAGCGAATAGATCTATCAATGGCTGTTGCGATAACTGAAATGGAACCTATTCAGAGGCAAGGTTTCCTTCTTAAATAGCAAACGCTGGGGACAAAAGCAGCAGCAGATCAATGCTGACCTGCAGATGTGCTCTGCAGGGGCATCTGCTGGAGCTGAGCGCCCGGCTAGGTGGACCTTTGGTCTCATCCAGCACGGCATGTTGACAGCAAAACCTGTTGTTCACCCACTCGTCCCCAAACCACCCTAAGACAGTTACTGAAGCCGATTTTCAATGTACCTTCTAATGCCCAGCGGGCAGCCGTTCCACCACTCGTAGTCAAGCAACCGCAATGCAAGATTAGGCATGCAGGCAGGCACATGGAAGGAAGCCCGGGTTAGGGGGAGCAAAACGAAAGAGGTAAAGAGGCAGTGGGTGGCTACAAGAACGAATCAGCCTTACGAGCCAAAGGGAATTAAGGGTAGAGCCCAAGACATGGAGGGAAAGTTGGGGTTCCAAAATAAAATCTCAGTTCTTTCAAACCCACAAAAATGGAAGGGAGAAACCAAAGATCTGAGCTGAAGTTAACTTTGCAGTTCAGTTCCACTTGAGGAGAAAACCAGTAATAGGACACTGGAGAGCCCACCAAACCTCACTACAAAAACCTTGATACAACAGCAGAGTTTCTTCTGATAGCGCCAAGTGGCTTGTATAAATCCATTAGTTCCCCCAAGTTTTGGCTCCCTTCCCTTTCTCCTGTTTTCACTGGGTGTGTCTGTGCTCCCTCCTTGTGGATTGTTTTTAAGCTTTTTAACCTGCGACTGTTTTCATCTGCGCACTGCCTTGAGAGCCCGTGCGGAAAGACGTATGGTTTAGCTACAAGTCCAATATACCCAAGTTTCAGAGAAGGCCTAAGAAACACGAGTAGATATGATATGATGAGGGTGAGGATGACCAAAAAGTGATACTCAACGTTTGTATAATGCTTTCCGAATGCATAAGTGCTTCACGTATATTATCTTGAGGGAATAGTTTAAATAAACCTGCATTGAAGTAATTGTGCCATTCAAAGCATCAGAACCATCAACTTAACGCATCTATGCCCACGTGCCTTGCCGGCAGCCCCGACATGTTGCGTGTGCGCAAGTTTTAAAAAGTGACGAGTTTTAAAAAGGTGGCCAGGGCCAAGATGCCTCCCATCTCGGTCTTGAAAGCTTGTTTTGTTCTCTTTTCCTCCTAAGGAGGGAGGTTCGAGGGGTCATCCTGTTGCTTCGAATCATTACTCTCCCCAACCACAACACATTATTGTTAAGGATGCTTAGGACAGCTTTTCAACCAGAGTAGCTTACACAGCGGTTTACACAGTAAGACAATCAATCAGTGGTTCCCTGCCCCCCAAGGGTTCACAACCTGAAAAAATAGAGACAGAGACATCAGCAAAACCCATCAGAAAAGACACTATGCTGGGACAAAGAGGGACAATTGCTCTCCCCTTGCTAAACGTAAGAGGGCACCACCTTAAAAGCTGAGACTTGGCCCAGTCATGTGCACATTTCAGGGGTACAGCAGTGACGGTCCAAAAGGCAAGCGGTTGGTCCTTGGACAAAGACAAACAGGGGGGGCACCTGCTGTCGTGTCCACCACAGAGATGAGGACAAACGTGCTATCCTTTGGAGAAGCCTCACACGCTCTCAACAGACACACTGCTCAAAGTTGAGGTAGAAACAGGGCTTTGGAATTCTAACGCAACAGACACCATATACAGTACAAGACTGGGGGCCGGATTCATACACCCAAGCCAGTCCCAAACGCCAACTCGGGTTTTCAACCAGGTCCCTCCTCCTAGCAGCGAGACGTTCATCACAGAACATCACAGTGGACGACCAGTCAACACCCCGCCAGTTCCAAAAAGCAAATGAAGCAGTGAGACATTCGCTCGGGGACGAGGCTTAGCTTCTGAAGGCATCTCTCTCTGCTGCACAGGACTGAATCCGAAATTGCTCACGCGGTTGAAATGAATGTGTACCAAAAACAATGATGTGTTAAAGAAAATAAGCATTCAAATCTGGTTCATGAGATGCTGCCACCAGCTGTTGAACACTCCACCTTGGCCTTCTCACGTTTTTCTGTCTTCTTTCTGAACTTGCCCAGATCTGGCTTCACCTTTCTTGCCTGCAAATATGATCCAGTTTCCCTTTGCACTTGACCGTGACCCACTTGAAGACTCTACTACTAAAACTGTGACATACCCTGTTCTCCATCACACCCGTTTCTCTCTCCTCTTAATGTCTCCTTATACACCTTCAGAACCCTGTAGGCCTGACACCAACCTTTAAACTAGACCAAAGTGATACTTGTGGTCACACACTTTCAGCAGTACCTGCTCTGGGACATTAATTGCCTCCACCACAACAATATAATTCTGTCTTTCCCACTTTGTGCATCAAAAGACATCTATTCTCCCAGGCTTTTCCTAGTTTTCTAGGGGTTATAACTCAAATCACCCCAATTCCACTGTCTTTCCTTAGAGACAGTTAATAATATTATATTAAGAGGCAGAGGCATAATCCTTTTCCTTACGCACTTAATAGATTACAATCTATTTAAGACTGCAAATCTGTCATTCATGTCATCTTTGGCACAGCGCCTTGTTTTTCAGATGATTAAGTACATTAAATATCAGATTGGGCACGGACAAAGCATGAAGGCACTTGGCCGCAAGAGCTACCCAGACTTGGTTATATAAGAACATAAGAAGAGCCCCGCTGGATCAGGCCAAAGGCCCATCTAGTCCAGCTTCCTATATCTCACAGTGGCCCACCAGGTGCCTCAGGGAGCACATGAGACAACAAGATGCCTGCATCCTGTTGCCACGCCCTTGCACCTGGCATTCTGAGGTAGCCTACTACTAATGTAAGGAGGTTGCACAATCCATCATTACCTATAGCCCACGATGGACTTTTCTTCCAGAAATCTGTCCAATCCCCTCTTAAAGGCATCTAGACCAGATCCCATCACCACTTCCTGCGGCAAAGAGTTCCACAGATTAACTACCCGCTGAGTAAAAAAGTACTTCCTTTTATCTGTTTTAACCCTTACCTCTCAACCCTCGGTTTTAGCGGATGCCCTCTGGTTCTGGTGTTATGAGAGAGGAAAAAGAACATCTCTCTATCTATCCCTTTCGTGCATAATTCTGTATGTCTCAATCATGTCCCCCCTCAGGCGCTTTTTTTCTAGGCTGAAGAGCCCTTAAAGCTTAAAACAAAACTGCACACAGTGGATTTACCGGATGGGGAGTGGGGGGGGGGGGGAAGCACTGGCCAAAAGTGGCCCCCACGGCTTAGAAAAAGTCATTGGCACCTTCCTTAGGGACAAAAACAACCACCACCAAGGCCTCATTGGCTTCCGTTTATCGAAATAAGCATGTGCGACACCCCGAGCATGACCGAGCTAAAGCAAAAGGCGGGGGGAGAGAAGTGCTGGAATCGTAGCTAGTTCTTGGAAGAGCATGCAGCAGGAGAGAAGCTGGATTCCAGCCAGGTTCCAATGAGAAGCAAGGAGTGAGGGAAGCATACTAGATATGGTTGGTTGCCAAGCATCTAGCGCACCAGCACAGGTGATTGGGAAAGTGCAGAAGGAGGCAGTCACAGGCAGGACTCAAGGTCAAATGGCAAGGAGAAGCCTTGTGGCTGCTGATGAGAGGCAGGGTGGGGGGGAGAAGAAGAGAAGGACGGAAACCTGAAGGGGCAGGAGCCCTCTAGGCTCAGACACCTGATTGAAGGGGGTAATACCTCTTGCCCGTTGCATGAACGCTTTGACCCATGAGCTCTCTTTAAACCATCATAGATCTTCTTGGCCTCAGTGGGGGAGGCTCTCTGTGGAATCCAAGAGGCAGCATCTTTTCCGCCAGTGGTTCCAACATGCTGCTCCCTGGAGAATCCACATGCATTAAAGAGACTTCCTCATTCCACCTCAATTCTTGGCCTTCCCCAACAATGCCAAAGCTTGTGCTTCTTCCCTCGGGAGCCAAAGCACTCGAGCTTCCCCGACCCTTTGCCAACTCCAAGTGGGTTCTCCCAATCATCCTTGCCTTTTCCGCCCTTCTCCCGAGCTCCTATGTGCCTAGAAATGGTCCGGTAAATAATTAGGGAGAATAAAAGTCTTTCCAATTCTCCTTTGGCTCAGGAAGTCTCCATCCAAACTCTTCAGGCTCACCTGGGAACGTCGCTGTGAGGTTTCCACTTTTAGTGCGGGAAAAAATAGTGACCCGGTGTACTGTTTCATAGATGCATGTAAATTCGCTTGATTTTGGGCACATTTGACGACTTTGCCCTACACAATGGGCAACTCAGAGTGGGCGCTCTCCTTTGTGGGAACTCTCCTTTGAAAAGCATTTCATTTGAAGCCATTTGGAATGACAGGGCAGTTCACGCTGCGACTTCTGCACGGAAGTCGTTCCTTGATGCTGCAGCCATCAAGTGACGAATGAGGCACAGAACTATTAACGATTTACAGGACAAGCAGCACAAAGAACGTTTGTCACACAATATAGTCTCTCAAAGGGGACTCCTCAGCCTGTTTTGCATACGTCCATCTCTAGGAAGAAGCACATGCTGCTAAGTAGCAAGATGGACCGGAAAGCGTCTGTGATCTTCGTATAAGCTGCTTGGCGCCATCCAATTCTGGATAATTTCAAGAGGGCTTCGAAGTGATATTATAAGGTGCATTCATTTCTTCCCTGTTTGAGAGCGCTCAGCCTATTTTCTATACATCGATGCTTGCCGACTTCAAAGCCCAGAGAAATCTGGACTCCCACAAACGCTTTTTCCAAACACAAGGCCCTCCTCATGTCAGGCTCAGTGAAGACAAAAGTGTTCCTTTCGAGGCAGCCCACTTTTGATCTGTGTCTCGCAGGCCTACCACTGGGGAAAGAGCTCTCTGCATCTGCTATTAGGTCACATACGACCTACTTTGGAACCCACTACACAGTCCTGAGCAACGTTACTGAGAGCACCAGAGAACCAGAAAAAAGCTAACAGCAAGGAAAGAAAATTGGGCCATTCTTCCATACGTGGGCAGTTCTTCTTGCATGTGCGATTCTTTAGACCGCAGCCTTAAGGCTAATTGAAATAGGTATTTTTTCCTACTTCTGTAAAGGAAAGCAAGATTAAACACCTGTGGGTGCAGCAACTGCCCAGGACATACTTTGGCAGCAAATGCAGATGAATTCAAGGCAATTGTGAAAGCGCTTTTTCCTACATGGAGACAAAAGACTGGCACTAGCACCAGAGTATCAGCTTTCTGATAGCCAGGAGAATTTGGTACACTTGGCTGCTTTTTCACCCTACAGTGTTCTATACAGTAGTTCCCTCCACCTGTAGGAGGGGGGTGGGAAAGGGTGTATATACATATTTTGTTGCAGCTGCTATACCATTCTTATTAGCTGCACTGCAATGAGATTTTCAGATTGACTTATCCAAAAGCTTGACGACCACTGTCAAATTTAAAATCAGGTTAAAACCTCCAAGCTGAGATTTACCTGAGGCCGCAAGGAGCAATCCAATCAGTCTTGGTCCTGCTCACTCCTTGAAGGCAAAAGCCTGTGTCAGGGACCCTTGTCTTCAAGGAGCCAAAATGGTTTGTTTCCTTCCTCATCCGGAATTTCAAAATAATTCAATGATCTGTATTTAATACTCACTGTGCAGCTATTACGAAGGGCTTCAAATTTACGCTGGATTTCATCTCTATGCGCCTAAAGGAGGTAAGAAGTTGATCATCAATTTTTTCATACATCAGACTGAGAATCCAACAGCTCTTTCTAAATGAACCGCAGAACAATCTACCAGCAAGCGAAATTTAGGAGGCAGATGCTGCAGGTTTTACCACTACCAGGACAAATGAACTGGATGTTGGGTAGACTGAAGATACCCTCCTGCTTTCAGGGTCTTGGCTACAGGAGCAAAATGCACAGCTATATGCACTGTTTTATGTCCAATGCCACACACAGGAGAACAAAATGTTCCTTTTAAGCATCCTCCAGAAAGCAGTTGCCACAATATCCAAGTTATATTCTTGACTTTTTTTAAAGATCTCAAATAGTAATAATAATATGCAAGGCAATCTAAGCATATTTACATGCGGCTTTTCAACAGAATAGTTCACCAAGCGGTTTACATAGAAATAAGTCCATCAATGGTTCCCTTTCCCCAAAGGGCTCATACTAAAAAAAAAAAAATACAGGAGACACACCAGCAACAGCCACTGGAAAAGATGCCATCGGTTGAAGAGGGATAGTTGCTCTCCCACTGCTAAATGCAAGAGGGCATGACTTTAAAAAGGTGCCTCTTAGCAGGGGTTGAACTATCTGAACCAACACTTAATGTGAACCTTAAAAAAAAATTTTCAGTCCTTGTAAACAAAGGGGATAGGGACGTGGTGGCGCAGCGCGTTAAACCGCTGCTGCAGGGCTTTCCGACCAGAAGGTTGTGAGTTCAAGACTGCGCAACAGAGTGAGCTCCCGTCGCTTGTCCCAGCTCCTGCCAACCTAGCCGTTCAAAAACACCTAAATGCAAGTAGATAAACAGGGACCACTTCGGTGGGAAGGGAACGGCGTTCTGTGCGCTACGGCGTAGAGTCATGCTGGCCACATGACCACGGAATCTTGTCCTCGGACAAAACACCGGCTCTACAGGCTTTGAAACGGAGATGAGCACCGCCCCCTACAGTCGGTCAAGACTAGACCATTCAGTCTTGGGGAAACCTTTACCTTAAACAAAGGGGAGAGCATCAGATCAGTGTTTCTGAAGACTTCTGCCAGTATATCACAACCTTACCAACCAGCCTGACCTTTCTAAAGCAGCGACAAAACCAATTTCCTTGGGTAAGGGAAGCCTAAACACATTCACAAATTTAGAACATTTTTGCGCAACGCAACTATTATAGGATATGTGTCGTTCCACTTGTTTTACAAGTACAGCATACACAAAAGCTCATCTTCCAGCCCCATCAGTCTGATTTAGGCAGTCTCAAGCATCACCTAAAGGACTTGGGGTGGGGGGTGGGGGCGTTCAGATAACTATTCAAGTCATCTGCTTGGAACCCAAGACAGAAAGGAAAAGCTGTTCAGCCAAAATAAGACAGTGGTTCCCCAACCTTTTAGCACTGGGTCCCACTTTTTACAATACCAGAACCCACCTACGTTTACAGGACTTTTTACTTGCAAGAAGCTCGATCCATTTCTCACAATGAGAAGAGCCTAATGAATAGCCTCAAAGCTTGATGGGCTTAGTTACATGAGCCAGCCTTTACCTGCTCCCACTACCCACTGTCGGCAGATTGAAAGGAAAAAACACAACAACAACAACAAAAAGGTACTTAAACATTTATCTCCCTATATTTACCGGAGCTGGCAAACTGCAGGAGCTCAGCTGATGGCAGGTCAATTAGCAGCAATCTTGCAAACTGCAGGAGCTCAGCTATTTGCAGGGCTGTTAGCAGCCATCTGATTTTTGAACAGGGCTTGATGCAATTAGGGAGCTGATCTTTGCATCACCCGTGCTTTCACTCAAAGCTCCGCGGGACCCATCAACGCTGAGACTGAGAAACGCGGGACTAGGAAATGAACTTTTCTCTCCACCAATCAACATAAAGAGGCTCAAATGAGACCCCTCCCCCGCGACGCCTCCCCCAACGCTGCTGCCCTGTATTCCGCTGGATTTTATACGCAAATCTCAAGAGTCGTTTCATCATCAGACCAAAATAGCAGCTCTTTGAGGAATTACAGCTCTTACATATTCATCATTTCAACACTAAGAACTGTCGCTTCCAAGCTCCCATCCAGTGGCCGAGACACTCGGCGTGCCAAAGTCTCCACGTATCTGAAAAGCCGCTTCCTCGCTGGGCAAAAGATCTGGCTGCACTTGAAAACCCTCAAGATGGAGAAGGAGGGAGCAACCTTTTCAGCAAGCACGTCAGAAGTACAAAACATGACACCTCAGTACATACCCAGCCCCTGACACCGTTGCCTTGGGGTAGTTTTGCCTCATGCCTACTAAGCCAAGAAGCGGGCAATAGCAAAGCGTGAGAGGGGAGGCCCCCAGGAAAGCAGACACCCACCCCCTTAGGCATGTTCACACAAGACACTCTAAAGCATTATTTGAGCCTCTCTCTCGGATTTTTGCTGCATGCAAAAGAATACTGAAGGCAATATGATTGCACGGCGTCGTGAGCATCGTTTTTGCAACTGCATTGCAGAAAGCATTCTTCACCGGGAAGGGGGGCCCGTGCAATAAGCAAACCTGTGAGCCCCATGCCAGAAACGCCCGACACCTGTGCCGCTCAAGGCTCCAAGGCCTCACGTTGGCCGCCCAAGGGATACAGCACGGCCTCTGTGACCCACACGCTGCCCATGCTCAAGCGGTGTCCTCTAACAGGAAGAGGCACGGTGCGCGCCTTAGACTAAGAAGAGAATGAACTGCCCTTCCTCAAGACACCTACACCACAACCAACACGTGCACAGGTCTCCCACTGAATCCCTTCCCCACGCCCAGAGAAAACAGCTGCGAGTGCCGAAGGATGGCCTAACGAAAGGCAAAGGCTGCCCCTTTCATTAGATTCCGCTGAGACAGACCCCACTGCCGGGACGGTGGGTATGAATCATCACGGAAGACAGATGCTTCAGTGAGAGGCAGAGCCAGCAGCCAAAGCAAGGTGTTCACTGGGCAAATCCTGAAGATGCAACCGCGGACAGCACCGTTTTGGCAAGACCAAGATACATTCCGGGGAGCTTCGTAGGGGCAAAAAGAAAGCAATATTGGTGTCACTTATACATTTTGGGAGGGCAGCAAAGGAACATAAAAGCCCGATATCGAGACCGCTGCCTTCCACTCTGGACAAATTACAGCACGTGCAAAACAGGAGCACGTTTTCAGCCTTTATGGGTTTGCTTACAAAACAAATACGACTTACCTGAAACGCAGTTTGCTTCTTAACCAAAGCTGATCTTAAGAGCAAAGAGTAAGCATTGGGGAACTTCCACAGTCAGCTTATTTTTGGATCTGAAGAAGCTACTTTTGGAGTGGGGGGGCAGCTATCCCCTAGCTCGGATCCTCGCAAAGGAAGAAAACAGCAGATCTGCTTTGCGAGGCAGAACAGCCACACAGCAAAACAGACTGATTCCCACACAGCGGGTTACAGAGGGTTTTATGGGCTCTCTTCTAAGTTCTTGCTTCTAACTGGGGTATTTCAACGATGGATAAATTTGATTGCAAAACCCCTAAAGCAGCGGTTCTCAAACGTTGTAGACCAGGACCCACTTTTTGGAAAGGCATGTGCTGGGACCTCCAGAAGTGATGTCATTAACCTGGAAGTGATGTCATAGACAGAAGTGACATCATCATCAAGCAGGAAGTGCCATCGTTGTGACATAAAATGACACACCTGGAACGCAAACTGGCATTCTTGGACTGCAGCAACTGCACAACCAGGAAATATTACCGACAGAAAGCAAAAGGATGACAGAATATGACATAAAGTAAAAAAATCTCACTTGAAAATTCAAACTGTTCCACTCACAATATAATATACACTCACAAAAATACACTCACAAAAGAATATAGCAAGAGTAAGGTCTCTAGCTTCCACGATGGCTGCTCCCAGCCCAAGTGGGCCTCAAGTTTGAGAAACACTGCCCTAATATAAAGGAAGCGCCGCGGTGTGGTGTTTTGTAAAGGTATGTTTGGGTGAGAACAAGCCATAGTTTAAGAGTCAGAACCTGTGTGTTTTTTTCAAAAATCAAAGCTCATTTCTGAATGCAGGGAGGAATCCTGTTGTTCTTCCAACAGTAGAAAGCTCTCTCCTTAGGAGCTTTGAACTACATTTTTCTTTTAGGATCGACCCACTTCCATTTTTGCTTCATCATTCGAGGTCACGCACAGATGATTGAGGCACCTTTTAGAACAGTGCGCTCGGTCATGCAGAATAACCTCTTCCATAAGCTCATTCACTAACAGAACATTTTACCCTCTCTGGCTGCAAAAAGACTCTCTCTCTCTCTCCTGCCGACACTTTCAGAAGTAGTAGTGCATATAAAGTTATATCTCCTTCCAAACTGGCATCTGTTCTATGGAAACAAGTTTGAGGATACACTTGGAAGGAGCACTTGCCCGTCAACATAATGAGGTACTTTTCAGAACCCGAGTTATGTTTAGCTCTCGACAGTCCGCATCTCTCCTGCTATACAACAAAGAGACCAGGAATAAATTTGGGGAGTCAATCTGCCAATTTCAGGCTTCAGGCATGGGCCAAATGTCATGCACAGGCATGTGTGTGGTCATTGTGTACGGTGGGTCCCCAGTGTTTGTGGGGGTTCCTTTCAGCACTCCCCAGGGAAACCAAACTCCACAGATAATGAAACACAAGGGGGGGGGCAGAGCCGTAATGACTCCCAGCCCTCCAGAAGTTGTGTGTGGCCTCCAAGTCTCCACAAAAGCTTCCCAGATATGACCAGAAGTCACAGGTGCGAACTGGAAGTGCCTTCTGGTTACATCCTACAGAGACCCTCCAGCCACAAGCTTGGCACCCGCGAATATTCAAACCCACGGATAAGACACGGCCACTGTGGTTCTCAAGAGAACATCCCTGCGCCGACTGCTTGGACATAATGTGACTTTGAAGAACACAGTGAAAGAAAAAGAAAACCGTATTTCCCAGACCGACTTGTACCGTATCATACAAGTCTGTTAGGGGCACATTGTCAAGCAATGTCAACACCTATCTCGCACACATATACACGAGTAAGAGAAGCCAGGTCTGCCAGCCAAGCTCTCTGCAGGCTGTCATCAGCTGAGGATACATTCCAAGCTGACAATCTGCAACAGGGCTGAAACAGCGCTGGACGGCATCCTTCCGAGCGAGCAGCTTCCTGCACCAGCCCGGAATGCTGTGGCTTACCGTCAGAGCTTGAATCTCCTCTTCTGCCTCAGCTGTGGTTTCCTCCAACTCGGTTTTAGCCTCCCGGAGCTGACTTTCCAGGGCCACCCGGGCGGCCTGCAGCCCTGAAATCTGAGACTCCCTCTCCTGCAGGGTGAGCTGCAGTTCCGTGAGCTGTCGCTTCAGTTCCAATTTCTGCTCTTCGTGTTCCAGGCTCACCTGAAGAGTTTAAGTACATAAGAACATAAGAAGAGCCCTGCTGGATCAGGCCAAAGGCCCATCTAGTCCAGCTTCCTGTATCTCACAGCGGCCCACCAGGTGCCCCAGGGAGTACACAAGACCACAAGATGCCTGCATCCTGTTGCCACAAACTTGTATCTGGCATTCTGAGGTAAATTTCTGAGGTAAAATTCTGAGGTAAATATGTCACCTCTCCCATGTGTGGTCCATAAGAACATAAGAAGAGCCCTGCTGGATCAGGCCAAGGCCCATCTAGTCCAGCTTCCTGGATCTCACAGCGGCCCACCAGGTGCCCCAGGGAGGCATGAGACAACAAGATGCTTGCCACTCCCTTGCACCCGGTACTCTGAAGTAGCCTACTACTAATGTTAGGAGGTTGCAGAACCCTTCATGGCCTATAGCCCACAATGGACTTTTCTTCCAGAAATCTGTCCAATCCCCTTTGAAAGGCATCTAGGCCAGATGCCATCACCACCTCCTGTGGCATAGAGGTCCACAGATTAACTACCCACTGGGTAAAAAAGTACTTCCTTTTATCAGTTTTAACTCTCCCAACCCTCAGTTTTAGGGGATGCCCCCTGGTTCTGGTGTTTTGAGAGAGGGAAAAGAACATCCCTCTATCGACTCTATCCCTTCTGTGCATAATTTTGTATGCCTATCATGTCCCCCCCTCAGGCGCCTTTTTTCTAGGCTGAAGAGGCCCAAACGCTGCAGTCTTTCTTCATAAGGGAGGTGCCCCAGCCCCGTAATTATTTTTGTCGCTCTCTTCTGCACAGAGTTGATGCAAACAAACGTCAAACTGTGATCTTTCTGAAGAGTGTCATTCAGGAAAAAAAAAAGCATCACAACTCCAGAGCATGTGGCCACGTTTGGGAGGAGTGTGTGCTCTCTCACGCACATTCATTTCATTTCAAAGAACGTGCCCCATCTTTTGCATCAGCCTGGAAAGCAAGACAATCGAAACCAAGCGAGATGTCATTCGATGACAACAAAACTCCAGAAGTAAATTCAGCAAACTCAATGAGACCCACTTCTAAGTCAATGATGGTGAACCTTTTGGGCTCGGCGTGTCAAAATTTTAAAAAAATGCTCAACCTGACTCTGCTGGTGTGTCAGCCCCACACCCAAACAAAAGAAAAACAATATTTTATATTCATTTATTTAAACAAAACCAAATACAATATAATCATGTGTGGTGCTATGTGTTATATAAAAAAAAAATCAAATAATTACAAAAATGAAAAAATGACTAAAACAAACCCAGTTTTTGTCATGCATTGGTGAATGCTGGTGTGTCACCAAAAACGTTGTGGTGTGTTACCTTTGACACACGTGTCATAGGTTCACCATCACTACTCTAAGTAGGCATGTATAGGATTGTGCTGTACCCACTGCTTTAAGGGAATAGGTCTAGTTCAGACCCAACGACAAACCATGGTTCAGACCCAACAACAAACCATAGTTTACCGTGATAAGAGCAAGCCTGCATTATCCTGGTAATTCCCGCACCATAGTCTGGTTGCCAGATTTTGAGCTCTCTTGCTTTTCCTGCTGAAGCTACAGGCACGTTCAAAAGCCATTCACAAGCTGCAGAATTCAAAGCCAGTGTTCCGTTTGGCCTGAAACGTTCAGCATCTGCCACTTTTGAATAATTAAACCTATCAGATGCTTATGCAAGTAACTGGGTTAACACACAAGCCTTTAAGATTGCCACCCTACTCATTGTTTCACGTATGATTCTGAAGGAGGCAATCATGAAAACACACTCGATGCTGAAATCAGCTTATGTTGTGCTCAGTTCCTCTCCAGATTCCTATTACGGCTGATCTCCCTTGTGTACTGATGTGTACTGTGGCCAGGAAGGGAAAGGAAGCTGTTTCAAGGGGCATCCACCGCATCTTGTCAAATGGGCCAACGTAACGGTGGCAGCCCTAAATACTGCAGCTGTGGACAGCGGACCCAGGAAACCCACCTTAAAGAGTTTCAGGGAGTTTTTAACTTCCCGTATTTCCAGAGACGCCACAGCGACACTGCTAAGAGGACCGCTGAGCTCTCCCACGGCTGGTGCCAAGTGCCTGGCAGATTCTGCTAAACGGTGCAGACAGTGGTAACTATTCCAGCGAGATGTTACCTCCCGCAAGCGGGTCTCCAGCTCCAACAGGCGGGCCTTGTCGCTGTGGTCCTGAAGGCTGATCTTTTCCAACTGCTCCTCCAGTTTGTTGTTCTGGGCCTCCAGTTTCCCGGCTTGAGTTTCCAGATAGAATTTCTGCTGCCTGAGCTCAGAAATCATTTCTTCTTGGGCTTTCCTGAAAGAAGGGGGTGGCAGAGGAAGGGGAAAATGCACTCAACTCTGTGCCGAAAGCCTGCTCTCTCATGGAGACGCAAGGGAAATTGGCTCCTCGCTACACCAGAGGCTGCTGCGTCAAGCTGGCCTGCCCTCTGCCCTCGATGCTCATTTTAAAGCTTTCCCCAAATTAAGGAGCAGCTCATTTTTTACCGGCTGCTGGCAGAGTTCACCAATGCCAGCCAAAATGAATCTTCTGGAAGGGGCTACGGCTCAGTGGAGCATCACAAGGCACTTCACAGATAAAACCGTTGCATCTGCCACAGTGTGGGCTCTGCAGTGACTGTTGTCGATGCATCTTCTGCCCCTGTTTTGTTTTGAACTCTTTTCAAGTGATGCAGCCTGAGGATGCGGACAATGCTCTTGGTAGAGGGATGCTGCTGTTGTACCCACGTGACCCTTCCTTGTCTTGGCGGATAAGATCTGCATTAGGGGAGGGGAAGACCAGCTGCCATGGCAGGAGGGGATAAGTGCTTCTCTCAGGAAGGGCATGGCTCTACCTTGCCTTAAAGCAATGGTTCCCAGACTGCTCCCCGCCTGCCTCTTCTGCCCGGATCTCCAGAGCGATCTTGGATCGCAGAAGGTCTCATGAGAATCACATGATTCGAGATGGCAGTCTCCATCTTCCCAGGCACCGCCATCTTGGATCTTGTGAAATCTCCCCCGATCCAAAATGGCAGTGCCCCAGAGAGGCCGCCACAAAAAAAAAGGGGGGGGGTGCCGTTACCACACTAATCTCAGGAACAGCTGCCTTAAAGGAAAAAATCCTCCACTCTCCCCTGAAGAAATTCCTTTTCCATCATTCTGGGTAATTACCAGCCAATCTCCAGCCTCCCATCCTTAGGCAATGAAACCACTGTTGGAGGTTACCAGTGGCTTGGGGTAATGGATCACATAAGAGCCCCACTGGATCAGGCCAAAGGCCCGTCTAGTCCAGCTTCCTGTATCTCACAGTGGCACTCCAGATGCCTCAGGGAGCACACAAGACAACAAGATGCCTGCATCCTGTTGCCACTCCCCTGCACCTGGCATTCTGAGGTAAATTTCTGAGGTAAAATTCTGAGGTAAATAATAACTTGCAACCCAGTCTGGGCCTTAAGAACATAAGAAGAGCCCCGCTGTATCAGGCCCAAGGCCCATCTAGTCCAGCTTCCTGTATCTCAGAGTGGCCTCCAGAAGCCTCAGGGAGCACACACAGGACAATAAGATGCCTGCTTCCTGTTGCCACTCCCTTGCACCTGAGCCGACTTCTGTTCTGAGCTCACCTGTATGCCGACAACATCCAGCTTTCTTCCCCCACCCCATTTCACTTGGCACTCGAGAGGCCACAGAGGTTCTGAACAGTGCTGGATTGGATGAGGGTGAACAAGCTGAAATTAAATCTGGACAAGAAATGGTCCACACCTGGTGATCAGCTAAGAGAACCTTCTTGTGTGTCTCACTTTCAGCAGAGGTGCACTTGGATGCTACATATCCAAGCACTTGGAAGCTTGGATGGGAGGGACTTCTTTACAGCAGTGTCCCGGTTATATGCCTACATCAGCATTTGCTCCATCACTTCCACTAAACAGTGAGTGAAAATATGTTCCATTTAGCCTTGGAGGCCTCAGTTTATGTTGATCGGTTCTCTTAGCTATGCTATTTTGACACTTTCCTCCCCTCTGGCACCATATACCGATTGAGTTATTTTTTGTTTTGCTTAGCTAATACTTTCAGTTTTATTGCATTTTGTTATGTTTTCTTTAATATGTTCCATGTTGCCTTCAGTGCTCCCTTGCGGAACAGGAAAGGCAGGGCAAAATATTTGAAATCAATGCCGCCTCAAACTAACGATACACGCACACACTCGACTGTCAGGTGACGGAGCTAAAAAAAGGAAGATGAAGACTTGTCAGCTCGATAAAGAACTTCAAGTCAAAAAAATACTGCAGGCAGGCAAACACAAACAGTCACCCTGGCCAAGCATACACAAGGCAGCTATTATGGCAAGTTAAGAGCATTTCCCTTCATTTGGGAAACAGAGAACCCTTTCTGAAAGAGACAGAAAAGCAGCTATTTTGTGATTTAAACAGCAGGACCCCAAAATTTCTCTAGGGCACCAAAAACCAAAAGCCCGTTTAACAGCAGTTTCCATACTTACATGTTCCTCTGAGTAAATAAGCTGCTGTTTGCTGCAAGCTTATTAGCTTCAGACAGTTCCACTATTCTCTGTTCCAAGGACCGAATCTTCGAATCCATAGCATTGATCATCTGAAAGAAAGATATCTCCTGTGAATGCAACAATGGGGCCATCATTTTCAAAACAATTTCTGGGAATCCCCAGGGTCTCTCAAAACTATCAGGGATGCCTTAATTAGGAGATCAACCACCACAGGCAAGCTTCGCCCACCATGATGAGTTTTATCTTTGATAAAAAGGATGGGCAGTGTGTATTTGATGGCACACTTCCAGTTTACAATGGAGGGAGACGATACAAAGGACCCAAATGCCTCCCCCCCCAAAAAAAAAAAAAAATTGTCCAGGGACAGAGCTAAGACAGAAAAGCTATGCACACAAAAACACACTGCAAAACACAAGGAGTCACTGGGGGACCTTCAGCTATTAAATAACAAGGTATTTGAACATTTCTTTCTCCGAGGCAAGCAACCAGCTGGGTAACCTTGCGACCTGACTATATATTTATTTTTTTCACATATTTATACTGCCCTTCCTCCAAAGGGACTCAGGGTAATGTATACAAAGGTAAAGGTTTCCCCACGACCGAATGGTCTGGTCGTGACAGACTGTAGGGGGTGGTGCTCATCTCCGTTTCTAAGCCTGTAGAGCCGGCGGTTTGCCCGAGGATAAGCTTCCGTGTTCATGTGGCGCATGACTATACGCCGTGGCGCACGGAATGCCGTTAACCTTCCCACCGAAGTGGTCCCTGTTTATCTACTTGCATTTAGGTGCTTTCAAACTGCTAGGTTGGCAGGAGCTGAGACAAGCAACGGGAGCTCACTCCGTCGCACGATCTCGAACTCCCAACCTTCCGGTCGGAAAGCCCAGCAGCAGCGGTTTAACTCGCTGCACCACCACGTCCCTTTTGTCGTTTTACAAAGCGACTAGGCAAATTCATGGAGGACACATCTATCAAGAGCTAGCGGTCATGGCAGCTAAGTGAAACTTCTGTGAGCAGGCTTGGCAGGCTGAATACGAGGTAATGGGAGACAAAGGCAGGCCTTCATGTCCTGCTTGTAAACTTATCAGAAGAATCTGAATGGCTGCTTTTGGGGAGGGCTGCTGGTCTAGACATTCAGGGCGCAATCCTGAAATGAGTCAGGCTGGCATAAGCTGAGCCAGCGACGTTTGGCCAGCAAAGGGACACCGTCAAGTATGTTTGGACCACTCTCGGAGAGAGGCCAGAACACAGACGTGCGCCATCCTCTCTGACTCCGAGAGTGGTTCAAACACCACTCCCTTGTAACTGGCATTCTGAGGTAAATTTCTGAGGTAAATAAAGCAACATCTGGCCAGCACAAGGGACACCATCAAGTATGCTTGGACCTCTCTCGGAGTCAGAGGCCAGCACATAGACGTGCACCATCCTCCCTGACTCCAAGAGTAGTCCAAACACACTTTATGGTGGCCCTTGTGCTGGCCAAACTTTGCTGGCTTAGCTTATGCCGGCCTAACTCCAGTTTAGGATTGCGCTCTCAGTGCAGCCCGGGAGGATGTTCTTATGTTCTTCTTGGGGGGGGGGGGCACATCATCCATGCTGCTATTTCAAAGCATTCCAACTGCCGCAGGACCAGCCATACTACCAGGGAAGACTCTACGCGCCTAGCATTGCGTCTCCAACTTCCATAATGAGATCACAACCTACAAGCTGTCCAGCAGAGGAGGCTCACCGAGCCAGGGCAAACCTCACGTCTACTTGCTCATCAGTAACATGCATGCATTCGGCTGGTGATGCCAACGGACAGAATTATTTGAGGCCGAGCCGCACGCCACATACTGCTTTCTGTTCTGTAAGGATTTTGCATTTCTCACGGGTTTCTTCCTCGTGCTTTCGCAATACGTTCTCAAGCGCATCTTTGTCGGCAAGGTCTTTCTTCATCTGGTTGTCCAGCACCTAAAGAAACACAAACAAGTGTGACTCTCACGCCCGTTTCCAATCATCATCAGCCAAGGGCATCAAGAGGACTGTTTCGGAGTGACGTTTGCCCAAGGTATTTGGTGTCTGAGCAGGAAAGTCCATCCAGAAAGGGACCATGGCATAAGGGGAGAGCCTAAGAGCGCAATTAGAGAGAGTTAGGCAGGCACAGTTAGGTTAGCAAAGTTTGGCCCGCAGAAAGGGCACCATAGAGTGCATTTGGATCACTCAATGTCAGGGAGGGTGGTGCACGTCTGTGTGCTGGCCTCTGACTCCGAGAGTGGTCCAAACATACTTTATAGTGTCCCTTGTGCTGGCCAGACTTTGCTTTATTTACCTCATACTTACCTCAGAATTTCACCTCAGAAATTTACCTCGGAATGCCAGATCCAAGGGAGTGGCGTTTGGACCGCTCTCGGAGTCAGGGAGGATGGCGCGAATCTGTGTGCTGGCCTCTCTGACTCAGACAGTGGTCCAAACATACTTTATGGTGTCCCTTGTGCCGCCCAAACTTTGCTGGCCCAACTGTGCCGGCCTAAGTCCAGGTTAGGATTGCGCTCTCAGCCTCATAGATGGCCTCGCCCCACTTGTAACAATGTTGCTGCTCCACAGTCTATGTAAAAAAAAAGGAACCAACCACATAGGAAACAATACGATCAGGCCATCTAACACCCCAAATATTCTTCATAGAGCCTTTCCCCAACCCCATGAATATACGCATGGATTTTTTGACCACCATGAGGAAAGCAGCATTCATTGTGAAGCCATGGAAACACCAATGGGCTACCCTGTGAAAAATGTCAAAAGTTGCATTTAAAAAGATGTATACCACCTTGGATTACATAAACACACTCATTGTTAGCGGTGCCTATGCATGCCGGAACGAGATTGGTATGTGCAAGTTCTTGTTGTGGTTCTCCCGCCACTGCAAACTATTCATTACAGTTTTCCAGGAGCGGCTGAACCTTGTCCTCCACAATGTCACAGTCTGTGTGGAAGACTTCACAACAAATTTGATACATAACCTTTTTCTTTAATTGAAAGGGAACCTATTGTCCCCTACTGAGCAACAGGCAAGCTCAAATCTAATTGTTCAATCAAAGCATCACTTTTCTCCTATAAACTCTACACCTTATTGTCAAGTCTCTATGTCAGCTTGCCCCAGTGGTACTTTATTATCACTTATCTACAAATGCATCCTCCACTCGCTGCGGTACTAGAACCACCCCATACTTTCCTGCAAGTCCAACTGCTCCTTACTCATGGCCCGTTCTCCAAGCACCCATCCAATCTTTCTGCGGCATTTTTCCCTTCCCTAAAGATCGCCTTTTGAAATCTTGAGTCGCGCCTTAATAAAAAGCTGCTTTCAACAGTCTCAAAGAACACGTCAAAAACATATAATGTATATTGACAATAGTATTACTTAAATGCAGGGTTGGGAGGGAAATATTGGGACCGGATCATCTCTGGAAAAAAACGTTTGTGGACAGCATATAACACAGGCTTTCATGTACAGGAATGCTTGCCACCCAACTCTAGTTTCCTTAATTTCAGATTATGCATGCCATTTCACTGAAATAATGTAGAATGACTTCATTGGAAGGGAGATTTCCAATAAGAGCAACAAAAAGAGGGAAGGACAAAGCAAGCCTCTCGATTCATGCAACTAGATATGAACCCCTGAACATGTCATTCCTTCAGTCTTCTCAAGCTCTTTAGCGGGCACAGATCCGAGCAGCACATAGGGAGCGCACACTCCCTTGCCGCAGGGAGGCTCCAGCCTCAACCTACCCAGCGCTTGATAGGGCGTTGGCTAGCCGGCGCTCCTACCCCAGTGCTGGGTAGGATTGTGCTCTGAGTCTTGAGCAGCTACAGTAGACAGATCTACCCTTCCGTTCACCAAGTCAAAAAGGAAAATGGAGAGCAGGAAGGGCTAACCACCAGGAACTAATCCTCTTGACAAGCATCCTCCTAACGTTTAAAAAGTTACATGCATGCACAACCACAACAATTTTTAAGTCCTTTTCAACGTTTACAACTCCTGTCTAACAGACCTCGTCAAATTTGATGCCTTTGAGGAAAGAACGGGTTCCTTCCAGTCCAAGTCTGCAAATCAAAAGCTTCCTGAGCCAGCAGTTCTCAAACCGTGGGTCTGGGAAACACCAGTGGGTCACAACCCAATTTTGGGTGGTTTGCAAAACTGACAGGGCAGATGTGCCTCAAGGGTTAAAGAAGCTGCTACTTGTTCGTACTGATGCCCCATCACCATTACAGCCACAGCCCTCGGCATCCATAAATCAGGCAGCCTCTAAGAAGTCTGAGAACCACTGTCTGAGCCCAACGCATCTTCATGATGATGGGGGTGAGGACAGGATGCCTGCCCGCCCCAAACGTCCCAAGGAGGACCAATATATCAATAGTGAATGAAGAGGATTTGGAAAGGGGAAAAAACAACCACAAACCCAAACTGCTTAGGATTTAGCCAAAGGACTAGGAAGCATGCCTGATAAACAGTTCTTACTTTGAGTCTTTCTTCATACATCTGTTCTTTCTGCTTCAGATGCAACTCTAGGTGCTGTGCAGCAAGCTGGGCTTCTCGATGCTTCTCCTCTAGTTCCTAGATGCAAAGAGTTAAGACGTATCAAAGCACAAGGGGAAAAGTGGGGAGGGAAAGACACCAGGAGGCCAAAAAAAAAAAAAAAAAAGGCCCATGAAAGATACACACAAGCTCCTAAAAACCCACTTGCTCTTATCAAGCTACGTCACAAGGGATCAGCCGCCGAGTGCAAAATGCAAGATGGTCTTTTTCATTGTATCACTAGATTTTAAGGTTAGGCTGTGAGGTTACCCAGGAAGCTTGCGGCTGAGTCAGGGGGTGGGGGGAGTTATCTGTGGACACAAATATGCCACCCCTCTTCCCAAACCGCTAGCTTCCGTATCCATTCACAAGGGAGTCTCCTCAAAAGTGGAGTGTGTGCTGGCCTCTCTGACTCCGAGAGTGGTCCAAACACGCTTTACAGTGTCCCTTGTGCTGGCCAGACCTTGCTTTACTTACCTCATATTTACCTCAGAAATTTACCTCAGAAATTTACCTCAGAATGCCAGATACAAGGGAGTGGCATTTGGACCCCTCTCGGAGTCAGGGAGGATGGTGCACGCCTATGTGCTG
>JAJKFI010000059.1:1114879-1133983 GCA_029204185.1 Lerista edwardsae
TTGGACCCCTCTCGGAGTCAGGGAGGATGGTGCACGCCTATGTGCTGGCTTCTCTGATTCCGAGAGTGGTCCAAACAGACTTGACGGTGGCTCTTGCACTGGCACTAACTCCAGGTTAGGATTGCGCCCGCAGAGTCTCAGTGTCTCTGGCAAGGACTGTCCCTTTGGGAAGGCAAGTTTGTTCCAAGAAGCCACAGTTTGTTTCAACAGAAATGGGCCCCCTGTTTCGGCAACTAGAGCACTGCCAAGGACACAACGCCATCAGCAGAATGATATTAGCGTGCATTTGTTTATTAAACTATTCATACCCTGCTTTCCTAAGAGGTGTGTCTAATGGGGCATAGACCAAGATACCCTGAAGGGAGTCAAGCATCAGCCACTCGGCCAACATAGGCTCAAGGGCACAGCTACAATTTCTGGGAAGATTCTTTTCAGCAGCTCCTACTCAGCGGCCTCCGTTACCATAGCCACTGACAGCATCCACCTACACTTTCAAGAAGCCCAGACAAAATATATACTTGGCAATGTTCGCATTCTTTTTGTAGCTCTAATCTTTCCTTTTTTCTTTTTTCTTAAAAGCACATTCTGGTCCAGGCAGGATCTCTCTTTTTTGGGGAGTGGTTCCCAACCTGGAAACCTGCAACCCCCTAGGGCAGTTATGCACGATTTTGATCGGGATGCTACCCCCTTAAGGAAGGTAGCTACCTGACCCGGGACCAGAAGATGCTGTTACCACTGCACTTCCAGGATTCACTGCTGTCAAACATGGGTAAATAAACGGCATCTAAGGGTCCCCGGTTGGATCGTTACCACCGTTTTAGGGAAACGGCATTGCCACTGTTTTAGGAGCCACTGTTTTAGGGAAACGGCATTGCCTGTTTATCCAGTAATGGGACACACTTCCCTTCTTTCCTCTCCAAAACCAGAACGAACTTCCAACTTCACTTATTCTCTCTGCAATTCCATTCTGTCAACAATCCCATGGAGGGGGGGGGGAAAGAAACCCCATTAAACCAAGGAGCTCAGAGGACTAAGTATGTCTATCTGGGGTGTGATTTTCAGGCAAATAGTGCATTCTGACACACCAAGGAGTAAAGGAATGTGCCTGGTAGCCACTCTGTTACTATAAAGTGCCTTTTCAAGTGGTGCTCCTCTGTTGTTTTTCAGTTGTTAAGTCGTGTCCGACTCTTCGCGACCCCCTGGACCACAGCACGCCAGGCCTCCCTGTCCTCCACTAGCTTCCTGAGTTCGCCCAATTTCATGTTCATTGCTTCGGTGACACTCTCTAACCATCTCATCCTCTGCCGCCCCCTTCTCCTTTTGCCTTCAACCTTTCCCAGCATGAGAGTCTTTTCTAAAGAGTCCTCTCTTCTCATGAGGTGGCCAAAGTACTTGAGCTTCAGCTTCAGGATTTGTCCTTCCAGGGAGCAAGGTGCTCCTCTAGCAGAGAGCAATTGTCCCTTTTCACCCCAGCACAGTATTTTTCCAGTGGCTCTTTGCTGGTGTTTGGCAACTTTTTAGATTGTGAGCCCTTTTGGGACAGGGGGCCATCTAGTTATCTGATTTTCTCTGCAAACCATTTTGTGACCTTTTTTCCTGCTGGAACAGTGGTCTATAAATACTGATCACTGGGGCTGTTTTTGTGGTTGAAAACCGCTTTTTGGGCATTCACAGCTGCCGTTTGGCAGTTAAAATATCTGATGGGCCTCCTGGAAGCAGTTGGCGGTGACATCATAATGTCACCACAATTTCCAGACGCTGCATATGGCACCACAAGCGCTTTTCTTGGTGAGTGGGGGGGGGGCGCAGGAAAGCCGGCCCTGCTTGGGGGTCACTCAAAAAAAAGAAGGATCTTAGTCCTATCTGGAGCCAGGGCAAAATGGGGGACTTGGTCATATCCAAGGAGCTTTTATACACTGGAGAAGGCATGACGTCATATTCTTGAAGCCATGGGTCTGGTCTAACAATATGGCTGACGCATGGGTCTGGTCCCATGGTCTGGTCTAACAATATGGCCGCTAAGCCCGCCCCCCTGGCTTCACTTCGCTCCTATTAATTGTAAAGGCAGGGCCAGGGGTTGGTCATATCTCACACAAACAAATCCTTCTCACTGTTCTTCTAAGCTGTTAATAGCCTTGTGCGATCTGAAACGCCCCGTTGCCAATTTGGATCACTCCCAAAATTCACAGCTCGTTTCCGAACCACGACCAGCAGCAGCAGTTGACGGCCACAGTTCCATCTCTTGCATCGGCTCTGAAGACCCCACCAGCACCAACTCGCAATAAGCTAAAATTCTGCTGTGCTCGAAGGCAGCGCGCCAAGGCCGGTTCATCAGATTGATTCACCGGCTCATTAGAGAGACCTTTCATTTGTCTGCCGTGCCCTTCCTAACAGCATCAGCCGATGGCTCATCCTTCTGCTGATGAGGGTCGCTTCAGATGTTACAGCTCTCCTACAAGGAAAGCACTTTGTAAGCAAAAAGCATGGGAATCGAGGGTAGATCGCGTCTATCAGGCTGCCTACAGCAACCCCAGGTGCTCTGTGCCTTGCATTATTTAAAAAAAAGGGGGGGGGCTTCACAACTTACCGTCTAGCATGAGTAAATGCAGGAAGGTGGTAGGTTGGCCAATTTCCTGGGGAGCCTTGCATTCTCCTGCAAACTCCTACCCTAGTTTCGTTCTCTGAAATGCAAGGCTGCGGGAACTGGCTTGTGTCTTCTCTCTAGCTCAAAACAACCTGAGATACATTCTGATATGCCCAGCGCAGAACGGCACCAAAACGGGAAGGGGACTCACCCTGGGCTGGAAAGGCAGCAATGTCTAGAACGGCTTAAAATGGCGCCGGTCCAACCACTGTGACTGGATCAAGAGCTTCGCTATGTCTGAGAACCAAAAGGCGTCTGGCTAGCATGGCACGACACAGGTCTCCATCACCTTCCTGATGCTTTATTAAGTGCCCCCACAGCCATCCAGGGGTAAGCACAGGAGATAAGCCCTCTGATGGACATGTACACTTGGCCAGGTGTACACCTGGCCAGCCCCTGAATGCCGTGAACACCAGCGTGACTATGGTGAACACCCTCGGGCCATTTGCCCAATGGAGCAGGGAGAGGGATCTCTATAGCCTAGGGAGGCTGCTGGACGGCAAAGTGTCCTCTTTGCCACCTTGGCATTGGACTGGACTGCTCCTCCCCACAGTGAATTATGCGGGGCGCTGGCACGCAGCCCATTGCAGGTGCCATTTCTGGATTTATTTTGCTTTATTCCCTCCTTATGCAGGCTTCTGAGAGAGTCCTCAAGGCCTCTAGCTCTGCCAGAGCAACCGTTTTCAGCCATTTCCCATCGTACAGCACACGGAGAAGGCACCAACCAACACTGTCAAGGAATGTCGTGGGTTTGTTGACAATTGACAGGGCACACTGCACTGCTGGAAAAGGGCTCATATCCCCCAATGGCCCTAATAATGTATTACCTTCTCCCAAACTCCTGTGGCACACCTTGTAGACCATTCGTGGTACACCAATGTGCTGTGGCACAGTCGTTTAAAACAGAGGGGTCAGAGTCAGGAAAATATTCTGCTCTCCGTACAAGGAAGGATAGAAAGGGCAAGGGGCTGTTCCCCACCAATACAAAGGAAAGAGGAAGAACTGGTTAGACCTGCCTCCAGTCCAACAGGAATAGACTCCCTAGTCCAGTGATTCTCAAACTGTGGGTTGGGCCCCACTTGGTGGGTCGCAACCCAGTGATAGGAAGGTCACGAAAAGCAGCCGTCCGGGAAGCTGCCGACCTTACTCTTGCCATATTCCTTTTGTGTTTAAGAGTTTGCATTTTCAAGTGAGGGTTTTCATTTTGTTTTTAGCTCGGGGCATTTACTTAATATTCCGTCCTCCGTCTTGCCTTCCGTCAGGGATGTTTCCTGGTGGTGCAACTGCAGCAGTCCAAGTATGCCAGTCTGCACTCCAAGGATGTCATTTTGTTACATCACCACGGCAACCTCTGCTGATGTCACTACCGGCTATGACATCATCTCCAGGTTCGTGACATCACTTCCGGTGGGTCTCAACACAGGTGCCTTTATAAAAAGTGAGTCTTGATCTAAAACATTGGAGAACCGCTGGGCTAGTCGGCATGTCCGCCCTCCCTCCTCAAAAGTAGAAAAAGGGGACATTAACTTCTATTTCTTTCCCACCCACTCTTCACGCCAGTGAGGGTCAACAGTCAACGTGTGTAGCTGGGAGCGGTGAAGCTCCAGCAGGTGCACAAATATCCCTGGCAAAAGCCAACTAGGTGCCCACGCTTTTCCTACTTCCTAATGTCATCCGAGATGCTTGTTCTCCCATCTTCTGAAGCGCTGTAGGAAGAGAAGTTCACGACAACTCCCGCAAGCGCTTTGTGCAAGATTACTTCATTCGGGAAGCTGCTCGTCCGGGGGGAGCGGCTCTGCCCACATCACAGATGCTCCCTGGGCTGCTGGAAAATGTATAGCGACTCTTGGAGCAAGGCTACTGCTTCAGACTGAAAGAACGTCAAGCAGCGTCAACACACCAACAAACGTGTGCTGATTGAGCATCGAGAAACAGAAGCCAGGACCGCAGCCTGTCTCTTTACGGAACCAAGTAAATAAAACGACCGCAAGCCCAGCAAGGGCGAGAACAAGCATGGACCTCTGACAATCATCTTCAGGGAAGACAGAGTTAAGATGACTAATTTTGTGTTTCTCCAGCACAGAAGATGCAGCAGGGAGCGGAAGAGAGGCGAGGTTGCCAAGACGCTCCAAGCTGGGCCCTGCAGATTTTCTTGTCGCACAACTCCAAACGCATGATGGGCGAGGAGTTTGGTGAAAACACACTTTGTTTGCCGTGAAGTGCTTCTGTTGGAACAACGAGGATGGCACGCGCTCTTGGCTCAGGAACGCATTTCAGTGACGTTGCAGAAGACGGGGTGCCTACCAAATCTGACTTTTGTGTTGAATTTGGGAGTGCTGCCCGGGTCCGGCAGGATAAAACATCAGCAACGTTACTTAAACCTGGGCAGCTCTGCTCAGTTCTGGCTGGGCACATCAAAGGCCAGTCTGGCTAGACAGGTGATTAGTGATCTCGGGCACAGGTACAACTCCGTTTGGCTGCACTGACTGTGACATGGGCTCTAAAATCCATTGCAGATCTTCATACACAGGAGGCTCAAGCCTCTCAGAGATGGTACAAATCAGACTCACACCACAGGTGAGGACTTACATAATGGAATGACCCTCTGTACAGAATGTTCTCCCACTGATACAGCCAGGAGGAAGGATTCTAGCCTCGTTTCAGAAAGTTTCTTTGCTATCGACCAAGATTTTGATGTTCTTTAGGGATGGAAGAGCATGCCATCATGGAAGCACCCATGGTACAGTCTAGTCACAGCTTGCCGTCTCAGTGGAATTGCAACTGGGTGAATCCTAGGATATGGATACTACCAACAACAACTACTACTACAGGTCTTTGGAAACAAGAGGCCATGGTTTTCCGCTACGGAAACAAGTTCAAGGCTGACGGATGCATGAGAAAGTGAAAGCTTCCACTTTCAGCTTCCACATTACCGTCTTTACCGTGACTGTGTGCTGTAGCTGAAACCACAGTTTCATATTCTGGTTTGTTTTACCCAACTCTGGTTTGTAAGCACAGTTTCCCAAAGTCACACATGACATGAAACTACGACATCCTCCAAAAATGAAAGTGGAAGCTTTCACTCTCTCATGCGCGAGAGAAGGGAGCCTATTCTCTTCCCACACATAATATAAGGAAAGTGGGCAAGTCTGGGAACCCTGGGAATCTCCTTTACATTCTCTGTGTCAGCACAGAGGAAGGGCTGGCCCATTTTTAGATCCTCCTTGGTGCCAGCTGCTAGGAATTAACCACATAACATCTAAGTCCTGAATATTATTCCTTAAACCGGACTTTGAGTGAGTCACTATCAACCATTAATATGACAGAGGGGAAAGTCTCCTCCTCCTCCAGAGCAGCAATTTAGAGCGCAATCCCAACCTGGAGTTAGGTTGGCCCAGTTAGGCCAGCAAAGTTTGGCCAGCACAAAGTAAAGTTGGCCATACACCATAAAGTATGTTTGGACCACTCTCGGAGTCAGAGAGGCCAGACACAGGTGTGCACCATCCTCCCTGACTCAGAGAACACCACTCCCTTGTATCTGGCATTCTGAGTAAATTTCTGAGGTAAAATTCTGAGGTAAATATGAGGTAAATAAATCAAAGTTTGGCCAGCAGCACACCATAAAGTATGTCTGGACCACTCTCAGAGTCAGAGAGACCAGAACACAGACATGAGCCATCATTCCTGACTGAGAAAGTGGTCCAAATGAGCTCTACAGCGGCCCTTGTGCAGGCCAAACTTTGCTGGCTTAACTGTGCTGGCCTAACTCCAGGTTAGGATTGCGCTCTTGGTCATGTTTGCTACATCTGCACAGAGGCCTCTTAGCACTATTCTTTCTGTTCCAAAAATCAAAGGGCACAAGTATCTGCATGCAATTCCTCCAGTGGGTTTCATCTGTCTCTAACTGCAGGAAGTTGGCATCTGAAACAGCTTCAAACATACTACTTGCTCCATCTTGTAGGATCCATGCCTGCCCGCGGCACCCAACTCCAACCCCAGCCTCCCATTTTCTACCCACCATAATTTTATCCGCCATCTGCTGGATCTGCTGCGATTTCGTCTGTATATCTTCCTTCAGCCGATTCTCTCGGCGCTCCACTGTCTCCAACCGCTTCACTTGGTTCTCCAAGGAGTGCCGCCTTTCCTGTCCCAAGAGTCAGGGAAGTGTCATCGAGGCCAAAGAAGTCACAAGCAAGGAGCAGTCCCTTCCCAGATGGCAGGTCCCAACTGAATTCTAACTCCAAATTTCTTCAATAAAATTATTGGAGGGGGGAATTTTTTCAGGGAGGGGCGCAAGCAATGGGTTTTTATAGACACTGTAATTTTATGTTTGCCGAAATCCATTGGGGTCTTCTCATTTTTCATTGTTTTATATCATTGTGTTACTCTTTATTTTGTATTGGGTTTTATCTTTTGTTCACTGTTTGTTTTTAGCATTGTAAGCCTCCTTGGGTGCCCCCAAAATGGGGATATCAGGATCTAAAAATTGAAATTCGGAGACAATGGTGCAAACCAACATCGTCCCAGTGGTGATCAGCACACTGGGTGCAGCCCCAAAAACACATGAACTATATTTAAAACACTTGAACACGGACAAAATCGCCACCATCTGTCAAATCCAAAAACAACTGCCCTGCTTGGTTCAGCGCATGTTATTCGCAAATGTATTACAGTGTCTTAGGCCTCTGGGTGGGGCCCAATTAGTAATTAACATCAAGTCCAGCTAAACAGGAAGCTGTGATACGATTCCAATTAATAATAATAATAATAATAATAATAAAAAAGTTATTCCACTGGCCACAAACTAGATTCCTCAATGATCTTACGCAGTGATGTAATCTGGTAATGAAGAATGGGAACGCTGGGCGGGACTTACGCGTGATTGGCTGCCCTTCTGTTCCGTTCCGCGGCTGCCCTGGCCTCGGCGGGGCGCCTGCTCGCCAGGGGGGATGGGTGGGGTGCACGCCACGTGCCTGGGCGAGCAGCAGTGGGGCACGCCAACCAGGGGCAGCCCCCCCCCCCGAGGCCGGGGCAGCCATGGAACAGAACGGACGGGCTGCCAATCACGTGTAAGTCCCGCCCAGCGTTCCCGTTCTTCTTTACCAGATGACATCACTGGTCTTACGGCAGTCAAGTTTCCACGAACCTCAGCTTCAAGCAATTTCTTTTTCATGCCTTCGTTGGAGTCTTCCCGGTTTTGCAGTTTCTCCAGCTCCTTCTCGGCTCTCTCTTTTGCTTGGCGGATGTTCTGAAGGAGTTCAGTGGCCTCCGAGCTGGCTTTCATAGCCTTAAAGAAAGAAGGAGAAGAGAAATGCTGGCGCCTTCATGCCTCCACAATCATGGACAAGATTATGAATGCTCGGCATTACGGAAAGTACGCTGGCTTTTAATTTAACACATTATTCACAGAGTTTAACGCCATGGTGGCAGGGGGGGAGAGGAAGGAAAAAAATCAACATACCACTGTATTTTAATCTCATCACCCATTGCTAGAATACCATCACCTATGCATACAAGCAGGGCCGGCTATAGCAGTGGCGGGGCCCAATGTGGGGCATTCCTGCGGGGCCCCCAACCTTCCCTGCGGGCCCCCCCACTCACCAAGAAGAGCCCTGTTCATGCCACGTGCAAAGCACGGCATGTGGAAGGAGTTGGTGGTGAGAGCATCACATCCCCGCCAACGGCTTCCAGGTGGCCCATCTTGAGCTGTTCAGAGGCAGGTGGGAGAGACCCAGGTCAAGCTGCTCTGCTCGCCCCACTGACTTGCAGCCCCTGTGGCCCACCTCCTCTTCCACTGCCCCCTTCACGCTGAGACCAGGAATAACCTACTAGCCCCAATTCTATCGAGGAGGCAACAGTTAGCGGAAGGGGAGTGGATAAAAATTCTCCTGGCAACGTCAGACCCGGAATTGTTAAAGCAGGTAGCAGCCTTTCTAAATATCATTGTGCAGACTAACATTAGTCGTGAGTCTACTCCGGAGAGCTAATTTGCTTTTAAATGATGTCTTGTGTGTATTGTTCTTGTATGTTATGTAAATACGTTGTACCTCCCTGTTGTATGCCAATAAAGGTATTCTGAATCTGAAATCTGACTTGCAGCCCATCGAGATCCCAGCTGCAGCCACAGGCAAGATGCTCACCCTGCTAGTGTGGAATCCCCTGAAGCGCGGGGCCCGATGTGACAACACTGGTCGCATTGGCTTAAAGCCAGCCCTGCATACAAGTGTTTAGGCAGATAACTTATTTAAAAATAAGTTGCATTTTGGTTTTTAAAAAAACTTAGAATACCAATTTAGCAGACGGAGCTGCGCCTTGAAACCAAGCCATCACAGCTTTTGCTGCACTGCAGTGATGAGAGATGCTCCCATACTCAACACTAATTTGAGGATTAGTGTAGTACGATGCAGTGATTCCGGAGAGACCTAGAAGATCCGGGTGCAAATCCCCACTCAGTCACAAAGCTTCCTAGATGACCTTGGGCCAAACGCCATCTCTCGGCCTTGCCTACCTCACAGGGTTGTTGTGAAGCCAAAAAGAGTGGAGAGGAACTGTGTACACTGCCCTGAGCTCCTTGAAAATAAAATTTTGGAGATTCAGAAGGGCTCAGTGAATGCCACTCTTTCTATGGGGAGAAGGAACAGGCCATCTGAGATCTCTCTCACCCACTTCCAACTGGACACAAAGCTGTCATGCACACACACCTCTGCAGAAAGGCAATGCTTCAAGCCTACTTTATTAACGGAACAGGTGCTGTTGTTCCTCCTCCTCCCAGATTTACAAGCTCATATCCTTTAATCCCACCACAAACCCTGGCTAGTCTACTTAGCACCCCCCACAGTGAACTAGCGAGAAAAGAGAAATTTCTTTGAGGAACTGGACAAACGCGTCTCAGGGGAGAGGCAGGTCCCAGTTTGAATTTATCGGCATAACGCTGTTTATCTGTGCTGAGGGAATAAATTTGAAACACGCGCCAATCAGAGAATAACTCACCGCCTATCAACCAAAACCAACATTTGTCCTGGGCACTTACGTTTTACTACCAAGTGGATGAGGTATGATTAGGCCCGTTTCCAAAACAGGAAAAAAATACGAGGAGCAAAGCGTTTATATAAAACATGGCAGCTGGCATTCTGAAATGTTTCTAGGCCCTGGATAAATCAGAATTTCACTTGTAAGCTCCCCGTCTTCTACAGAGTGGAGGGCAACATACATGGGGTCATCTTGTATAAAATAAGCTGGGCAAAGAGCTGGACTTGCCCCAGGACATCTAGTGAACTGTATTTTATTTTTCACATTTTTATGCTGCCTTTCCTAGAGTGTGCCTAAGGATGTGAAGGCCCGGGAAAAAAAACCAGAACACTTTGGGAAAAAAACAGTTTCTTTCCCATTTTTTTCCTGATGTCTTTGGTTTTTTTCCAAAAAAAAAAAAAGGAAAAATTGAAGAAAAAAAATTGCAGCAGCAGAGACTGAAACCAATATTGATAATTACAGCTCAGAAAATGATTCTGATTACATTTCATGCCCATTCTTTGAAATTTAGTCCCATTCCTTTCTATACACTTCCCCCCTCTTCAATTCTTTTTATAAGAATGGGTTTTTTTTATTTTTATTTAATACTGTGGAGAGGAAATATGAATAATTGTTCCTCTTGGATTTTTAAAAATTGTTTTGCGGAGGTTTTTTTGTCTGTTCCACGTAAACTAGTAAACAGTTCAGGAGATTGTCACTTCATTTGTTGCCATTACAAATAGATATTATAAAAAAGTAAATTCTGTTTGTAATAATTGTTTGGATACACTATATTTTTAATAGGCTGGTTGTGATCATTTTATGCCAAGTCGAATTGTCCAATACGAAAGGGAAGGGAAAAGAGACACTGGGAAGGGGGGCCAAGTCAAATTGTCCATGGTCATATTTTATTTTCCTTAAGTAACATAATGACTTTCAATCTGGAAAAGGAAAAAAAAAAGTGCTAATGTGGCATTTTCCCCCAAAATTTCCATTTTTTCCCAAAAAACCGGAAAAAAACTGAGGTTTTTTCTGAGCTTCAACATTTCCAGAAATTTTACATCTCCAAGTGTGCCTGGCCCAAAGTCCCCCAGGAAGCTTCATGGCTGAGAGGGAATTTGAACCTGGCTCTTTCAGGTCATAAGAACCTAAGAAGAGCCCTGCTGGATCAGGCCAAAGGCCCATCTAGTCCAGCTTCCTGTATCTCACAGCGGCCCAGCAGGTGCCCCAGGGAGGCACGAGACCACAACATGCTTGCATCCTGTTGCCACTCCCTTGCACCCAGTACTCTGAAGTAGCCTACTACTAACGTAAGGAGGTTGCACAATCCACCATGGCCGATAGCCCACGATGGACTTTTCTTCCAGAAATCTGTCCAATCCCCTCTTAAAGGCATCTAAGTCCAAGTCCCAAACTACTACACCATCCCGGCTCTACGGCAGATTAGAAATGGTCAGGCCTTCCCCACCCCATTGCAACACTCTACCCACTACATCTCTCAACAAATCGAACACAGATTGAATGTAGTCTCTCATCACTACTAATAATGCACGCACACCAAGACTGTCCAAGGGATGAAACCAGGAGCTAGCAACCCTGTCCACAACATTATGAGCTGGCACGCACCCCATTCATGACAACTGGATCCAAATTAAGCCCTCTCAATCTGTGGCTGTCTCGGGGTTGGTTGTTTTTCGCGCTGTGGTCCCTGGCGCTCAAAAAGCTCACACCCGGTGCCGCATGCCCCCGCCGGCTTGTTAAATTAAAACTGCTGCTGAATATTCCAGTCCTGGCTCAGCTTCATTTTTTTTTTATTTAAATAAACATGGTTGGCATGTTGCGAAGAGAATAAAGCAGTAAGAGCATCACGACTCCAACCCCCCCTCCCCCTGGCCCTTCTCCCTTTCCGATCCACAGCACAATGACTAATTATGTTTTGGAACACGAGACACTGTTCCTCCCCTCCTATTGCAATACGACTTGCGGGAAAGTCTAAGGAAGAGTCATCAAAATGGCTCTCTCTCTCTCTCTCTCTCACACACACACACACACACACACACACACACACACACACACAATTTTTAACTAAAAGACTAAGCAATCAATTCTCTCCCACTACCCAAAACTAACCACTTAAGAACATAAGAAGAGCTCTGCTGGATCAGGCCAAGGCCCATCTAGTCCACCTTCCTGTATCTCACAGCGGCCCAACAAGTGCCCCAGGGAGCACACGGGACAACAAGATGCCTGCATCTCATTGTCACTCCCTTGTATCTGGCATTCTGTGGTAAATTTCTGAGGTAAAATTCTGAGGCAAATATGAGGTAAATGAAAGAGAATTTGCTATCCTGTCTATGGGAGGGAGCTGTAATAATTTGCAACCCAATCTGGCTCTTAAGAAGAGGGTTCCTGTATCTCACAGCGGCCCACCAGGTGCCCCAGGGAGCGCAGGAGACAAGATGCCTGCATCCTGTGGCCACTCCCTGGCACCCAGCACTCTGGGTGAAGTAGAAGTAGCCTACTACTAACGTAAGAAGGTTGCACCACCCATCATGGCCTATAGCCCACGTGAACTTTTCCTCCAGAAATCTGTCCAGTCCCCTTTTAAAGGAATCTAGGCCAGGTGCCATCACCACCTCCTGTGGCAAGGAGTTCCACAGCTTAAGCACCCGCTGGGTAAAAAAGTATTTCCTTTTATCTGTTTTTACACTCCCAACACTCAATTTTAGGGGATGTCCCCTGGTTCTGGTGTTGTGAGAGAAAACACTCTTTACCTTTGTCAGCTTCTCTTGTAGCTCTTGGATTTTGACCTGTTGTTCTGCATTGATCTAGAGATTAAAAAGAACAGAAACATGACAAGACCATAGTGTTATATTTAACTTCATTTCCTAGTCTTTGGCAGCGCTCTATACACACTCACCCGGGAGTAAGTCCCATTGAAACTGCTGGGACTTTACTTCTGATTCGGCATGCGTAGGATTTGCTCTGGCAGCCTCTCCTTTTTTATTTCCATCTCAGTCAAATGACGACGCATTAGTCAGTGTCAAAATCCAAGCACGTGCTCTCTCCCACACACTGTTTTATACAGGCTTGCTAGGCAGGGTCTCCTAACCCTGGAGGAGAAGGGTCTCTTCTCGAGATTTGGGAGAAGTGGGGGGGGGAAGGGATCCTACCTGGGCTGGCGAAGTATTTCTGAGGGTGGACGGTAGAATTCAAAACCCGAAGATGGGTGGACGGTCACGGAATTGGGTAATATTGGTCAAATTCATGGAGGACAAGCCTATGAGCGGTTATTGGTCATGGTGAGCGTATGTTCCTTCCAGGTTCAGAGGCTGAGTACAGGGGAGTGAAGGTGGGAGAGGGTAGATGCCTTCCAACTCCAACCAACTGGGCCACCAGAGAAGATACTGGACTAGTTGGGCATGGGCCAAGGGCCCATCCAGTCCAGCTTCCTGTATCTCACAGCGGCCCACCAGGTGCCCCAGGGAGCGCAAGAGACAACAAGATGCCTGCATCCTGTGACCACTCCCCTGCATCTGGCATTCTGAGGTAAAATTCTGAGGGAAATAAAAGAGAATTTGCTATCCTGTCCGTGGGGAGGGAGCTATAATAGCTTGCAACCCGGTCTGGGCCTTAAGAACATAAAAAGAGCCCCACTGGATCAGGCCAAGGGCCCATCTAGTCCAGCTTCCTGTATCTCACAGTGGCCCACCAGGTGCCCCAGGGAGGCAGAGGCAACAAGATGCCTGCATCCTGTTGCCACTCCCTTGTACCCAGCACTCTGAAGTAGCCTACTACCAACGTAAGAAGGTTGCGCCACCCATCATGTCCTATAGCCCACGATGGACTTTTCCTCCAGAAATCTGTCCAATCCCCTTTGAAAGGCTCTGCTTAAGTTTTTCAGTTTCTAGTTTCAAGGTGAAAAGGACTAAGGTAACCTAACTCTTTAATGGGAGGCTTGGTGAAAAAGGACCTGGAAACATTAATTATTGTTCTGCCAATATGCCACCATCTGATTCAATGATGCAAGATCCGCATATTAATCAATATAAGGGCCAAGGGCACAATCCTAACCTGGAGTTCGTCCGGCACAGTGAGGCCAGCAATGTTGCTCTGATGTTCCTGCTTGGAAGAAACACTTTCTTCTCCTTAATACCCTGCCTCTGGGCTCTCTGTCTCCAAGCGTCGTTACCTCTGAAGACTTGTTCCGCCTAAGCCTTTTAGTCCTCCGTTTCCCTGCCTTACTCATTCAACTTTCCATTCACCTCAATTTACAGTGCTTAAAGTCGCACAAGCCCTTCCAGACAGAGCCCTTTCCAAACAGAGGCAGAAGCTTCCTTGACAGAGCTCAGCCAATAAGAAGCAGAGGCTTCACTGTCAAGGCTGCAAGCAACTACACAGAGCATCACAATATAGATTTGCTTCCAACAGACTAATCTCACAGATTCCCATTCCAATTAGAGAATTGCCTGCGAAAGCCCTGGGTTCAAATCAAATTACAGAATAATCAAACAGCTCATTGTCTTCATGCTGGGCTCTTATCAATCAATCAATCAATCAATCAATCAGGTACTTATATACCGCTATTCAACATGAAGTTCACAAAGCAGTTTACAGGCAAATAGTAATAATAATAAAGTTAAATGGCTCCCTGTCCCAAATGGGCTCACAATCTAAAAAATTGTCAGGAGTAAACTCCCACAGAGACAGAAAGGTTTACAAAATCACATACCCTCTCCAGTTTGGAATACAGTTCTCCCACTTCTGATTTTCCTTGATCTTTAACCTTAAATATAAAAATTAAGCAAAACAGATTAACTCGGCAGCATGATCTACATGCTTGAACGGTTTCCTTTAAAAACTGCTTGAACCCGCTTTTTCAAATGAACACTAAAAATTACAGCTCTGGAACACTCTTTAAATGACTGGGATTCGAAGTGAGTAAATGGATTCAAAATACAACTGTACAGTTACAAGCCTTTCGGGAAACTTTTGTCAGTAGGTTTATTAGTTAGATAAGCTCATGAACAGAGGTGAAATGGGCAAGAGTGGTTAGACTGGATTTATTCCACCTCTAGGAGGATCTGTTTAACATGCCGTTATCGGATCCACTTAATTGGCACAATACTAGGAAAAAAGACATCTCGTTTTTTTTTAGTTGTGGATTCCAAATATGTAGATCAAGGAACTTGCCTGGCCAGAAAGGAAACTGCAGAACTTTGTTTACTAGAAGAGACTAATGGCTGTGTCGGGTTTCTGAGCAATTCTGCTCTCGTTTTGAAGACACACCCACACACAATGCATTTTCTGCCCCATTACCAAAAAAAATAAAAAGTATGAATTCCACTAAAAGCTGGGTTTTTTGCAACCAGGGCTCATGCAAAGGAAATGTATAGAAATCTGCCCAATTTCTATTCATTGTAAAATGAAGGGGTGGGTGGGAAGCGTTTGGTTGCCAAGATGGGATTCCAAAATGTTGGAGTTGGCGCAACGCCGTCTGCTGTCTAGAGGGGGCAGTCTAATGTCCAAAAGGGGAAAATGTGATGTCCTGTGGGCTAGACCCTTCTTACCTGTCCTCTCTGTGATACCTTCAGGGGTGTGGCCTTCCCTTCTACTCTGAGCACATTCTCCTTCCCTTCTACATTACTTCCTTCCCTTCTACTCTGAGCACATTCTCTTTTGTCCTCTGACCACCAAGCTGATAAGATGTGTATACCAGGGCTCTGATGCCACTGCCATCTTAAGCATACTTCCATGCATGGCGATGCAGCTGTAGGGCATTGCCTTCTAAGTGTTAGTTGTACCTCTCATCCTAATCAGATGCTGTAGAGATGCATTGGATGGAACTGTGAGTAAACCTTTCTTTTTGCATCTTTACCAAGCCTCTGCTTGTGTTTTCTTGTTAATAGCAGTCAGCCTGGGTGAGGGAGGTTCTCATGTGGTGATGCCCTAAGGGGGAATCCGCTGCTTGCATTACTCTGCTTCCGCCCCCATCACCAATAAGAAATATTTCCAATACAAAACAGATAAATTCAAGACCCCTGACCTTCACTACCTTCTGGAGCCTGTTGTGACATTCGGTGGCTTTACGTTTGAAGTCTTCAGCAGCCAGCCGAGACTCTCTCAGTTCGGATTCATAAAGATCGCTCCGTCTGCGAGCTGAAATAAGATCCTCTTCTAACTGATTCATCATCAACCTCATCTCTTCTACCTGGGCTTGATATTCCTGTGGAAGGAAGCATGGAGTCACACAGTTTGAAAAAAGCACAAAGGAAAACACGACAACCAAGCGATCACGGCACAAGAAAAATAAAGGGCTTCTTCACATGTTACGTTTTCCAGACAGATTGTTCCTTCCCCATTCATGTCAGAAAAAGAGAGTGCACACACACACACACATGATTATAACATGATTGAGACATACAAAACTATGCTCGGGAGGGATAGAGTCGATAGAGGGATGTTCTTTTCTCTCACACACAATACCAGAACCAGGGGACATCCACTGAAATTGAGTGTTGGGAGAGTTAAAACAGATAAAAGGAAATACTTTTTTTTAACTCAGTGGGTCATTAAGCTATGGAACTCCTTGAGAACAGGAGATGGTGATGGCATCTGGCCTAGATTCCTTTAATAGGGGACCGGACAGATTTCTGGAGGAAAAGTTCATCCTGAGCTATAGGCCACAATGGGTTGTGCAACCTCCTTACATTAGTAGTAGGCTACTTCAGAGTGCCGGGTGCAGGGGAGTGGCAACAGGATGCAGACATCTAGTTGTCCTGTATGCTCCCTGGGGCACCTGGTGGGCCGCTGTGAGATGCAGGAAGCTGGACTAGATGGGCCCTTGGCCTGATCCCGTAAGGCTCTTCTTAAATTCTTATGTTCCTTCTCCATTTGTGTGTGTGTGTGTGTGTGTGTGTGTGTGTGTGTGTGTGTGTGTGTGCGAGTGAGAGAGAAAGAGAGAGAGAGAGTGTGAGTGTGTGTGAGAGAAAGAGAGCGCATGCACACACACCCCACTCTGGATCTATTTGTAGTGTGAGGACCATGCAGCTAATACGGTATCATCAATACAACCATTCCATTCTTCTGACTGTTCTACGTACCTGTTCTTTGATTTCCTGCAACTTTCGGCTCTGTTCTCTGATATCGTGAAGGAGCTGCAGCGCCTTGTCATCCTCCTGAGACACTTCCATCCGAGCCTGCTCCAGACTTCGCTTTAAGCTCTGCAAAAGCGTCATGTTTACTACGGGGAAGCCTCGCACACAGCCGGACCAGAGGAAACATTTCAAATGAGAAGAGACACAGCAAAAACAACAACAACACTAAGTCCCCAAACCAGCAGCCCCTTCGAGATGTCAGATTTGCTTCCATTTGGCTTTAGATTTCTGTCTCAAGAGAAACATCCCCAATGGTAGAGACCTTCCACTTTTATGATACAGGCTACGGTTTAAACATTTGCTGCAGACTGCGGCCGAAAACCCCCACTGCTATGAGAGTAGCTCCAACAGCAGCTTCCCTATTGGAGTGTTGGGTGTGCCACATCGCAGTGGCGGAGTGCACGGTTTGTATGTGCAGAGTCCCAGGTTCAGCCTTGGCCCTCTACGGTTAGATCAAGAAGAGACCGTTCACAGCAACATCAGGACAGACGAGTGACGGCCTAAAACTATAAGGCAGCTTTACAGCCTCATTTGCTCATGCTAAGCTGGGAACAGGGCCAATGTGAAGAGGGGCTGTACACGGGCTTGCCGCCCCTACCGCTGCCGAAGAACCGCCCCCGAGAAACGATTACCTGGCTTTTTAGTTCCGTCCAAGAGAGGGTCGAAAAAGCACTGCTGTCACAAACACAGCAGCCACTTGCTCGCTGCCTGCAAGACTCGAGGAGACGTTCCCCCAGCTGCCCTCTCAGGCCACCAACTCGCCCCCCCCACCTAATGCATTTAAACCATGTAACAGACTTAAGAGCACTTTGCAAGCTGGCCACCCCGATTTAAAGAGACAGCTGTCCTTCTTAGGCCCTCTCCCCGCCATATGGCCGGCAGACACGGCCTACAGACAGAGCTCAGACCAAGGGAAATGGGCCGCTTCAGGCAGGGAACAGGGAGAAGCTCACACTGCATTCTGTGATGTAGGTAGCCAGGTCCTGTTCCAAGAGGGATCGCTGGCTCTCGGAGGCTTTCAGTTCCACCTCTTTTTGGCTAAGCACAGCCTCCACCTCCGACACTCTGCGGTGCAAACGCGTCATTTCCTGCTCCATCTGCAACACACATTGAAAAGTTTAAAGGGCTTCCCGAGGGCCCATCAGGCGGATGGTTTCAATGCATAAAGCGGAGAGGAAACCTGCTCTCTAAGAGAGGTTACAAAGCTAGAATGTGGTTCAAAATGGAAATACCATGGTGTTTTTTTTTCCTGCTCTTGGGAATTTCACAGTTCCTTCTCCAGGAAAGGCAGCAAGTCTAAGTCACCCCATTCATTCAAGCCGCTCGTTCACATGCAGTCGCTCTTCGAACCCCAGTTAGCAAAGAAGCCACAATCATTTTTTCACCTGAGTTTGGGTTTTTTTGTTTGTTTTTCCAGTGACGGATCACTTTAGCTTTATCCCAGATCCATCTTGGACCAGAGGAAGGCTCCCCCCCATGTCCTTCGGATGGAGCAGAGGTCAAGTCCAGCACAGAAAGAGAGTGAAATTAACTGCACGCTCTTTAAGTCCCTCAAAACCAGAGGTGGAGAGAGAAAAGAGAGGAAAAGAAAGAGAGAGAGAGGCTTTAAATGTGTTCCAGGGATCTGTCAGCCACAGTTAGAAGGTGCTCATTCAAATCAATGGAGTGGCCACAGTTACAGAAGCAGAAACTGAAGGGCTAGGGGGACAAAGGACTCGGTTGCACTCAATGAAACCAGAGCAGCTGAGCGGTTGATGAAGAAGCAGAAGAAGAAGTAGAAATGCCACCTGCTGGAAGCCTCTGCCACTGTTGCCACCGCTGGTGCCAAGACGAGAAAAGGTCTAGGTAGGATCCGGAACTTCCTCTTGTTAAAATTAACTGATTTAGAGCAAGACATGGCTTAGGCTCATCGCCCGCTAACCGACGAGGAAACCACTCCGCCGGCGCTCTGAACCCATCAGCAGCGTCTGGTTGGTCCTTTGGCACACACTGATTGTAGATCCCTGGAGCAAGGAGGAAGGCCGGCCATGTAAATAAATACCTTGTGGCACTTATCCTGGGTGTCTTGCAGCTCCTTGCTCTTAAGGAAGAGTTTCTTTTCCATGGAGTTGATCTTGGCTGGGGAGTCCAAACCCAAAGCAGACCTAAAAAACAAAAGACCCAAACACACATGTATTTAGGGACAGTCCAGGAGGTTGCTGGAGTCCACCTAGATGTCCTTCAATCCATCTAGACGTTCTTCAAAATTTAATAATAATAATAATAATAATAATAATAATAATAATAATAATAATA
>JAJKFI010000059.1:1135625-1156765 GCA_029204185.1 Lerista edwardsae
TAATAATAATAATAATAATAATAATAATAATAATAATAATAATAATAATAATAATAGAAAGGCATCTTGCACATGAAATGAGTTAGAATAATAAAGTGTGCATCTACTTCCCCCCTACCCAAGCCTACTTCATTGCTGTAATAATATAATAACTTAAAAGCCATTCATAGCAGCACTAACCTATTTAACTAAGCAATTAATACACTGGTTGTAGATCCCTGGAGTAAAGAATGAGGCCAGCCTTGTGAACAAATACCTTGGGGCAGTTTTAATAGCAAATGTTTAGTGCTCAAGAAGATTGCAGAAGTATTAAAAAAAAAATACCAATACAGCAACACCTTGCACTTTCATTTCGTTAGGGACCAGGGTACAGATGAAAGTAAAAAATGGACAGCCTTACTGAGCTTGCACATTTATTTTGGTTGGCGAATAACCATGAATAATTATAACACACGCGAATGCGTGCGGAAACCTAACAAAAACAAAATTAAAAGAAACGTAAGAATGTTGACAAACATGGAAGGTTGGGTGAAATCAGACAAGAGGAAAGAAGGTGGATGAAATTTGAAAAGTGGTTATAATTGAAAACAGCTGGAAGAAGCGATGGAAGTCGAATGAAAGTCAAGGTACTGCTGTAAAAGAACATAGAATGTGTCTATATGAAGGGGTATGCTGAATATGCTTGCCAGTTCAACATTGGGGGGGAGAGGTGCTATGTGTTAATCTGATCACACCTAAAGCTGTGAATGTTGTTTTTGTTATTCTCAACTTTTAGAGTTGTTTTTCCTTGGTTACTTTTTTAGTAAAATCTAGGTGTGGGCTTTGCTTTTTTTTAACTGCAACTGGCTTATATATTTTAGGTTATGCATTTATAGTTGAATATAATGCCCTTTGTTATTATTCTGTTTAAAACTATATTCCACCTCAAATACTGCATAGCCAAATGACTTAAAGCCATCATCTACCGTAGATGCATTTGTGCAACCTTTTAATGTTTGCAACGTTTTCAGAGAACCTTCAAGCATCCAAAGTTTTTGGAAACCAAAGCCAAGTCCCTAGGCACAATAATAGGCCAAAGTTTCAATTTTTATCACAGTGGGGGCGAGGAATACCCTGCAAAGAAAGTGCCTAAATTTCCTTGAAACATCTATCTTTGGCCTCCTGGTGCATAAAAGTGGAAAACTCTGGGGGAAATGCAGAGAAATCCTTTTCTCTCCACTTTCAACATAAAAAAATTTTCAGGAAAATTGGCGGGGTTTTTTTTTTTTTGGTTACCACATCTATTACCAATGGTAGATTATACGATTATTAAGCCAGTAGTTCTCAAACGTTTTGGACCACAACCCACTTTTTGAATGGCACTTGTGACTGGACCCAAGGTTTTTTTTTTAAAAACCCTAACTTGAAAATTCAAATTGTTAACACTCTCAAAAGGAATACATCAAGAGTAAGGTCTGCACCTTCCAAGATGGCTGCTCCCAGCTTTCCACCACCCACCTGACATTGGGTCGCAACCCACCAAGTGAGTCCTGACCCACGCTTTGGGAAACAAGCCATTGGGAAACGCTTTGGGACTTAAGCCATTTTTAAAATAAGCGTGCCACAGTGCAATCCCACACACGTTTACTCAGAAGGAAGTTTCAGTGCATTCAAAGCGACTTACTCCCAGCTAGTAACTATTTAAATTTGCTCCCTTAGTGAACAAAAACTACCCATATATATGAGGCACTCCTTGTGCCTCATCTTTGTTTAGATAGCCATGCTCCAAAATAGCTTAAAGTAGCTTACAAGAGCAAAACTAAACACAAATTATAAATGCACACAAAGTACTAAGATCTTGTCAGCTTTTCCGAAACCTTGACACAAGGAGGCAGTTGTCCTCACCTAACTGCTAATTACTTCTTCATGCAAGACAAGTGCAAGCCCTACGCTACAACTCGGTTTCCCTCATTTAAATATCCTTAATTAGGTGGGCTGCTTATCAGGCAGGATAGTTGAAATCAACAGCAATTCTCCAGCTCTGCAAAATCCTGGTCATCTGTTCTTCTCCCTGCCCTTGTCTCCCATCTCCTCTCAGACTTATTTCTGGTATTCTCCTAGTACATTCTGCAGACCCTCCTTTTTGTAGACTTCCTCCTCTCTCTGGTATAGCGCAGGCATTCCCAAAATTCCCATGCGGCCACCCACCTGGTCTGCGGTGGAGGAAGTGACAACCCACCTCCTCCTCCCAAGCTGTGGGAGAAGGCCTCGCAAACCTAGAAATAACTTTCCGGCTTCTTTCTGGCCCAGTGCAACCTCCAGTTGTGTTTGGAGGGCCACAATTTTGAACCATCAACCAGAGGCGGATCTAAGGGGGGGGGGCAAATCTGTAAGTTTTGCAAGAAGCCTTACCTTGCAGTGGAAAACACTCCTCTTCTGCACTGTTCTAGCCAATCCTCACAGGGAACAGCAACATCTTGGCGTTGCTTACTGGCTACAGCAGCAAGGGAGAGGCGGGACTTACATGACAGGGTAAGGCTTCTTGCAACACTTAGAGCTTTGCCCGCCCTGTAGATCCGCCTCTGCCATCAACATGCAAGGGTGGCTGGGAAGGCCCAACCAAAGACTCATAAGACATCAGGTTATGATCCATAGTTTGAGAAACACTGGTTTAGTGCCTTCTCAGAGCCAATGCACCCTCTTTCCTAGATCCATGCTCCTTCCACCTTTCACAAGCTCTTCTTCCCGTCCTGCATTTCACTGGGGTCTCAGCACTCAGCCTACAACAGCGAGAAATTCACCTGCCTGTTCCACTTTCAAAGCATCATAGCAGCTCAGTCAATTATTGCCAGAGGTCCCACCTCCATAAAACCCATTGATGAATTACAATATAAATAAAGGATGCCCCTTTTGTCATCACCACCACCACCACCACCACACTCTACCACACTAGTTAACTTTACATTTACACAGCGGTTCCCAAACTTACTGGTGGCATGACGTCCTTCTTCCGTGGTCCACTACCCAAGCACTGCCATCTTGGATCACACAAGATCTTGCGCGATACAAGATGACAGCACATGGGAAGAACACACCAGGGATATCCCCACAATTTCCCTGTACGTACGCCACAGAGGTCCTCTTTAGAGTTCTGCTTCACAGTTTGGGAACCCCTGTATTAAGGAATTCTTGAGTACTGAAGAATCAAGGACTTTTTCTTACCATTAACATGCAACATAGGAGCCTGTTTAAGGAACACCGCCGAACCCAATCAAGAGACACAAAATCCGTCCTATTCACTCAAAATTAAGAGAAGTAAAGTCAAGAGGCGATAAACAGGTTGTGACAATGTTTGAAACTAGTTCAGACCCTCACACGGTTCTCCCAACAATCACCTCCTGCAACAGATTCAATCCAATTCCATACAATGCGCACAAGGAACAGGAGAACATTGGAATTAGGTCAACCGTTTAAGTTGAGAGGCAAAAAAAAATCCCACACTTTCCTGTGCAGCACAAAGAATAAAAGCTGACCAATACATGCGAAGTCAGAGAGATGCAAGGCAGCGGCCTCTTTTCAAACAGCCTACTTCGGACAAATGCCGCATTAAAAACCGAGAAGTGTTAAAAACCTTTTCCATGAGAAAAGGAAAAAATCCCCGCACATAGAGAACTAGCATATAAGGGAAAAGGAGAAAATGGAATGGTTCTTGCCAAGATCTGGATTTCTACGTTTGGGAATGTTAGTACGTACAGGCACTTGATCAGGTAGTCCTCTAAAGCTGAAGGGGTGAGGTTTGAGAACAGCTTTGTCACTGCATAGCTTAGTAGTTTATGCAAAGCCGCAGTAGTTTGGGACTAAACCCTAAACCAGTGTTCTTCAACCCTTTTCATGTCACGTGAACCCAATAAAACAAAACAAGAGTATGAAACTGGGGACCCACCACCAATACCTCCCCCCCCTTATTGTGACCCTCTTTGCCCACCCACTCCGTGCAACCAATGCTGTTAGGTTGAAAGAAGGGGACCAGCCCCCCAGCCGCCAGCAAGCTTTGTGGCCAAATGGGGACTTGGAACAACCCCGTCTCCCTAGACAGGATGCTGCCATTGTTACAGCAACCAGCTACTATACCTGCTGATTCTGGGTATTTATGAATTCCAAATGGGAAGCCTGGTTTAAATCTGTTACTTACAATGGTCTTATTCTGGTTATTTAAATCACAACTAAATCAGGTCAGTCCATACAGCTGTAAGAGCCCCGATTAACTCCCCTCCCGTCTGCCAAACCCTACGTCAGCTGTAGTCATCCTGTCCACAATCTGCCAAGTGCCTCTTTGGAGAGATGAAGACTAGGCTAAGTTTGCCCACCACCACCACCACGTACTCCCTCCTCCAGCACAGATGTCTCCTTGACAAAGCAACTAGAGTCGCACTCGTGGACTCCTCAGTTCAGAACTACGATCAGGACATTCCCACCTTCAACTCCGTTGAGTTCCAGCTTTCCACATCTCACCCGCTCCTAGTAAAGGATCCAGAGGGCCAACAGCTGGCCCCAGACACTCTCCCTGGACGATCCCATTTCCTCTCTAGCACTGTTAAAGGTCTTGCTATTCCCCTCCACAGCATGGGGGTCACCTTTGACTCCTCTCCTGCCTAACTGCCTTCCACCCAAGATTTTACCCAATGCAATTTCTCCACCCTTTTCGACATTGCCAAGTTTCATTTTCCCCTCTGCACCACCTGTGGAACTCTTTCTATGATCTGGTTCACTTCTGCCCTGTTTCTTCTCTCAAGTGCCCAGGATTCGAGCACACCCCATCCCTTACTGGTTTGAAGTCCCCGCTCATCCCAAGGACCGCATAATTCTCCCCACATTTTATAAGGCTTCTGCGGAATATAATGCAGCAAGACCCCTACAGCCAGAGGAGAAGAAAGTTTCTCAGAGACAGCCTCGAACTCCCACCTCCGCCGTGACTTCCATTTAGTAAGAGTATCGCAATTTGTTTTCTCATATCTCAGAACCAGTTAAGTTTCTTCTGCAGCGTCTTGGATGCAAAGCTAGTGCTTTAGTGAATTCTAGATCACAGCAACGTACTCGGTAGCTGCCAGGGAAGTTAGTCAGGAAATGGCAGCAACGAGATCGCTAACTTGCACTACGTACCGGGACCAGGTTGTGCCAACGTTGAAAGAACTCCAGCAGCAACCAGGTTGGTTCTAGGCTGAATTCAAAGCCATGGTTTTGAGCGCCAGCACACTCAACAGCCTGTGGTCCAGGTAGCCAAGACACCAGATTTTCTCTACCGCACTCCTGAGGATGAAGCTCTCTTCATGGGGCCCTGCTATGTAATGAACTAGCATCTTTCTAGGTGTTGGATTTTGGCTTCAGGGCTTGCACTAAACTGACAATTTGCACCTTCTACCCAAAAGTAACCCAATGCAAATCCATCCAAGTGGCTTACACCCAAATGGATCTCAGCCTCGACTTCAAATTCCCAATCTCCAATGCAACCTAGGGCTATAGCTGCCTCTGTCCACAGGCACAGTGCTGAAAAGTGGCTTAAGCAGGCAGGACTATTATTCCAGTTTCTTTTATAAGGCCAGATAACTCCCATGGTCTGAAGAGGAGGACCACTGTGAAATTCAGGTTCTGTTTGCCACATAAAATACACAGCCATCCTTATGGTGATGCAAAAACCATATTAGTAGCATATCAGAGACTGAGCAAAGAGAAGGGCAATTAGCATCATCCCCTCCAGATGTATGGCCGTCTCCTAAGAGCCACTCTCATTATTTTGAAGGGCAAGCTGATCAACGATGCCTATGCACAAATGACAGGGCTCTTATTTCATCCCAGTTGCCGGGATACTCAGATGATTGAGAGGGATCCAACATACTCCCCAGCATACTATAAATGGTTGCTGAATGTTAACCACACACACAAAAAAAGATATGGGGCATAATATATGCTATACTCATTTCCTCTCTCTCTGGGGATTCTGGGAACTGTAGTTCTGCGAGGAGGACTATGGACCACCAACAGAGAATTTGCAACAACCTTGCTTTTACTTCAACTGGAATGCATGTGTTTTATTTATACGTACATAAGCCCAGATATAGCAACAGAATCCACAGTGATGTGGAGTTAAGAGTAGCTAATAAAATCAGAAATTGCCTGATCCTTTCGGTACTTTTAATTACTTCCTTTAGCAGTGTCATTTCCAGATGCTGAGACTAAATGAGAAGGAGGCGGCTACATCGATCTCCACTACTGGAATTCTGCCAACACATATATGAAACTGGTGCAATCTATGTTTCTAATGCTGGTTCTCTGGCAATGTGTGTGTCCTGTGAGCAGACATTATAGATACTAAACCCAAGTGCCAACCAAATCACTTACATCCTAGAATGACAACATGCCCATTTGAAACTGCCCAGCAACCACCAAGTTGACACAAAAGCAAGTTAGCCACAAAATCCATCACAACCCTCAAATGGAGCCAGGGTGGTCTTCTACCATTGCATAGGCAAGTCACAAAGAATATCATAACTCCCCCATCCATTTTTCCTGCTGCCATGGACTCTCAGAGCAACCCACAAATCACTTCAGACAGCGCTGCCACTGGGAGTCCAATGTGAGCGAGACGGTTCAAGTCTCCAGGCAAAGATGAACCAGAGACCTCAAGGCTAAATCTGCAACCACCAAGGTGATCTTCTCAGCCTAATTTTCCAGGACAGGATCATACTGAGAAAAAAAAAATCACCCTAGGGGACTAAGACTTGGCATTTGTCTTAACACTCTCAACTATAGCTTCCCACTTGCTGCAATAGTCACAACAACCCTGAAAGGTGGGGCAGTATTGTTAGAGCGATAGGGAGGTCCGAAGCCAAGAGGGAGTGGCTGAGAGAGGCAAGATTCAGACCCGACACTGCCTGCACACCAGGTCCATTTCTACGCGGAAGCTGAGGCAGAGCCTTAATATAAAGCCTCAGTGGGGAGAGGAGGGGAGAAAAGGGCACTTAGTCACCTCTTGACCTTTTGTCCCGATGGCTAATCATCACTAGTGCCGGTCCGATCATCAGATGCCAACGTTTACATTTCTATCGTTGCGTCTCCTTGAATAAAAGGACCCTTTGCCAGAATTACTTAGAATATTAAAAAACGCTAGAACAGATCAAATGTCCGTTTTGTCCAGCAGAGAACCACAAACTCCTGGAAAGCTCATAAGCAGGGCTTGAGGGCAAGAGCCCTTCTCTTTTCTTTGTGCAGGGATATAGTGCCCCTGAATATGGAGGTTCCAGCAGGAAGCCATTGAGAGACCTCTCCTCCATGAACTGATCTCATCTTTTTCAAGCCATTTCGTCCGTCGTCGTTGTCCCCCCACACACACACACACAGCAAAATTGGCCAGTTGTACATTAGCAGATTCCTAGCCCGACCACCATTTTTCTTGCTCTTTATTTTAATTTGGTTTTCATTTAATTTAATTTGGTTTTAATTTGGGTTTTTTTTTTGGTTTTTTTTTTTAGGAGTGTCAGTACCAAAACTCAACACGGAATCCTAGGGAAGATCAGCATCTTACTGCAGAGAAACGCGACTGCCACCATCGCCGCCACCTTCCAGTTCCCACTCAGTCTTCCTCCCTTGTCTTCCTCCCCCCACCCAAAAAAAAAAAAAGCGACACCTGCGAGTAGGAGGACACCACAGGCAGTCAAGAAGCTCCCTACTAATTGCTGGCCTATTTAAGGTTCCTCTCTGAGTCATAACACTGGGAACATCACTGGTGCCAGGAGAGAGACCAAATTTGGTTTCCAGGCTTTACTTTTAAGCAAATCATCATCCTCAAACACACACTCACTCTCTCTCTCTCTCTCTCTCTCTCTCTCTCTCTCTGCCGGAGCCCACATTAGAAACAGAGAAACACACTGGCTTAGACTCCTCTCATAATAGAGCTCGACAGATATCTGGATGCACATGAAAAAATCTAAGATCGCTGTTTAGCTCAGTGGAATCCCCTAGTAAGGAAAGCCCTTGTAACCTTTAACAGGCCTTCTCAATACTCAAATTACCATTCTGAATGTGCTCTCATGCTAACCTTCAGAGCTCTGGCAGGAAAAGCATTAAGGGCCCACCAGACCAGAAGGGGCATCATTATACAATGGATCCTGCTCACTGCTCCACCTCAGTCCTGTTCGACGGGACTGTCTGCTTCCCCTTAGGGCTGCCGATCGCCCTAGATCTCTGCAGCATGCGTTCTGCGGTTCCTATGCCTCCTTTGACCATGAGTTCTGGCAATACCCCGGATTCCAGGCTCGGCAATGAGCCTGAAGTGCTGGCTCGCTCCCAGATGAACGAACTCCACACCTCTGTGACTTGCTGGGGACCTCCTTGCAGAACCTGCAAGGCGAAGCGGTGTCCCAAACCTTCGCTCTTTTCACGCCAAGGGAACACACCCCCATCTGCAGCCTCAGAAAACTCCTTTAAGTTTTTCCTCTAAAACCCCTGCAAAGTCTTAAACCTACCCCAGAGTCAACCCGTCCGGGATGCACCAAACGTATTCCAGCCACAGCAGCCCTACCTCGATTCTAGTAAGGTTAGTTCCAAAGTGAGCATTACCTTTCATGTACTAATATTAGAGGCAGGGGGAAAAAAACATGAATCACAGCTAAAGAGAAGCCTGAATCATCGTCTTATAGCAGAAGATGGACCAGTCAAAAGCTGAGTTTTAACACACACACACACACACACACACACACACACACACAACCTCCCTTTCCTTCCAGCAAGTACACTGAGCACCGATTTCTCTCTTATTCATCCACTACAGGCGGCGATTCCTACTTACTCTGATCGGAGGATCCCCAACGCCTTGACGAAAGAGAAGCCCACAAACGGCAAATCTTCTCCTGAGAAACCTGCAGAGCTCAGCTGGCACAGAGAGGATACAATTCGTGGATTCTTCTCCGGTTCATCGAAATTTGAGGTGTCATCATCCGACTTGATTGCAGGCACGAAGGGGGGAGGAGCTGGTTATTTTTTTTTTTTTAAAGGCAGAAAGAAGGAGGAAGAATTTTTTTGTTTTGTTTTTAGCTGCAGCTTGCTGTCAGAGCCCCTCTCTCGCTCAGCGTTTTCAATGGCACTGCAGCTCTCTGCTTTTAATCTTGCTAACACCAGCAGGCTGAGCCACTGCTCCCCAACCTATTACAGCAACAAGAGATTAACCCTTCGCCTGCCAACATGGCTACCATGCTGCAGGCAGGGCATCTCCTCTGGTTCTGAACCAGGCTTGATTCTTTTTTTTTGGGGGGGGGGGGAGAGAAACAACCAACAAACCCGGTTTTGGTCTGGTCTGTTTCCTCGTCCAAAAAGGAGGAAGTGTCCAGGACAGAGCTATCTGCACCAACCTAAGCCAGTGCAGGCAAACCAGATACCCTGTATCCACAGCAAGGATCGTGCTGAACAGTCCCCAGGCTGGAGTGCAGACCCCCCCCTCTCCCCTTGCTAAATGAACCTTGCCTATGGAAACATTGCAGCTGCTCAACCTCCACTCCTTTCTGGAATTAATGTTCTCACCATCACCCCCCCCCAGCATGGCAAAATGCTCCTGATGGGACACCACTGCAGCCTTCGCTTCAGTGATCCCAACTCTACCCCAAATGCAACCGAATGAATATTTTTTCCGCTGGACCTCATCTCGGCTGACACCCCTGCGAGCCTGGTCGGCCTTCGCCATCTGCTGCCATTTCAGTGAAGGAAAGAATGCTTAAGGGATAAGTTTTCCGTCACCACTTTCAGCAGCAGAGGGGTTTGCTCAGCCTGCACGACGGCCAGAGCCTCTCTCGTTAGCCCCTTCGCTAGGGCTCGTTCACCCGCTCGCGTAAACGTGCACGTCGTCACTGCCAAGTCTTCCCAAAAGGCAAACGAACCCGCGTCTCCTTCCCCGCTGGGGAACGGGCATCCCTTCAGCCGGCTTGCTCATCGCAGCAAGGCTGATGGATGGATGGATGGCGTGCTTAATGCCGTTACCATGGATTCCGCACAGAACGCCGGTGGGGGCTGAAGGACCACTGGGAACAGGAGCACTGGGCACCAGCGTTACAGCCCCTGCAGTGCAGGCTCCCTGCCCCTTACTCTGTGCATGCTCCGGAGTTTAACCCTGCCTCCCTTCGTCCCCGACAGATGCTGCTACTTATCCGACTGACACAAGCAGAATGAGTCACTCCTGGAGACTTGCGAGCTCCCTCTAGGCAGAATCAGAGCCTTTTGCAGCCTGGGTTTTTAACCCTTTAAATGCCTAAAGCTAAAGGTTTCCCCACGACCAAATGGTCTAGTCGTGACCGACTGTAGGGGGTGGTGCTCATCTCCATTTCAAAGCCTGTAGAGCCGGCGTTTTGTCCGGCACGACTATACGCTGAGGCGCACGGAACGCCGTTACCTTCCCCCCCGAAGTGGTCCCTAATTTGGTCCCCAATTATCTACTTGCGTTTAGGTGCTTTCAAACTGCTAGGATGACTACTCAGCTGCTTTTAAGCCCTCAAAAGTGACTAGGGTTAAGAAGGCAAAAAAGAAAGTGTCTTTCCAAATCCAAGTCATCCAGAACACGTGGAAGCATCCTTTTCAGACAGCAAGTGCTGACGTTGCTTTTAGGCAAATGAAGGGAGCAAGCGGCTGTTCTCAGAGGTTAATAGTGCCTAAGAATAAGCGTCAGGGAGAATCAAAATGCTTTTAAATGGATAATTTAAAATAAATTTTAAAAAATTTATAAATTTTTAAGGGAGGATAAAAAAAACTTTTCCCCCTTTTCTTCATCGTTCTAAAATATTGGTTTTATTGGTTCATTCTTCTCCAATTATTTTTATATTGTTGCATTATGTATATGAGGTCCAATTTTGTTTCCATATAGGGCACAACAGAAGAGCAAATGCAGTACATTAAAATAATAAAAACAATGAAAATGTTGTGGGTCCAAAAAAGTAAGAGTTCATTTTATTTTTTTAAAAAAAATCAAATAATTTCTAAGCCAATAGTGAATGCATATCAAAAAATGCATCAAAGAAAAACCTTTGTATTTTGTAAAAAAAATCAGTTTATTGTATATTGTTCTGTATATTGTATATTGTTCTGTATATTGTATATTGTTCTGTATATTGAATAGTATATTGTTCTGTTTAAAAAATATACTCTCATTCCTTTATGGACTTAAATTACTTCTACTACCACCCAAATGTCCATGAGCACAACTCCATTTCTTTTAGTTGAAGAGTAAAACTGTTCACTGGATTCTTGCTACAACGTGACGCTACCAACACTACCAACGAACCACACTACTAACAACAACATTGGTGAGTCAACCCACTGGCTTAGGTTAAGCTTCCTTTTAGCCAGGCCAGTTTGCTCTGTGTTCTTTACACTAGAACATGGGCTCAGTCTTTAAAAAAAGGGGGGGCACTGAGTTTCCAGCGAATCCATGCGTAGCTACTTCTGCCTTATAACCAAACATACTGCTACATTACAAGGATCAGGGCCGGCCTTAAGCCAATGGGACCCATGTCATCACATTGGGCCCCGCACTTTGGGGGCCCCGGCACCAGCGCAGCGAGCATATTGCCTGCTGCTGCTATCTCTATGAATTGTAAGTCAGTGGGGGCAAGCAGAGTAGGGCAAGCAGAGCAGCTTTACCCTGGGCCCTCCCACCTGCTCCTGCCTCTACATTGCCCAAAATGGGCCTCCTGGAAGACGGTGGTGACATCATCATGTCGCCACCAACTATTTCCAGGTGCCACATGCAGCACCAGAAGTGCTTTTCTTGATGAGTGGGGGCCCCACAGGAATGCCCCCCCATTCGGCCCCGTCACTCCTAGAGCCGGCCCTGACAAGGATTTTTGGTAACTGGAGAAAATAATCATCAGTTCTGTGGGTACCAGTTGGCCACTCGTAGCTAAGACTGTCAGTTCTTGTTATCTGCTGGGATTAGGTTCCGGGGGGGGGGAACCCCCACAGATACAGGAACCGCAGATACAGGATAAAAAGGTAAAGGTTTCCCCATGACCGCATGGCCTAGTCGTGACCGACTGTAGGGGGCGATGCTCAACTCCGTTTCTAAACACAAGAGCTGGCATTTGTCCAAGGACAAGCTTCCGTGGTCCTGTGGCCGGCATGACTCTACGCCGTAGTGCACGGAACGCCGTGACCTTCCCACCGAAGCGCTCCCTATTTATCTACTTGCCTTTTTAGGTGCTTTCGAACTGCTAGGTTGGCAGGAGCTGGGACAAGCAACAAGATACAGGCTTATTAATCCAAGGTAGAAAATGGGGGTTGGTCCCCACGAACCCAAGTACGAACCACAAGTACACCAAACAGCGAAGTATAGCACAAGTACACCAAACAGCGAAGTATAGCACAAGTACCTCTAGAACGGATGTCGCAGATAGCAGAGATTAGACTGCAAATAGTGCAAGCTAAGTAGTATTTTGTTCCCACAGATAAGCAGATCTGCGGCAACGGATTGCGCAGATAGCAAATATTAACTGTATGATCTCATCCAGGCTTATTCTGGTGATAGAAAAAATAAATTGTAATCTAACTGGGAAAGAGACACTTGCTTGGTTTCCTCTGATAAGTCGGTAACTTCTGCAGGTGAACCTTGATTCAAGAAACAGCTATCCCAGTGACAGGTGGGCTAATAAATTAGAAAAAATGAACCAATTTGCTAGACTTAGCTGCAATAAAGAACAGCTGACATGTGGGTCATCTGCAAATCAGACTGCATTTTTCTCAACTCCCCAAGCCTCTGTTTGATGAAGTCTAAAACCTGCCGATTCCACTCCCATCATTACGGAGGCCATCAACAATACAAAACGTGCTTCAAGCATGGAACAGAGCAAATCTGTGGCTCCACTATCTCATGGCATGACGCCATCCCAGCAGTAGCCAATCTGAAGCTCCATTTTTGAACCACCACCACCACCCCCCAACTGCTGAGAAGTCCAAGGCTTCATACCAGGAGTGGCGGGGCCCAATGCGGGGCATTCCTGTGCCCCCCCACACTCCCCACAGGGCCCCCCACTCACCAAGAAAAGCACTTGTGGTGCCACACACAAAGTGCGGCACCTGGAAATAGTTGGTGGTGACAGATTGACGTCACTGCCAATTGCTTCCGGGAGGCCCATTTTGGGCACTTCAGAAGCTGGGGCAGCTGAGAGGGCCCAAGGGAAAGCTGCTCTGCTGGCCCCACTGACCTACATACAATCCTGAGAGATCCTGACTGCAGCAGGAAGCAATGTGCTCACTGCACTGGTGCGGGGGCCCCCAAAGCGCAGGGTGATGGCATTGGTCACATTGGCTTACGGCTGGCCCGGCTTCAAACAAACAATACTGTGCTACTCACAATTGTGGATGTGATTCCAGTCAATCATAGCAAAGAACGGATGGCAGCAGAGGCCTTCGTAATCCAGTCTCTCTTTCTGTCCACAGAGCAAACCCTGCACCAAGTCAAGGAATTCCTCGCTGACTTTCAAGTTCTCCGGGAATTTCAGGAACCTCTGCAGTGGGAAACAAACAAGGAAACTTGGGCGGGAGAAAGATACTGGCAGTAAAAAACTGAGATCCCAAAGAGCCACTTCAGTCGAACACAAGAACCTGCCGGTGTCCAGGGAAAGACATGGCTCCTCATTCCTTTGAGCAGCAAACCCCTGTGCTGCTTTGCAGACTATTTTCTAAACTGTCCTTAGTTTCACAAGCAGCCTGCTGTGTAGCACGAGGCCGCTTCCCTTTGAGAAGCCCCAAATGGACACCCCCTCAAATGCACAAGGTGAATTGCACGGTTTTTTGGCTCCCCACCTTAACCGTTTTAGAATCCTCCAAAGAACTGGAAAAACTACGTTAAGCCAGTTTGCTCACTCTCTCTCCCCTATGCAAGCACAGAAGTTGACAGCTGCAGAATATAGCACCCATATTTTAAAAAGCATGCTTTTAGATCTTAATAAATTTAAACCCACCCTTCCACTGCTGAATGAGTCAGAGCATAAAACAAATATTTCAAGATGGACAATTCAACCAATATATTCAATTCAATATATTCAACCAATATATATTTAGGGAGATCATGAAAATCACCTTATAGTTTAAGTATGAATTTCAGATTTTTTTTTTAAGGCAACCTTACAGTTGCAGGAAGTATAAGGATGGTGCCTGATGCCATCTCACATTGCTGAATAAAATTTTTGGCAGTTGGGAAAGAAGCTTGGGTCACTCTCCCCAAGGTATTGGAAGCAAAGCCCATGTTATGTTGCAAAGCAAGCTAGCGCATGAAAATCTGCACCGTTTACATGGGCTGTAGAATCTCACGTTACAGTCAGCCCTCAATATCAAAGAGTATTTATATACCGCTTTTCAACACAAGTTCACAAAGCGGTTTACAGGCAAATAATAAAGTGAAATGGCTCCCTGTCCCAAAAAGGCTCACAATCTTAAAAAAAAATGCAAGAATAACACCAGCAACAGCCACTAGAAAAGACACTGCGCAGGGGTGAAGAGGGACAATTACTCTCCCCTGCTAAATGTAAGAGGGACACCACTAGGAAAAGTGCCTCTTGCCCAGTTAGCAGGAGTCCACAAGGGATCCATTCCAGGAGTCCCTGGAAGGGACTCTTTCCAGGGAGGGATCCACAAGGGATCCATTCTAGGACCCACCCACCCACGAAGATACCAATTTCTGTCGAAAGGCTTCATAGGACATCCCAGATGCAACAAGAAGCACCTTAAAGTTGCCTCTGGCAGGCTAAGGCTCTGGAAGGCTGCACATGGCCTCCCCACACATCAGAGCACCACCTGAAGTCACATCCAAGAGGTCATGCGAAACCCTCCAGCACAGGTCAGCACTCATGTTGAGTTAAATCCACGAGTACCAAACTGGCAAGTAGGGAGGGCCCGCGCAGTGCCAAATTTGTGTACACTGCTCAGTAATAATGCAAACCGCACACAGACCGGGATGAAGCTCAAGATGGGACTGCTAACCTAATCCCAGCAAGGTTTACTTAGCAGTCCCGTTAATGGGACTTGTGTCAGAGCACCGCATGATTTCGAGAGGTGGCCTGAATGAAGCTGCGCCAGTGGCTAATCAATGCCAATGTCACCAAGTCACAGAATTCCTGCTGCTAATAATACATGCGCCAATAGTGCTCGAGGCACTGGTGGAAGAGAAAATAACTAGAGAACACAATGTCACTCACATCCAGTGCAAGACACAGGACGTATCGACTCTGTCGGGCCGTTGCTTCAGCGGCTACACTGGCTGCCAGTTCCTCTCCGGACCCGATTCAAGTGCTAGTTTTGACCTTTAAAGCCCTTTACGGCTCGGGTCCGGGGTATTTGAGGAACCGCCACCTTCCATATAATCCTACCCGTACTCTTAGGTCATCTGCCGCCACCAGGAGAGGTGAGGGAGAGGGCGGCCAGGAATAGGGCCTTCTCGGTGGTGGCCCCCCAACTTTGGAATACCTTAGAATTAAGAACTGCTCCCTCTCTGGCAATATTTCGGCAGGGGCTGAAGACTTTTTTATTTACACAAGCCTTTAATTGTTGACAGGCTGGCTGGCTGGCATTTTACATTCTCTTCTTTACATTTTATAATCCACGGGGCTTGCTGTTTTAAATTTTAACTGTTTTAATATTGTTTTAACATTGTTTTTTAATTGTTAACATTGTGGTTTTATTGTATTTGCAATGTTGTAAGCCGCCTTGGGTGCCCATGGGGCAGAAAGGCGGGATAGAAATTAAATAAATAAATAAATAAATATCGTAAATCCCCCCAGAACTAGAGAGACAACTTGACTTAAACCGAAGAAAGTCTTGTTTGTACCTGGAAATTCATGATGTTGTTGATGGTTTTCGTGGAGGTCCCTTCAGTGAATGGAGATCTGCCGTACATCATTTCATAGGCAACCACCCCCAGTGACCACCAGTCACACTCTGCTCCATATAAACCTTTGCCATCATTGTTCAATGAGGTCAACATCTCCGGGGCCATATAGTCTGGGGAACCCATAGGCAGCTTGCCATTTACCTAGAAGGCAAAAACACAAATCACATCAGTGGTGCGATTACAGGTTGTGATAGCCATTGTATTCCAGAAACTAGTTTCTGTATTACTTGACGGTCTAAAGTATGTGCAGGATATCCCCCAGGAGAGAAAATAAACCATTTATTTTTTTAAAAAATCTGGACTCCGTGTGGCTCTAGCCACTGGGAATGGCTCCGAAGGGGAGGGGGAGCGGCAGCTTGCAAAACTCAGTACTGTGGTCCCCCTCTAAGAATGCCTCTGTCACCAGCTGCAAACCAAATCCACTCTATAAGAAGCAGAGGAATAGAAGACTTGTGTCACAACACGTACCCAGTCCGTCTTCATTGATAGCCGATGGAATTCCAGCCCACTTGAATGGAGCTGTGCACCGCACCACCTAACATGTCTGTGGCAGTTGTCCTCTTGAGAATAAGAGGAAGGAGGAAGAAATGCAAGGAAACTATTCCACATTATCTGTCAAGGATATGACATCTAAACATCTCATGTGGAACGTATGTTGCAAAGGATTCTGGAACACATCGCGAGTGGGTTAAACCAGCAAACACGTCGATTGACACACATGGATCATGAGGGGTACTTAGCCCACAGTTGCCCCATTTCTACTGCAAGTATGTTATAAGCCCATTGGCACATGCACAGAATTTTGGTGCCCTCCAGAACGCTAGCAGATGTGCCAAGTGGCACAATGGCAAGCAGATGGTGACCACTTAAGATGTGCTCGTGGAGCTCCTGAAGGGGTCTCAGGAAGCTCCTTGGAACACACTTGGAAAAATGTTGATCAAGAATAGTGACACACCACAACATTTGGGCTGACACACCAGCATTCACCAAAGCCTGACAAAAACTGAGTTTGTTTCACTCATTTTTCATTTTTGGAATTATTTGGTGCTTCTGTATATAATACATAGCACCACACATAACTGGACTGTATTTTTTGTCTAAATAAATGAATATAAAAAAATTGTTTCTCTTTTGTCTGAGAGGGGAGTTGACACACCAGCAGAATCAAGTTAAGCATTTTCCTAAGTTTTGACACACTGAGCCCAAAAGGTTCTCCATCACTGATCTAGAACATATCCCACGAACTTCAACAACTACAGGAGAAGACTGAGAACGATGGCCAAGTTTGTGTTCACAGAAGCCTGTGCACCATTTTCCGTTTCCATTTCTGTACGCCATTGATACACTTCCAAAAAATCCCAGAGATGCTGGGAGCTCAGCATGAAAACAACTGCTCTATTTAGCAAACACCTATATTAACTAGCATTGCTAGCTAAGACACAAAGCGATGCCAACTGGCTTTTTGTTTAGAAAAGGAAGTGTAGAGAAAAGATGTAATAATACTTTAATTATAATTTTGTGCGAAGGGAAAAAAGGTCTAAGACCAGAACAGTCAAATCAAACTGAAAGAGCAATTAGCTGGAACACATTTCTCTATCAAATCATATCAATTGCAGTAGCTTAATCAAGAGGCGTTTGTTGCCGTCAAAAGGGAGGAACGGTTCACACTGTAATCCAAAACACCATCATTCACCATCTATAAGACCCAAGTTATTTAATTACCCAGTTCAGTTTCTCCCTGAATTAGAAGGCATGTCATTAAACCAGGGCATCTGCTATCGCTGGTTCTAACAATTGATCCATCAAAGACAAAAATTCTCGTGGGGCTTATGTATTCAAAGCATAATACCGTTAAGCAACTTAAATGAAAACTCCCATCGATAAATTATCTATAAAAACACTACCCTAGCACTAATAAATGCCTGTACTGCTCCTTCTGAAGATAAAGCAGACCAGACAAAGTACTCGAGAATTAATACGAGTTAAATTCCTGTCTCCAGATAATTCCTTTAATAGCTTTTTAAAAATCTATTACTGCCTTAAGTTCCCAGGGGATGGGAAAGTGAGGTATAAATCCTTTTAATTAAATCAACATTTTTCAAATATGAGCATTTTGGCCCCTCCCAAATATGGCACTCCCACCCAAGAACGTTCCACCTGGCACTTAAGAAACCTTTCATGTCCCAAGAGGAGTCTGCCCTATTTAGCACAAGTTTTGGTTGTCAATTCACATAACTGTCTTGGGTTAAGATTGTTTGCTATGATCTGCAATGACTGATAAGTAATAATAATAATAATAATAATAATAATAATAATAATAATAATGCCAGTATTTATATACCGCCTTTCTTTGGTCATTAGATTGCTCCTCTGACTTTAACTCAAGGCAGTTTACATAGGCAGGCTTTATTCATTAACACAAAGGTTTTTACAAATTACAAGGAAGTTCTTATCTTTCAAGAACATACAGATGGTACTTTCGTGGTCTAGTCTTCTTTCTGGCCACACAATTTGCCTTCCTGCTGGCTGATAAGTGGCTTCTCTGCTCCCATCAAAGAAGCAGCTGGCCCAGCACACTCCCCTCTCACAGGCAGCTGTAGCTCAGCTCTCATCAGTCGCAGTTTACAAGGTCTGCCGCTCACGGAAGCTTCCAGTGATCCCGAACTGGCGACCTTCGGATCTTAGCTTCTAATTCAGGCAAACGGAGGCTTTAACCCTCTCGACTAAACCTCCTGCCCAGTATCCTGTTTCAGAACTATCTAGAGCAGGGGCTCCAAACTACGGCCTGCCACAAGATTTTATCTGGACTGCTGCAACTTAAAATATGTGACATTTTTACTCATTTTATATCGTTTCTCAGTTTAAACACAGCATTGTTCCTTTGGAAATGTTCCTTTGCAATCACAAAACTGGAAGTGGGTCACAATCACCTTTTCACAATCACATTTGGGGAGCCCTGTGGGGGCTTTGGCAGGACTCCCCACACCTAAGTAGATTGCAGCCTGGGGCCCCCAGAGATCATGTTGCTGCCTTGCAACCTTCCTGCCCCTTAAAGGGCCAGGGTTAGAGGTCTTCGGACTAGGGCTTTGCGATGCCCGGGTTTGAAAACCTCTGCCATATACTATATTTAATCTTCCTTTTCTAAGCTTCTTATGCTTTTTCCCCTCTAAAATCACAGATAAGTCAAGCAATGATACTCTTAAGAGGGAATTAGCTTTGCGTTCACACACTAGTTATTTGCCAAGATGCTAAAGCCTCATTGTAGAGACCAGTGGCAGTTGCAACAGACAGTAATAGCCAACATTTTTTGCATTTTGTCTTTCAATCCAAACACCCAAAGATCTTTATTACCGTTTTGTTCGCTGACATTTTGGCAGCTGACCCAAAGTCCACCAGCTTGATGTGTCCCATTCGGTCAAAAAGTATATTTTCTGGCTTAATATCCCTGTGAGTGGTAAACAGAACACAAAAATTAATACAGCGCTTTTTGCCAGTCTGCGAACTCCACTCATAGTCGTTAGAATTGGAGCTTTACTTCTCCACCCCCTAGTCTCCCAAGTCTATATACCTAGGGAGATCAAATAAAGAGCAGGTGAATTGCAGAAGAGAACAGATACTAAGGTTTGAAACTTCTAGACTAGGGTTCCCTTATTAACCCCCAGCGGAATACATGCGCTGCCCACATTTTGTATTTCAGCGTTGTTTGCCCCTCTGGATGTCAGGCAACAAAAAGCTACTGAGAGAAGAATGATAAATGGCAGTTACTGGCACTGGATAAATGGAACGAACAAGAAGGAAAAAATCAGCATTGAATTATACACCTGGACAATCAACATGCAGTCATTAGGGCTGCTGCATAGCATTATATTCATCTTGCACTGAGAACACTTAAAGCAAGCTTGCTCACGAGTGTTCTTGGCATTCATTCACGACGAATGAAAGGCTGGCATTACAAAGACAAAACACTATTTTGACAGTAGCAACTCTAGCTGAAGAAATTCAGTTTGTTCTTGATCCCCAAGACTCAATGCCAGAGGGGAAACTGATCTGAACCTGCAAAACGCAGCGACAACAGAATATTCGTAATTTTCCATTTACGCCGCTAGCGCTCAATTTGGTTTGACAAAAGTACAGTTTAGCCAGTCACCAGTTAAACTGCGAGATGGAAGAAATCTCTTACCGGTGTACGTAGCCCAGCTGATGGACACTGTGAATGGCCAGAACAAGCTCCGCCAAATAAAACTGAACCATACTCTCATCAAGTTGATCCTCAAATCTGTTTAGGAAGGAAAAGAGGTCCCCTCCTGGCTGATACTCCATGACCTTCACAGGGAAACAAAACAAAAAGGGAAGTTCCATAAGGCTCTTAACGCTGATAAAGACGTACAATGCAATGAGCCTTTGGCATCCATGGGAATTCCATTCCTACACACACACACCCCCAAATGGGTGCCAAAATCTGAGGATGGTCAAGTCCGCTTCTTAAAAGGAACAGATTTTTTTTTAAACGCTCCCTGCCTTAGCACTGCAAACCATACCAGCCTCAAGACATACTGGTGCTCTCAAAAGCCACTTCCAGGTGGTGCTAAGGCCTGCTACCCCCTTCCTGGCAAACCTCAGAAGCATTTCCAATGTGCCAGGGCCAAGAAAGGTGGGTTGCAGGTCTTGGCGTGACCCAGAAGTAGCTTCCTGGAATGTCAGACATTGAGCCGCAGTCCCAGTATCTATTGATGGTAGAATACCGAGACTGCAGATGAGGAGGGACAGAAGATTTAGTCGAGAGGGTTAATGCCTCCATTTGCCTGAAGGTAAGAGCTGAAGATCGGAAGGTCGCCAGTTTGGGACTACTGGAAGTCTCTGTGAGCGGCAGACCTTGTAAAATGCGACTGATTAACAGCTGGGCTGTCTCCAGCTGCCTTGTGTGAGGGGGAGTTGTGCTGGAGTCAGCTGCTTCTCTGGTGGGAGCAGGGAAGCCGCTTATCAGCCAGCAAGAAGACAAACGGGTGGCCAGAAAGAAGGACTAAATCCAGAAAGAACTGTATGTGTGCAGTTCTTGGAAGATAGAACGTCTCTGTAAAAATTGTAAAAACCTTTGGGTTTCTGAATAAAGTCTGCCTATGTAAACCGCCTTGAGTTATAGTCATTAGAGAAATCTGGTGACCTAAGAAAGGCGGTATATAAATACAAGTATTTTTTTATTATTATTATTATTATTATTATTATTATTATTATTATTATTATT
>JAJKFI010000059.1:1156775-1167300 GCA_029204185.1 Lerista edwardsae
TTATTATTATTATTATTATTATTATTATTATTATTATTATTATTATTATTATTATTATAAACACAGCTGCCCCAATGTCTAGTTTCACCTTAAGTCTTAGTCTTGCACACTTCCGCAGTCTTGCGCATGAGCTGTGCAACTCTGGTGATCATGCAGTCAGCAAAGTGGGGGAGGGAAAATGGATGGCACTCTCATCCTTGCATTCCAATGCAAGATTCCAAAGTCAAATCTCTCCACCCATGCAACTAGGGCAGGATTGTGTTTAAGGAGCACATGGTTGCCCCAAATGTTCAGTTGGCCCTTTGTCTCGATGCACAACAGGATAAGAAAAGTTTTGCCACAAATGCCCAAAATGCCCATATCACTACTTCAATCCTGCTTTAAAAAAAAAAAAAAAGTAGCCCACATTTTAACACAAGCTTATAAATTGAAAAAACAAAAACAAATTCAGGTGCCCAGCACTCTTCCTTCTGGGATTCAAGTGTTCTGCAGAAAAGTTCCCAGCTGCCGTAACAGGAAGATTTAACATCTAATCTAATTTCCGTCCGTAATTGCTTTGAAGTCGATGCCGCGTGGTCAAACTCGCTCTGACGGTCCCCAACACTCAGCACAGATCATGAAGGTGAAAGTTCCCGAGTCATTTTGCTCCAAAGCGAGCTAGCAAGCAAACTCACCAAATAAAGGTTCTTTTTATCCTGAAATGCGCAATGCAGTTGCGGAATCCAAGGGCTGGCATTCTGAGACAATATATTCCGCTCTTGCTCAAAGGACGATACCTGGAAAGAGCAAACATTAAGTCCTTGGCTTCTACGTGGGCAATCACTCACACTTAGCGCCCAATCCTAACCTGGAGTTAGGCCGGCACAGTTAGACCAGCAAAGTTGGGCCAGCACAAGGGATACCGTAAAGTACGTTTGGACCACTCTCGGAGTCAGAGAGGCCAATACACAGACATGTGCCATCCTCCCTGACTCCAAGAGTGGTCCAAATGCACTTTCTGGTGTCCCTTCTGCCAGTCAAACTGTGCCGGCCTAACTCCAGGTTAGGATTGCACCCCTAAAGTCAGAGCCTGACATCAGCCATGAATTTCAGCTTTCATTGTTTTTAAAAGCACGTTTCTAGATCTCATGGAGGCAGAGGCAACTTGGAAAAACATGCAATCTCTGAGAACAGAGATCAATATATATGGCTTTCCTGCAGCTAGTTGGACCAAGCATTTTCAATGTCTCTAAAGGCTTGCATGCAATCTGGAAATAAGATCAGAAAAGAAACATACATGTTCTTGTGCCAACAAAGTCTCCTTGCTCATCATCTTCACAGCAAACACGTCGCCCGTGGCCTTCTCTCTCACCACCTGCACTTCGGCCAAGTGACCGCATCCCACCAGCCCCCTGGCTTCAAAATTCTTCATGCTGGGCTGAAGCTCCTGGAATTCTGCTATTGAATCCGAGTCTGGACAAGACAAAGTAGCATTTTATGTTAAAGGTAAAGGTTTCCCCACGACCGAACGGTCTAGTCGTGACCGACTGTAGGGGGGCGGTGCTCATCTTCGTTTCTAAGCCTGTAGAGCCGGCATTTTGTCCGAGGATAAGCTTCCATGGTCATGTGGCCGGCATGACTCTACGCCGTAGCGCATGGAGCACCGTTCCCTTCCCACTGAAGTGGCCCCTATTTATCTACTTGCATTTAGGTGCTTTCGAACTGCTAGGTTGGCAGGAGCTGGGACAAGCGATGGGAGCTCACTCCGTCGCGCAGTCTTGAACTCCCAACCTTCCGGTCAGAAAGCCCAGCAACAGTGGATTAACTCGCTGCGCCACCACGTCCCATTTTATGTTAGGAGGGGTGAAAAAAAAACCTAGGTTGCAATGCAGACTTGGCTATCTCAGCAATAACATTTTATCGATAGCTTTCCCTCTTATATTCTCTCCAACACCAAAACTGTCTACCTCTTTGTGGTCCAGAACATGCAATGCTCCTCATCCTTTGCTTCGCCACTTCTCTCACATCCAGTCCCTGGCCTTACTTTCAGTCTTGTCTGCTGTATCACTCTGAGGAAGCTGTCCCAGTCTCTTGCCATCCCTCATCATTTAGGACACATCAAATGAGTCACCTTTCTTGTTTCCTTTGACTTCAAATCCCACAAAACTTTGGGCTCAACCCAAAGCTGTGGTGTTAAGCCAGTGTGCACGGCACGATTGCATGCAGCAAACAGTCTACAGATGTGCCATGAGAGTTTGAGAATAATTTATTAGTAGGGCCATTAGGGGAGGTGAGCCCACCCCCAACAGCGGCATGGTGTGCCTTGTCAATTGTCCAAAAAAACCACCTGATGGTATGCTTTGAAAATTTTAGCATGAAAAAGGTTGAAAATCGCTGACCCTAACTAAAGTTTTCATCCCAACTAAAAACACGTTTACAAATTCACCTACTGTATATACTCATGTATAGGTCTAAAAATTTATACCTGAAAATTGACTTTGAAAACATGGGTCGACTTATACATGGGTCGATACAGTTGATAAAGCTTTTAACAGCAGCTTGGGTAGGGGCTGGGCTAAGAAGCAGAAAGCTGGGGAGGGGCGTTTAGAAAAAAAAACAGAGCAATTTTACTTACCAGTAATTGTTCTCAGGCACCAGCAGACAGCAAGCAAAAACCAATAGCCATTTTCCTTCTTCTCCAAACAGGCAGAGAGGTGAAGGTGTTTTTGGGAATTGTAGTCATTATGAAGGCTGCTGCTAAGGAGGTGCTGTGCTGTATTCCTCACAAAACCTACAACTCCAATAAGCACCTTCATCTCTCTCCCTTCTTGTTTGGAGAATAGCTCCATTTCTGTGCTGCCTCAGAAGAATGTGAAATAGCTCCTTTTTTGGTTGGCTTTCTGTTGCTGCTTCAGAACAATTACTGGTAAGTTTCACCCTTGACATATGCACGAGTCATAGCAAATCCTATTGTTTTTTTATTAGAACTTGCCATTGACATATCCATGAGATTGACTTATACGTGAGTATATGCGGTATATTCCCTATTTTCCTTTACTGTACTTTCCTCCTTTTTATAATTTAGAGTCTAGATTCCTTGGGAAAACGTCTCCTGTTTATATTGCAGTGTAAAGTATCCAGTACATAAACTCTGGGAATACTACCTTCTATGCATGCATGTGCAAGACCAAGACACAGGCCTTTACAGAACCAATTTGCCCCTTTTTGTTAAGATTTAAGGGAAAGTCAACAATACATACACTTTTTAATGAAATTGCCCACATGCTTGCTTTTCATTAAAACAGGATTGCTGCATTCTTGGAAGAGCACCATCAAAGAATCCAAGATGCCTTCCCTGGAAAATGGAGACATCTGCTGTTGTGCCATAGAGGGAAGCCTGCCCTGGTGACAAAGGCAAGGATTAGTAAAGCTCAGACAAGAATTGCACTTGCATATTCAATGCATACAAGTTACTCCTCTAGAAGCTTGTTTCTTACTATCTGCTGCATAAAAATGGCTTGGTTTCTTTTTCTGCTTTCCAAGTGAAACCTTAAAGGGCATTTAGACATACCTTGACTTGCTCTCATAAAAGGACCCAAGATGGCTAACAAAATCAAGTTAACTTGATTTTTTTTTATTTTGTTTTAATGGGCTTTTAACTAAAGCTGTAACATGTCAAAGCCACTGAGAAACATAAGAAACCATAAAAGCAACAGCAGCAAAATAAACATCAGCAATAATGGTCATAATAATAAACATTTATGTAGCACAATGTTCAAAGTTCTTTATGTGTGTTACTATATTGTAATGCTGATAGTAAACCTATAAGGCAAGTCCCCATATTACAGATGGAGGCACTGAGAGCCACCAAGTGGATTCATAGCAGCTGAGCTGGATGAGGCCAAATAAGTCAGAGATGCTATTAGTCAGGAAACCCGTGACTCAAGTGACAGCTGTCAGCCTGCTACACAATTTACTATTGATTCTCAATGACCAAATGACAACCATGGCAGGCAGGCATGCCAACCATTTTCTTCTTGGATCAGTCAGGCCAGACTGTAAGAACATAAGAAGAGCCCTGCTGGATCAGGCCAAAGGCCCATCTAGTCCAGCTTCCTGTATCTCACAGTGGCCTACCAGGTGCCCCAGGGAGGCATGAGACAACAAGATGCTTGCATCCTGTGGCCACTCCCTTGCACCCAGTACTCTGAAGTAGCCTACTACTAATGTAGGGAGGTTGCACAATCCATCATGGCCTATAGCCCAGAAATCTGTCCAATCCCCTCTTAAAGGCATCTAGACTGGATCCCATCATCCACCTCCTGTGGCAAAGAGTTCCACAGATTAATTTGTGCCTAATTTTGTATGTCTCAATCATGTCCCCCCTCAGGCGCCTTTTTTCTAGGCTGAAGAGCCCCAGACGCTGCAGTCTTTCTTCATAAGGGAGGTGCCCCAGCCCGTACTCATTTTCTGTGTTTATCCATGCACTGGGTACATTGATATTCGATTGGCATCACACTCTTGGCATGGGGCTGCACTCCAAGACCACTTGGAAACTTGACTTAGGCATCAATCCTAACCTGGAGTTAGACCGGCACATCCTCCCTGACTCTGAGCGTGGTCCAAACGTGCTTTACCATATCCCTTGTGCCAGCCAAACTTTGCTGGCCTAACTCCAGGTTAGGACTGCACTCTTAGTTGCTTCATTGCTTTGCCCCAATCAGCTACTATTTTGGCAAAGATCACTATGGAAAAAGAGTAAAGCAGGGCAACGCTGCCACCCACCTCTCTCCACTGCTAAGCCTCACTGCATGAAGGCCTAGATGGAAAATAAGTAAGAGCGGTGCTCCATGAAGTCGTAACACATTTAGAAGAGACAGGGCAAAATTGGGTAGGATCTTTCTTCATTTGGAGGTCCAGTAAGTCCGATTTGCACTAGCACTGCCTACCAAAGCAAGCAAGAAAAGCATCCCATAGAAGGATATCATCCTCCACTGACAGCGCAGTCCTAACCAGGTGTTGTCCTGATGCAGCACTCTTGTGCCAGACCGGCACTATCACACATAATAAAAATAAAAAAATCTTTCAACAGGAAGCACAATACTTGCAGTTGTTAAACCAATACAGATTATACAGTCCAAAAACAAACAGCAAAATCATTTACCTGGAACAGCAGGTTAAGGCGAGAGGCACGGCTGGTGATGGACTCCATGACGCCTGCAGAATTATGCGCCCCATACTTAAACTTCAACATCTCCACGCTTCACTGGGGAAAAAGCACCTCCTGGGATGGGGTCTGTAGCGGTCGTCTTAAATCCGTGCTGGGATTTGGTTAGAAATTCTCCATCATCTTTCACACACCCCAAAAATCTGTGAAAACCAGTTATATTTTTAAAAGCATAACAAATGTACCTCAACATCACATTGGAGCAATAAGGCAAGAGATGCACAAAATGGTAGACCACCCATGAAATGGAAGTTCCATCATATCATCATCATTGTAAAAGTTGGAGGGAAGCTGCAAGATCAAGCCTCAAACCTATGCCAAAGTTGGCCTGTCCCAGCCTATAGCATGTCCAATAGATGGCTATCCAGCCTCCTATCCACTTAAAAGACTTCCATATCATTCTTGGTAAGGCTGCAAACGTATTTGTTTTTATAGAGCATTATTATTATTAATGTCAGGAAGCAACAACAAAAGGACATAACATTATAATGCATTACAAACGTGATAAACATAAAACATTACAATGCTGTGACATCGTAGAATGCAACTCAATAATAATGTACTAACATGCATAATCATGCCTTCATTGATAGATGAATGACACTCCATAAGGAAGCTAGTACTGGATAGGTTTAGATTAGAATAGACAGATTTGAGCCCAATCCTAAACATGCCTACTCAGAAGCAAGTCCCATTAGAGTCAAGGGGAGTTACTCCCAAGTAAGTGTGCCTAGGATTGCAGCTGAAGATAAATAGATAGCTTTCTGAGCTTGCAAAGCACTCTGCAGGCAATGATACCCATGCAACAGCCTGGTAAATGCAAGTATAGTTTACTTATTATTATTATTATTATTATTAAATCCCCCCCCATTGCAGCTGAGGCTGGAAGGGAGCAGCTTGGTCAAGGACAGGTCCTAAGTTCATGGCAGGGGCGGGATGTGACCCAGCTCACAGCCCAATCTTAATGCATGCCTACTCAGAAGTAAGTCCCACTACAGTCAATGAGGCTTACTCCCAGGTAAGTGGGAACAGGATTGCGGCCTCAGTCTCTCCTTAGCCAACTGTGCAACACTGAACAGCTCTCAATAGTAGCCGCTCCCTCATTGCCAAAGGCAATGGGTGCCTGCGAGCATGTGCAGAGTGCATTTTCGTTCCTCCCCCACCCCCCGGTCCCCGAGAACCCGCCGCGTCTTGGGCACCTTCGGGGAAGGGGCTCATAGTCCTAAAGACCGTTCGCGTGCGCGCGCGTGCACACGAGCACTCACCCTACGACGGGAACCTCCTGCTTTCCCGCCCTCCGGGTTTGAACAGACCCGGCGACGACTCGCGTCACCGCCACCGGCCCCGCCCCTTCGAACGAAGTCACGTGGCCCCCGGCGCGCTCCGCCAATCCGCTCAGAGGGGGGCGTCGCGCGGCGGCTCGCTCCGCCCTCGCCAGCGCCTCCACAGGGCGGCGAGGGGGCGGGGCCAAAGCGGCCCAACGGTCCTAACCGTCGTCCGTCAGTGAGTGTCCCCTCAGAGGGCTCCTGCTCGGCCCAGGAGCAGCATATCCTGGGCAGGCGCTAGTCTCTGCCCTAAGAAACACACCTGGGAGTAAGGCCCCACTGAGTCAGTCAGTGGGGCTTACTTCGGAGTAAACACGCACACGCAAGCACAGCTTCTCTTCCTCGTGCAGAGCCCAAGCCTCTGCACATCTACTCAGAAGTAAATCCTATTGTGCTCAATGGGGCTTTACTCTCAGGAGAGTGTGTCTAGGATTGCAGCCCCAGTGTTCCTGGGGCTGCAATCCTATCCCTACTTACCTGGGAGTAAGCTATACCTGGCAGTTGACTATAGCGATTCTTACATCTGCGTAGGCATGCATAGTATTGCACGACCTTGGCTGCAATCCTGTGCAAGCTTCCCCAGGTGTAAGCACCGCTGAACCCAATGGGACTTACTTCTGAGTAGGCATGCATAAGATTATGCCACTGATGCACCGCGACATGGAAGATCCCTGCATTCTGCTTTGCCACTCCCTTGCAACTGGCAATTGTTGTTGTTGTTGTTGTTGTTCAGTCGCTACGTCGTGTCCGACTCTTCACGACCCCATGGACCACAGCACGCCAGGCCTCCCTGTCCTCCACTAGCTTCCGGAGTTCGCCCAATTTCATATTCATTGCTTCAGTGACACTATCTAACCATCTCATCCTCTGCCACCCCCTTCTCCTTTGGCCTTCAATCTTTCCCAGCATGAGGGTCTTTTCTAAAGAGTCCTCTCTTCTCATGAGGTGGCCAAAGTACTTGCGCTTCAGCTTCAGGATTTGTCCTTCCAGGGAGCAATCAGGCTTGACTTCCCGGAGGACTGACCGATTGGATCTCCTTGCAGTCCAGGGGACTCTCAAGAGTCTTCTCCAACACCATAATTCAAAAGCATCTATTCTTCGGCGCTCTGCCTTTCTTATGGTCCAGCTCTCACAGCCATACATTGCTATTTCACATCGCACTTTCACTACACCTTTTCACTTCACTAATTGGCAATTAGGCTGCCTCTAAAATTTAAAGGTTGCAAGGTGTCATCATGGCTTGTAAACTGTGATGGATTTTTCTTCCATTGGTTGCAAAGATTTTGCTACCTGGGGTGGTGGTGGCTGTGAACCAGACAGATCTGGTTCTTAACCATAAACACTGCAGATCAATATAACAACAATTAACGTTTATTATTAAACAAGATGAATGTATTGGGCAAAAGGTAAGTATACATACATACATTCATATTTAATATAAGCACATAAGCTTCCATAAACCAACAACTTAAGGATGTGGCAAGAGCACCTGAAGATCCAGATGGATCTTCCATCCATTCCATGCATGATTTTATGTGTGTGGGCAACTTTAGTACAACAACTAAAGAGCGCAATCCTAACCTGGAGTTAGGACAGCCAAGTTTGGCTGGCACAAGGGCCACCGTAAAGCATGTTTGGACCACTCTCTGAGTCAGGGAGGATGGCTCACGTCTGTGGGCTGGCCTCTCTGACTCCGAGAGTAATCCAAACATGCTTTACAGTGTCCCTTGTGCTGGCCAGACGTTGCTTTATTTACCTCAGAATTTTACCTCAGCAATTTACCTCAGAATGCCAGATACAAGGGAGTGGCGTTTGGACCACTCTCAGAGTCAGGGAGGATGGCGCACATCTGTCTGCTGGCCTCCCTGACTCCAGGGGTGATCCAAACATACTTTATGGTGTCCTTTGTGCTGGCCAAACTTTGCTAGCCTAACTGTGCCGGCCTAACTCCAGGTTAGGATTGCGCTCTAAAACAGGCTATGGTATAGATACTAATCCATTAGATCAGTATCTGACCATGTTTTTAACCTGTATTACCGCAGAAGGTCCAATCCCATTTCTAAAGGAATCTGGATCTTCAGGTGCTATTGCCATATCCTGAGGCAAGCAGTTCCACAGATTAATTGCTCCAGTTAATCGATGCCCTCTGGTCCTGGTGCTGTGAGAGAGGGAAAAGAGCATCCCTCTATCCATTCTTAACCTCCCCCCCCACCATGCGTGATTTTCTGTGTGCGGGCATGTCCCCCACTCGAGCAACTTTGGTCTTCCTGAGATGAGCTGAAGAACAGCACATTTGTAGGTTATTTGACCATAGAGTGAGTCCACAAGGAGACCCCACAGCCTCCTTTGAATACCTTGCCAGCACATCACTGCTTTGCAGAGGGTGCTTTGTGACGTCACTGCAACCACAGAAACCAGGTCTCCAAGCAAGGAGGGTCACCTGCCAGTAGAAGAGCATGAAACGGTGAAAGAGGAGGCACTACCTTGAGTCTCAACAAGGGTCATGGCAGCTCTTCAACGGAGAGAACACTCTGAATCCGACTCCATCCTCCAGACGACCAGGATGGCTCAAGACATTGACTGGCTCCACTGCCGGGCAAGCCTGTGTAAAGTCAACCTCTTCAGCAACGACCAAATGAAAGGCAACCGGGACCGGAAGCTGGTCTGCTTTGTGGAGGTCTCCAGCCTGAACGCCGCCAACCGGGATCAGTACTCCAAGCCATCGACCAGCCAGTCCAGTGGCACAGACCCTCCGGATGGCTTTGACCTGGAGGAGAAGGAGATCATCGTCATTAAAGACGAGGACAAGAACATCATGGACACCGAAGGGGCCGTCTGCTTTTTCAAGCAAAGCCACTTCGAAAAAGGCAACGTGGTCAACTGGCTGAGCAACGACCTTCAGAAATACGCCATTGGCTTCCAGCACGCTCTGGCTCCTCCAAATATACCTCCCAATCCCAAACCAGCGCCTTACGATGCCATGGCGGAAAGGATATATCCAAACAGCACCCCGTCCTTCAACTGTTCTGGCGCCTAAAGGAAGAGACCCCGATGATCGTTTCCATTCCCTGAATTAGCCATGTTCTTTCAAGCGGCATGCAAAGAAATCAAGGAGGATCATCAATAAATTTGTGGTTTTTTTGGTTTTAAAGTGGAGAGGGGAGAGAGGCTGTTTTATTACGCGCTTCTTCTGCAAACGGAGCTTGGCCAGCCGCTAGCGAGATTGCCATACCCAAGGAACGTATGCGGTTACGATAAGAAACCTCAGACTGACTGCTGTTCACAGCAAGATTCTAGTCCTCATGATGCGTAGAGATATGGGTTCCAAGCACGTAGGCAGTGTCTATAAGGGGTGGCCGGTGTTCATCCTATATTCTCCCATGCAACATATTCTACACATAAGGAGGGGGTCATTGTGGGGGACAGCAGAGCCCACAGACCTCTCTGGCAGCAAGAGGTCTGGTTGGACAATAGTGTCACCTGCAGAAGCACTCAAGGGCATCCTTTGAAACACTTTTCAAAGGACCTATACTAGGAGGAAGCATCATGTGTAGGAGGAGGAAAACTGAGAAATTTGCCTAGGGGCTTATGTGAATGTCCAGGTTATATCCTTTCCCAAGAGTCTTTCTTATCCAGTCTTTCTCAAGGTCTGCCTGAGGGCACTATGTAGCTCCTGTTGTTTTAAGGGCCCAATCCTATCCAACTTTCTGGTGCTGGTGCAGCTGCAATGCTGCCCCAAAGTAAACAAATGTTCCCTTACCTTGAGGAAACCTCCCTAAATCCCCTTAGGATTGCTGCACCAGGTCTGGGAAATTGGATTGGATTTGACTTACAACCCTATGCAAATTTACCCAGGAGCATGTGGGATTTCCTTCAGTGTAAGCATGCATATGCTTCCACTCTAATGTACCCTTTATAATAATTTGGGTTTTTAAAAAAAAAATATTTTTCTTTCTTTCTTTCTTTCTTTCTTTCTTTCTTTCTTTCTTTCTTT
>JAJKFI010000059.1:1167310-1200619 GCA_029204185.1 Lerista edwardsae
CTTTCTTTCTTTCTTTCTTTCTTTCTTTCTTTCTTTCTTTCTTTCTTCTACCTTAAAAAAAAGTTCATTACAAACGTCCAGGAATGAGGATTTCATTAATACTACTTCCTGAAAATGAATTTGAGATTTATTTCCAGAGCAACCTTTCCCTGCCTTTAAAAGAAACTGCAGGCCAGAAGTGATATCAGAGTTCGGTGTAACCATCATTGGCCATACACAATTTGTCCCTGTGTGGTGGCATCACAAAATGTTGTCGCTCTTTACATTAGCTCAGTTCTGTAATCAGCTTTGGGCACTTTCTGGAACTCATGTCCATTCTAGACTAAAACCCTTTTTAGGGAAACATAATTGACTTTGACATTCATTTGAAGCTCCCCTTTGCTGTGGACGTCCCAGGGCAGCTCCCCATAAAACAAAAAAGTGCAGAAACAAATAAACTAAGGGTGCAATCCTAATCTGGCATTAGGCCGGCACAGTTAGGCCAGCAAAGTTTGCAGCCAGCAAAAACATGTAGCCAGGAGCAGCAGAGGGAAGGAACTGTGGGGTGCTATGCACTGGGAACCCTGGCAGAGGGGAACCCTTGCACCCGAAGGCATTTCTCAGCTTAAGTGATGGATCTGATCTCTGCAGTACCACAGTGCCTCCCAGCCAGAACTGGTACTATTTCTCATCTGTCCGGGAAGAGCTGGCCCATCTATGAGGTCAACTGAAACTGTTGCCTCAGGCCCACTTCTACATAAATATAAGAACATAAGAAGAGCCCTGCTGGATCAGGCCAAAGGCCCGTCTAGTCCAGCTTCCTGTATCTCACAGGGGCCCACCAGGTGCCTCAGGGAGCACATGAGACAACAAGATGCTTGCATCCTGTTGCCACTCCCTTGCACCCGGTACTCTGAAGTAGCCCACCACCAATGTAAGGAGGTTGCACAATCCATCATTGCCTATAGCCCACGATGGACCTTTCCTCCAGAAATCCGTCCAATCCCCTCTTAAAGGCATCTAGACCAGATGCCATCACCACCTCCTGTGGCAAGGAGTTCCACAGGTTAATTACCCGCTGGGTAAAAAAGTACTTCCTTTTATCTGTTTTAACTCTCCCAACCCTCAGTTTTAGCGGATGCCCCCTGGTTCTGGTGTTCTGAGAGAGGGAAAAGAACATCCCTCTATCGACTCTATCCCTTCCTTGCATAATTTTGTATTTCTCAATCATGTCCCCCCCTCAGGCGCCTTTTTTCTAGGCTGAAGAGCCCCAAACGCTGCAGTCTTTCTTCATAAGGGAGGTGCCCCAGCCCCATCCATCTGCTGATCTCCACTAATCTCCTACTCTCTGGATTGGAAAAGGAGGAGGCAGGAAAGCAGAAGCGGTGGGCTGGGGTGTCATAGAAGCAGAGGCTGCCACATCACCGGTGGCGGAGTGGGGCAGCATTTGGCAGATCACCTCCAAGTGGTAGGCCCCCTGTTTGGATGGGTGAGATAAAGGGAGGAGCATGGGAATTTTATTGAAGGGCCTCAAGCTTCCTTCTGTAATTCAAGCATTTCAGCAGCTCCTTCCCTCATGCCACATGGGGGGTGTTTTGGGGGGTGTTTCATGAGCCTTTTGTGATCTGCTGTGGATCTGCTGTGCAGAGGGGTTGAAATTGACCACCAGGCATGCCTGCGACAAGACCTTGGGCATCCCGAAAGCCGGAGAACAGATTCAGCTCTTCTGCTGACTCAGGCTGTTGTCTCTCTGCCATAAGTCCTTTTCTATTACTTGCACCTTAAAAAAAAAAAATCAAGGATCATACCTGGAACCTTCTGGTCCTCACTAACCTGTGATCTCTGTCTGAGAGCTTCTATAAAAGATTGCATTAAATTGGCAGAGGCGCTTCTCCGATTATATGTAAGAGGCATGAGTAGGTTGCTTCAGAGCTTCAGCCAAGATTTCCATTTGAGGATTAGTCACTGAAAGCTTTTTGGGAAAAAACAAAAACGAACTGGATATTTTTCTTTTTCCCCCCCTAATGTTGCTACTTTTTTCTGTTTCCTTAAAACAGTGTTGAAAGGAGGAGGAAGGGCGATGCACAGATTCTAAAACAGAGAATTAGGGATGGGGCCAGACCGTGATTTCAGGTGCATATGGCTTGGGTGGTTAATTCTGCATTTAAAAAGAAAATCTTATACCACTCCAAGAGCCTGTGAAGGGGTGTGTGTATGTATGTAATTTGCACCCCGTCAGGCACGGTACCCCAGATCCTTTACCCCCACCCCTGTTGGCAACACTGATTCCATCAACTAAAGGTGCAATCCTAACCTGGAGTTAGGTTGGCACAGTTAAGCCAGCAAAGTTTGGCTGACACCAGAGCCACCATAACGCGCATTTGGACCACTCTCGGAGTCAGGGGGGATGGCTCACGTCTGTGTTCTGGCCTCTCTGACTCTGAGAGTGGTCCACACATATTTTACGGTGTCCCTTGTGCTGATCAGACTTTGCTTTATTTACCTCATATTTACCTCAGAATTTTACCTCAGAAATTTACCTCAGAATGCCAGATACAAGGGAGTGGCGTTTGGACCACTCTCGGAGTCAGGGAGGATTGAGTCACATCTGTGTGCTGGCCTCCCTGACTCCGAGAGTGCTCCAAACATTCTTTATGGTGTGCCTTGTGCTGGCCTAACTGTGCCGGCCTAACTCCAGGTTAGGATTGTGCCCTAAAGCTTTACTTACCAATGTAGGTTTGCAGTCCAGCCTTGGAGCCATTTTTGCCACAAATTCTCCGTTTAGAGGACTTCTGCTCAGAGTTCGTAGCCGAAGCCATGTAAACAAGGAAGGCAAAAAAAAGTGAAGTCACGACATTTTTAATTGAGTGACTGACAACTCTTACACAATACACAGAGGAATGGAATTAAAATGCAGAACAACCCTAGTGGATTAAGCATATCTCTTTCATTCTTCAGGCTAGCCACACCTAGGGTGCAATCCTAACCTGGAGTTAGGCCAGCAAAGTTTGGCCGGCATAAGGGCCACCGTAATGCACATTTGGACCTCTCTCTGAGTCAGGGAGGATGGCGCATGTCTGTGTGCCAGCCTTTCTGACTCTGAGAGTGGCCAAACATACTTTACGGGGTCCCTTGTGCTGGCCAAACTTTGCTGGCCTAACTGTGCCGGCCTAACTCCAGATTAGGACTGCACTTTTAAATATACGCAATGCATGTGTGACAGGAAGCACACAGAGAGCATTGGTGACTAATGCAACAGTTTGATGCAGATGAGATAAACAGTGACAGGTATGTCACATCAGAAAAAAAGAAAAGAAACTTCCAGTGAAACGTGTACAAGCAGAACGAATGATTGTCCATTGATGCCTTCTGAATCACAGTTTTGTGATCCTATGCACTATTAAGATATTTTTCTTCAAGTTGCTGTGCTTATTTCTGTCTCCAGTACTTGGCAGAGCCCTCCTACATATTGCTTAATTCCCCTTCAAATTAGTAATTATGTTCGATTGCCTTTGTCAGACTTGACCCTGAGATGCTTTTTTGGTTGTTTCTGCTATAATACACTGGATCTATTGTTCTAATCATTGTCTCTTCCCACTGATCTTTGTGTAGGCTGTTTTTTTTTTCTTTAAATAAACAAATCTGCTTCTACACAATCCACACACAGCAATGGCAGCAACAAGAGGCGAATGCCTTCTAAGAAGGCATGGAAATACTGGATAGCATTCAATCAATCAATCAATCAACAGGTACTTATATACCGCTTTTCAACATGAAGTTCACAAAGCGGTTTACAGGAAAATAGTAATAATAATAAAATTAAATGGCTCCCTGTCCCAAAGGGCTCACAATCTAAAAAAAGGCAGACCACCAGCAACAGCCACTAGAAAGACTGCGCAGGGGTAAAGAGGGACAATTACTCTCCCCCTGCTAAATATAAGAGGAACACCACTTGAAAAAGTGCCTCTTGCCCAGTTAGCAGGGGTTCAAGGTAGTAATATTTATTGTAAAGAATATGTATGTACTTTTTTCATTTATCAGATCAGAACCTTTATTGGCGCGTACCATTTTTATTTATATCATGTTTATATACTTTTGGCTTTTATCCAAAAAATACCAGCATGCTCTGGCATCTGGCCTAGATGCCTTTAAGAGGGGATTGGACAGATTTCTGGAAGAAATGTCTATCGTGGGCTATAGGCCATGATGGATTGTGCAACCTCCTTACATTAGTAGTAGGCTACTTCAGAGTACCGGGTGCAAGGGAGTGGCAACAGGATGCAAGCATCTTGTTGTCTCGTGCCTCCCTGGGGCACCTGGTAGGCCACTGTGAAATACAGGAAGCTGGACTAGATTTTCTTTTCATTTTAATGTATTTTTATACCGCCTTTCTCCAGATTTCACTGGACTCAAGGCGGTTTACATGGGCAGGCTGTTCATAAACCCCATTTTTCAATTGGGGTTTTTACAGTTACAGTTTTTACAGTTATTGTTCTATGAACCCTCAACTGTTCTATGAACCCTCAATTCACAGAACCCTCAATTTCCTCAGATGTTTCCCTTTCACTGTGTGGTCATGATCCTGGCTGCACTCTTGCACCTTCTGAGCCTCCACAGTCCACCACAGATCACACCTTGGCCAGTTCTTTTGTCAGCTGACTCCTCCCATTCCTCCACAAGCTCTGTCAGTGACTTCCAGTCTCCCATCCAAGGCCAATCCAAGGCTGATCCTGCTTAGCATCTTCAGGCAAAGGCAACAGCTCGACCTCCAGACCACACTTCCTGCCTAGATGGGCCTTTGGCCTGATCCAGCAGGGCTCTTCTTATGTTCTCCCCCCCCATGGAAACCTGCCCCCTAAAGCTTGTGACCTGGTGCAGTTGCACCCCCCCTGCACTTCTTTACTTACACCTTTGTTTCTGAGGATTGTGCTGCTTCTATCTGTTAAGAGACTAGCAAAATCAGAGGTGCCCAGAAAAGGGGAAAAAATGGACAAATTGGCCTACGCTCCCACAAAAGAAAATTCCCATGCTTCCGTGCCAGCAACCAACACCTGGGAATGGATGCATCATCATCCCCTGCTTATTTCTTCTTCCTTGAAGAAGTCCCTGGAGCCCAAGATCAGCAGAGCCTGCATAGCAGTCCTCAAGTTAAATCCCTTTGAGAGGCCAACACCCACACCCATAAGTGCTCCAAGCTCCACTGAGCTTGCAATGCAGGCAATAAGCCTGCATAAGAGGTAACTGTTGCCTCTAAACCACTGTAGGTTTTTGCCCATGTATTTAAACACTTCTGATGGGAGTTAACAGGAGAAGATCAACAAGGTTCTTATATTAGGAATGTGAAGAACCACCGTCTCTTGGCTGTTTCTACCCAGCACCGCACTGCCCTCTACTGGTGATCTGCGGCATGAAACGTCATTGCAAGTAAATCCCCAGTAATTATGAATCAGAACTGAAATTTTTGGAAACGAGTTTCCAAAGATAGGAGATCCATCAGTCAGTCAACAGTATTTATATACTGCTTTTCAACAAAAAAAAATGTTCACAAAGCAGTTCCCAAAACAAAGATGGTTTATCTGCTCAGCCGAATTAATGAGGACACTTTTTCCAGACTAGTGTTTCTCAAACTGTGGTCCACTAGGTGGGTCATAAGCCGGTTTCATGTGTCTCATCTTCCCATAGCATGGTCATCACTGAAAATATAGGAAGATGGGATGCTTGAAAGGGGGAGGGTTGTTTTGCTTGTGTGGTTATTTTGCTTGTGTCCAGGTTGTAAATAGGCTTTTTTTTCTTTTTGATTCACTTTGCTATTGGAAAATGGCTGAAAAATAACCCAACTCCTTGCTGCATTCTCAGGAAAGCAGCAGGTTCTGGCATCACAATGATAACACTTCCAGCATTCCATTTTCCCATAGTTTCACTATGGCTGCCCTCAGTGCTTCGCAGCCCACTTTAAATTGGCTCTTGACCCACTGGTGGGTCCTGACCCACAGTTTGGGAACCACTGGGGTAGAAGATTTCAGCAACTGCAGCTTGTCATCTCACAGATGAGAAGCTACACTTGCTGAAATTTCTCCTTCAGCACAATTATTAAAGGTGCAAGAACCCTGGGAGTTGAAAGATTGGCCACCTCTGGTTTAGAATAAAAAAGTTAAATGTTGAGTTGTCAAATAAGGGTTGGAAGAGGTTGTCCTGCTTTACTTGGGCATTCAAGTTCATGATTTGTGGGGTGTCCATGCTTTTTTTTCTCCCCCCTCTCCAAGGAAGCAGCCCTCTTCCTGCTGATATCTAATTGTAGCAGAAATGAGCTTTAGCAGAGTGTCAATAGAAAATATCTCTCAGAGTGCAATTCTAACCTGGAGTTAAGATAGCACAGTTAGGCCAGCAATGTTTGACCGGCACAAGGGCCACCGTAAAGCGCGTTTGGACGAGTCTTGGAGTCAGGGAGGATGGCGCACGTCTGTGTGCCGGCCTCTGACTCCAAGAGTGGTCCAAACATACTTGATGGTGCAGAGGCAGATCTAAGGGAGGGCAAAGCTCTAAGTTTTGCAAGAAGCCTTACCTTGCAGTGGAAATCACTCCTCTCCTGCACCATTTTAGCCAATCCTTACAGGGAAAAGCAACATCTTGGCATTGCTTACTGGCTACAGCAGCAAGGGAGACGAGGGATTTACATGACAGGGTAAGGCTTCTTGCAACACTTAGAGCTTTGCCCTCCCTGTAGATCCGCCTCTGTGACGGTGTCCCTTGTGCCAGCCTAACTTTGCTGGCCTAACTGGGCTGGCCTAATTCCAGGTTAGGATTGCGCCCTCATTAAGGAAGTCTTTGAATCTAAAAATCACCCACACTAGAGGGGTGTGGAAGTGGATAAATGATACAGAATGTATCAGCGACAAGCCAGTTCTGTGCACTTCTTAAAATATCTGGAAGGATACAATATAAAGCAGTGGGCGAGGAAAGATTTTTTACACGGAGAAGTTTTTTTTTCTCCCTTAAAACTTTTTTAATCAGTTAGAGGGGGGAGGAGGAAATGAACATTCTATATAGTACTCCCCCCATCCAACCTGTTCTGTTCCCGAGATTAATGAGCCCCAAATGTCAGGGTGTTTCTGAAATGTGTTGGTGCTGCTGGTTTTCAAAGCATGCATGCAGAAATCCTGGCAACGCTGACAGCTGGAGCCGAAGCTGAGCTGCAGATCGGGAACTGTGGAGCAAATGATGCCTCTGCGAGGATAACAATACTTACATACATTACAGACCTGTTTTAAGGATGGCATGAAGATTATACCCACGGAATGGGCCAACACTCAGCTTTCCTGCTGCAGCTTAAAAGGAGTATCTTGCATGCTAATGACATTTGCTCACATTAATCATGTCACATGCTTTGCCTTCCTTTGTGTTCCTTCACCCTTCCCTTTCCTGCCTCCATCACCACCACCACTGACTAATGTTAGACTGTAAGCTCCTTGGGGCAAGGACTTCCTTGTTAATGTGTTTCTTGCTAATATTATTGAGGTTAATATAACGCTGCTTCTAAGCACCCATCATTGGGCCCAGGGGCATAGCTAATGAAAGTGTAGCCCAGTGCAGAAGGCAAAACGTTGCCCTAGAAGTGACATCACAACAGGAAGTGATGTCATAGTTGCATTTTTGTTTTCTAGCATTTTTGGCCATACCTTTTGACAGAGTAAAGATATTACACTCTGGTTTGTTTCATTGCATTCTGCATTGAATTACCTTTCCAAGGATATATAATATGATGGTATTATTCATACAGACCAAGGTTTTCACCATTTTGGCCACTAACGCCAAGCTCAGTTTGTGGCCCCCCTAAAGCTTGTTGCCCGGTGCAGTTGCACCCCCCTGCACTTCTTTAGCTACGCCCCTGATTGGGCCCACCTGGTTCCCAAGCTGCCTTGATGGCTTGTGGGTTCCTGGAAACAAAATGCACCAAGGCCCATTTGAAAGTCGTGTGTAGAGTCCTCGTTGCTGTAGCAACCTCATTGTTTATTGAGAATTGTACCTGCTAAGTTTGCCTTTATCTGGAGAGAACTGATTGCCATGACAAGTGACTAAGATTTGCACAATAACCGTCAGTTGCGTGGTGTTGATGGACGCCCAATTGCAAAACGTCCGTGAGAGAGGAAGAGCTACCTTTGGGAAGCAACGCACGATCGAGCGACCAGCCTTCTCGTGCATTCTCCTTCTCGTGCATTCTCGTGCAAGAGCAAACCCCGAAGTCAGATGCTCCCCACTGAGGCCTCATTATATCACAAAAAGAGCACCCTCTTAAACTGGCTGACACAGCAGTCCACAAAGGTGTGCCACGGGTAACTACTCGATACATTGCAGAGGAAAGGGATATTCCCAAATGATCCTACTGCCAGGCCTGAGGAGAGGTGGGGAGCAAAATCCTTGGGGTCCAAGTTATGGGGGATCCGGGCCACGACCAAAGAGACTATACAGCACAAAACAAATTTGTTACAAAATAAATGTGTTTGCATTTCAGCCTATCCAGGCCATGGCTGGCTCCATGAGCAGAGGGCCCCAATATTATTCATTCATTCATTCATTCATTCATTCATTCATTCATTCATTCAATTTCTATCCCACCTTTCTGCCCAAGGGCACCCAAGGCGGCTTACAACATTAAAAGGCAATACAATATGTGCAATTAACAATTAAAACAATATTAAGAACAATAATTAAAAACAGTTAAAATGAGGCATTCCGCACCATGAGGCATTCCCCACAATATGAGGCATTCCTCACCATCCCAGTGGGGGCCCCCCAACCACCAAGAAAAGCGTTTGTGGTGCCTTGGGCAGCTCCTGGAAGTAGTTGCTGGTGACATACGTTGGGTTTAGGGTGACATACAGGTTCCAGAATACATTGGGGCAAAGTGGACTGAAGCTGTAGTGGAAGCATAGCCTGGATCAGGGCCTGTCTGAACACAACAACAACAACAACAGTATTTATATACCGCTTTTCTGGCCATTGGATTTCTCCTCTGACTTGAATCAAGGCGGTTTCCATGGGCAGGCTTTTCTCAACCCCATATAGGGGTTGTTGCAACCACAAGTTCTACCTTTCAAGAACACTGCAGTCCAGGTGGTCTCCTTCACAGTCTAGCATCGCTCTGGCTGATCACACTCCAACACATGGCTTGACAGGCACTCCTCCACTCTCACTTGAAGGGTCGTCATCTCTGCCCCTCTCACCAGCTGGAGAGACTCATCTCTGTCAGTTGCATTTACCAGCAGTTCACGGTGACTTCCGGCTGACTCGAACTGCCGTCCTAGGTAAACTTCAGGCTTCAGAGGCAGCAGCTCTTCCACTCTGCCGGACCCTCCTGCCCAATGAGACCAATGTCGTCATATTGGGTCCCACACTTTGAGGGGCCCCGGGCCAGCGCAGCAACCATATCATCTGCTGCTGCAGCCAGGATTTCTATGGGCTGTAAGTCATTTGGGAAAGCTTTACCTTGGGCATTCCTACCTGCCCTTGCCTCTGAACTGCCCAAAATGGGCCTCCTGGAAGCAGTTGGCCATGACATCATCATGCCACTACCAAAGTCCATTTGAGTTGAATTAACCTTTTTTAATCATCATCATCATCATCAAACTTTATTAGGCATAAAAACAAATACTTAAAACATGTAAAAGACACTAGAAGTAATAAGTTTGAACAAATATGTAAAATAAAGCTGTGCACAAAGAAAATGCCAAAGAGCACTCAGGGAGCAGTTGTAGAGGCTCCGTGGGCTGGAGGCTAGATTTTCTCGATGGTATTTGTCCAATGGGGGAAGTCAATTCTCTAGCTCACATTATAATTTATTGTCCGCTTTACGAGGATATCAGATTTAAGTATATAACCCCCCTTCTGATTAACTCAAAGTGTAACCACGACAATACCATAGTATGTTGGCTCCTCACCTGAAATGATGCTTAAGCCAAGTGTCAAGCTTTCTTATTGCTGTTCTACTAAGACGTGGAACAGCAAAGACCAACTCTACAACTGTTCCCTGAGTGCTCTTTTGCATTTTCTTTGTGCACAGCTTTATTTTACATCTTTGTTCAAACTTATTACTTCTAGTGTCTTTTACATGTTCTAAATATTTGTTTTTATGCCTAATAAAGGTTGATGATTAACTTTTTTATGCCCACCAGCTAATGAGGTTTCCCCTGTCTCTTTTTGTCTTCTATGCGCCCTTGTCCTCTAGTCTGAGGTCTAGTAGTTTTAGCTTGATCAGCAAAATGGTATCTTGCATTTGTGCCATATTACCTTGCCAAGTCCCTGAGACTGAAACGTGGGAGAGGGCTACACAGAAATCAAAAGCTGCAATCCTAAACACAGAGAGGAAATCAGGGCTGGCTCTAGCAGTGGCAGGGCTCAAAGTGGGGCATTTCTGCGGGGTCCTCAACCCTCCCTGCGGGGGCCCCCACTCACCAAGAAGAGCTCTGTTCGTGCCAAGCATGAACTAAAACTGAGGGTTGGGAGACTTAAAACAGATAAAAGGAAGTACTTTTTTACCCAGCGGGTAGTTAATCTGTGGAACTCTTTGCCACAGGAGGTGGTGATGGGATCTGGTCTAGATGCCTTTAAGAGGGGATTGGACAGATTTCTGGAAGAAAAGTCCATCGTGGGCTATAGGCTATGATGGATTGTGCAACCTCCTTACATTGGTGGTGGGCTACTTCAGAGTACTGGGTGCAAGGGAGTGGCAACAGGATGAAAGCATCTTGTTGTCTTGTGCCTCCTTGGGGCACCTGGTGGGCTACTGTGAGATACAGGAAGCTGGACTAGATGGGCCTTTGGCCTGATCCAGCAGGGCTCTTCTTATGTTCTTAAGCAGCGGTGGGGCCCAATGTGGGGCATTCCTGCGGGGCCCGCCACTCACCAGGAAGAGCGCTGTTCGTGCCACGTGCAAAGCATGGCATGTGGAAGGAGTCGGTGGTGAGAGCATCACATCCCCGCCAACTGCTTCCGGGTGGCCCATCTTGGGCTGTTCAGAGGCAGAGGCAGGTGGGAGAGACCCAGGTCAAGCTGCTCTGCTCGCCCCACTGACTTGCAGCCCATCGAGATCCCAGCAGCAGCCACGGGCAAGATGCTCACCCTGCTCGTGCGGGGGCCCCTAAAGCGCGGGGCCCGATGGGATGCCATTGGCCACATTGGCTTAAAGCCAGCCCTGGAGTAAATCTCTGAGTAGAGAGTTCATCCTAGTTGGACTGGTGGGGCTAAGTTCTGAGTAAAAGAATTTAGGGTTGCACTGTAAAAACCTAGCATGACTGAAATAGCAAAAGCAGGCTGTATGGACATTTGCAGGGCATTTATAGTTACCTGCAATTAAATTGCATTTGTTCATGGTTTTGGGCCTGTCTGTGGGCTACTTTGCTTATAAATGGAAGGATGAGACACGAAGGGTAGGCCCCCAGCCTACCCCTGAAAATGGTACTCGATCATGGAATTCGGAGGACAGGGGCAGATTTTCTACACTGGAGATTAATGGATGACCTTGCAGTAAACAAAGCATTAATATCTACTGAGCGGGATATGGGATGCAACGGGGGAAGGGGCCAGTGCGCCTTTCTGTCTTGGCAAGTCCATGGCATTAACTGGCACCAAGCAGAAGTAATCTATGTGCAAAGATGGCCTGGCCAGAGAACAGGGGGTGACCTCCCCCCCAACCAATATCTTCAATTCTAGGCTGCGATCCTGCACACACTTTTCTGCAAGGCCCATTGGAATTTACTCCTGAGTAGACATCCCTCACGTGGTGGCGCAGCGAGTTAATCCGCTGTCGCTGGGCTTTCGACCGCAAGGTTGGGAGTTCGAGACTGCGCGACAGAGTGAGCTCCCGTTGCTTGTCCCAACTCCTGCCAACCTAGCAGTTCGAAAGCACCTAAAATGCAAGTAGATAAATAGGAACCACTTTGGTGGGAAGGTAACGGCGTTCCGTGCGCTACGGCGTAGAATCATGCTGGCCACCATGATCGGACAAAAACGCCGGCTCACAGGCTTTGAAACGGAGATGAGCACCGCCCCCTACAGTTGGTCACGACTAGACCATTCGGTCGTGGGGAAACCTTTACCTTTTTAGACATCCCTAGGCTTGCATAGCAAATGGGGGAGGGGGCAGGAGTGAGGTTTTGTTTGGGGTAGATTATTTTGTTCAGTTGCTAAGTCGTGTCCGACTCTTCGCGACCCCCTGGACCACAGCACTCCAGGCCTCCCTGTCCTCCACTAGCTTCCGGAGTTCGCCCAATTTCATGCTCATCGCTTCGGTGACACTCTCTAACCATCTCATCCTCTGCCGCCCCCCCTTTTGCCTTCCATCTTTCCCAGCATGAGGGTCTTTTCTCAAGAGTCCTCATGAGGTGGCCAAAGTCTTTGAGCTTCAGCTTCAGTATTTGTCCTTCCAAGGAGCAACCAGGCTTGACTTCCTGTAGGATTGACCGATTGGGTCTCCTTACAGTACAGGGGACTTTCAAGAATCTTCTCTAACACCAAAATTCAAAAGCATCTCTTCTTTGGCACTCCGCCTTTCTTATGGTCCAGCTCTCACATCCAGAGGTGGATCTAAGGGCCGAGCCCCAACTAGGACAAACGTGCCGTGGAATCCACAGAAGTGCTCAAATAACAAAATCTGTAAGTTTTGCAAGAAGCCTTACCCTGTCATGTAAATCCCTCATCTCCCTTGCTGCTGTAGCCAGTAAGCATCACCAAGATGTTGCTGTTCCCTGTGAGGATTGGCTAAAACGGTGCAGGAGAGGAGTGATTTCCACTGCAAGGTAAGGCTGCTTGCAAAACTTACAGATTTGCCCCCCCCTAGATCCGCCTCTGCTCACATCCATACATTGCTACTGGGAAAACCATAGCTTCATTGAGCTACTCAAGCCCCTTCGCCAGGACAAGGCAGTGATCCATGAAAGGGGGGTAGATTATATTCTCCTCCATATAATCCCTTTGTGTGCTCTCCCCTGGAAGGAAGCATTAGATTAACCCTTGCAGCACACTGGATTTCCCTAATCAGGCCAGAAGGATTATAACAAGCTCTAGCAATGAAAGGCATAATTATTTGGGATTCTCATTCCCTGATGAAAAGGGAGAAAGCAGCTGAGAACCATGAACCCCAGCAGCTGAGAACCATGATGGCCTCTCAGGAAGAAGGGCCGAGCCCCAACTAGGACAAACGTGCCGTGGAATCCACAGAAGTGCTCAAATAACATGGAGTCAAATTTTTTTCCACTTCTAAATCAAACAGTAAATCGGGCTGCTGTTTGAAATTACTGGGGCTGCCTTTGCACAACTGCAGCTAGCACCCACAGAAAACTGTTGCTAAATACTTCATGAGACCTGGAGTAAAGAAACAGCATTCCCCTACAGGGCCTTCTTGGTGGTGGCACCCCAAATGTGGAACTCTCTCTCCTTAGAATCAAGAATAGTTCCCTCCTGGGAGACCTTTCAGTTAGGCCTTAAAAACTTTTTATTTAGCTCAGCTTTCAAAGGCAAATCTGATGAGCTGCTGCTTTTAACCAACCCAATTTTAAATGTTTTTATACGATCCTTGGGGCTTCTTTTGTGCTGTTTTTAAATTTGCATAGAACGTTTTATTATTGGTTTTATGTCGGTGGTTTCCAAACTGTGGATCACCAAGGGGGATGGGGAGATCAGGTAAATCAGTAGTTCCCAATCTGTGAGTCAGGACCCACCAGTGGGTTGCGACTCGAGCCAAGTTCAGGTGGGTTGTGAAGCACCTAGAGCCATATTGAAAATAAGGGAAGATGGGATGCTGGAAAGGGGGAGGGCTCTGTGGTTTTGCTTGTGCCAAGGTTGTAAATAGGCTTTTTTCCTTTTCTGATTCACTTTGCTGTTGGAAAATGGCTGGGAAATAACCCAGCTTAGTGCTGCATTTTATCAAGAAAGCAGCAGGCTCTGGCATCACAATGTTGTATACCATTCAATGCTGAATTTAATGCAGAATGCAGTGAATCAATCCAGAGTGTAATATCTTCATTGGATAAAATTTAAGGGCCAGAAAAAGAAAATACAACTGTTGTGTAAAAATTGTCATTTTTAGAAATAATACTAAGAACATAAGAAGAGCCCTCTGGATCAGACCAAGCTTCCTGTATCTCACAGCAGCCCACCAGGTGCCCCAAAGAGGCACGAGACAACAAGATGCCTGCATCCTCTTGCCACTCCCTTGCACTCTGAAGTAGCCTACTACTAATGTAAGGAGGTTGCACAAACCATCATGGCCTATAGCCCACGATGGACTTTTCTTCGAGAAATCCGTCCAATCCCCTCTTAAAGGCATGTAGGCCAGATGCCATCACCACCTCCTGTGGCAAAGAGTTCCACAGATTAACTACTGTTATATTATGTTATACATCGTTTGATGAGGAATTTCAGGCAGAATGCAACAAATGGGCATGTGGTATCTTTATTCTATCAAAAGTTATGGTAACAAACCCAAGAAAATGAAAGTACAATTGTGATGTCATTTCTGGGTCATTATTTTGCCCTCTGGGCTACATTTTCTTTAGCTATGCCAGTGAGCCCACGCGGTCTGCCTCCATTTCTATCTGGTCACCCTAAATATAACAATATATGATATGATACACAACATGATGCGTTCAGTGGGCTTTTAATTCGGAACACTCAGCATGGAATCTCAATACACGCTGCCAACGCCCCTCTGCTCAGAAGGGCGTTCCATTCAGTGCAATGCAAATTACTCGCAGGTCACAGCCCAAGCCTCCGCCTGTCTCCTCAGAAGTAAGTCGCGTGACGTCCAGCGGGGCTTACTCCCAGGAAAGTGCGTTTAGGATTGCAGCATAGGCTTGCCGTCCCCTTGCAGCACGCACCCTTTCCTGGGAGACGGACACCCCCCCCCCGTTTAACACAACAGGACTTGCTCCTGAGCAGCCCTGCCCCGGCTGCGTGTCTACCCAGAAGGAAATCCGGTGGCGCTCCACAGCAATTGCTCCCGCGGGGAAACGTGTTTCGCAGCTCAGCTGCGGAAACCGAGCCGGAGTCGCTCCGGATCGACGCCAGCGAGGGGCCGCTCGAGTGCACGCAGGCTGCGCAATGCCCTGAGAGCGAGGAGGAGGAGGAGGAGGAGGAGGGAATGTTCTGGGGCCCTCCGGGGCTCGGAGGGGGTTAAGGCGGGGGAGGGGGCAGCACCTGTGGGCCGGGCCGTGGAGCTACCGCGCTGGGCGAATCAGAGGCGGCGGCCGAACAGGTGCTCGCTGCCGTCAGGGCCGCTGGGCGGGGCCGGGGCCCGGGTCGGCTGCCGTTCGCGGGCGCCGCCGGCTTGGAGAGCTTCCCCGCGGCCGCCGCGCGATGCTTCGCAGGCGCCTGGGCGGCGATGGGGCGCGGGGAGCAGCGCTGCAAAGCCGGGCCGGGGGCAGCCGCAGCCGCAGCAGCAGCCGCCGCCCGCAAGGAGCGCCCTGAGAGCCCCCGGAGGCGGCGGCAGCAGCGGGGCGGCCAGACAGAGTAGGAGGCGGCGGCGGCGGCCCCCGCGCGCACTCCGGGCTCGCCTCGCCTCGGCTCAGGGCGCACGGAGAAGGAGGAGAAGGAGGGCAGCTCCGCGCCGCGGGCTCCGGGCTCCCTGCTCCGACGCCGCGCCGCCTGGGGTGGCCCGGGGCCCGGCCATGTCCGCCTCCTGCCTGGGGCTGGCGGGGCCCGTTTCAGCACCCTCGGAGGCGGACAGCGCCCTCCGCATGGAGCTGCCGGGGACGCCCCAGACGGCGGCGGAGGCGGCAGCTAAGGACAGCCGAGGGGCCCTGCCGCCGCCGCCCTCCGCCGCCGCCCCGTCCGCCTTCGCGGGCGGCCCGGGGGCCGAGCTGGAGCTGGAGGAGGAGCTGGCCCTGCTGGCCGCCGCCGGGGACTCGCCTGGGGAGCCGGAGCCGGAGGAGGCGGCGGCGGCGGCGGCGGCGCCCGAGCCGGAGTTCCTCTCCCTGATGAGGCAGAAGGAGAAGGATCTGATGCTCGCCGCCCGGCTGGGGAAGGCGCTCCTGGAGCGCAACCAGGACATGAGCCGCCAGTACGAGCGGATGCACCAGGAGCTGACCGACAAGCTGGAGGTGAGGCCGGCGCCGGGGGGTGGCGACGAGGCGGAGGAAACGGCCGCGGAAGCCCGGGGGGGGGGGAGCCGCCGCGTGGCTATGACTCAGGTCCGCGTGGAAATCTGGGCCAGGCAGCTCGGCCTCCTTCTCACACGCCGCCGATGCGGCGGTGGGGTGTTAAAGGGTTAACCGAGGGCGGGCCTACATGGGGGGACGACGACGACGACGACGACACCTTTGCAGTGTCAGGTTTGGAACAGGAGCGAGGAGCCACGAGGACAAAATGGCCTCTGAGCATGTGCAGAGGGGGGCCTCTTCTCACCGTGCAGGTTGGGGTCTGGGGTTACCTGATACACTTTTGGCCCCCGTCGCTGTAGGGATTCGGGGCAAAGGCCACCGTGGGGCGTTTGTGTCTCTCTCAGGTAGGTTCCCCCTGCTCACCTGGGATACGCAACCAGGGGGGTGAGTTGGGATGTGGGGCGGGCGTTCTGCTTGTGGTTCGGATTCCGGCCTTAGTAAGCTTAGCTTTCTTTCCTTGACCTTTTTGGCAGTAGGAAAGGCTTGTAGGGCTCGGGGGTTGGGGGGGGGCAACCTGGTGATGCTCAAATTAAGCCCAGAGAAGCATTTGGAAAGGCAAATTGGGAAACGGGTAGCTGTTGCCCGGGAGTCTGGCCTAGTGGGCCTTGAAAGATGTAGGCCAAGGTGCTTTCACAAAAAGGAAGGCCGTGGGCAATGGAAATTGGCCAGGTGTCCCTTGCCAAATGACTTCTATTGCCACCTAACTTGTAGGATGATGGACACAGAGGGGTTCAGCTTGTGACCTGCCCACAGCACTAGAGCCCCATCAAGGGGCCGCGGGGGCCCAATTCTGCCCAACTCTGCAGCCACAGTGCAGTTCTAAGGTCAGGGAACAAAAGTTCCCACACTTTGTGGAGGCCTCTGTGACTGCCCCCCCCCTCCAACCTCAGCATGCAGCGCACATCCTGTTGGCATGGAAAGTGCTGGAAAGTTGGATAGGATTGGGCCTATGTGTCCTTAGAGTGGTGCTAGGCTGGTTCAACTCCACTGTAATGGTTTTCCGGAGGCCTCTGGAATACACAAGAATGTAAGAGCCTTGCTGGATCAGGCCAAGGCCCATCTAGTCCAGCTTCCTGTATCTCACAGTGGCCCACTAGGTGCCTCAGGGGGCACACCAGACAACTAGATACCTGCGTCTTGTTGCCACTCCCTTGCACCTGGCATTCTGAGGTAAAATTCTGAGATAAATATGAGGTAGATAGAGAATTTGCTATCCTGTCCGTGGGGAGGGAGCTATAATAGCTTGCAACCCAGTCTGGGCCTTAAGAACATAAGAAGAGCCCTGCCGGATCAGGCCAAGGCCCATCTAGTCCAGCTTCCTGTATCTCACAGTGGCCTACCAAGTGCCTCAGGGAGCACTGAAGACCACAAGATGCTTGCATCTCATTGCCCTGCATCTGGCCTTTAGAAGCCTGCTTCTAAAATAAGGAAGTTGTACATCATGACCTGTAGCCTGTGAGGGACTGCAATCCAGTTATCTGTACAGTCCCCTTTGAAAGGCACCCAGGCCAGATCCCATCACCACCTCCTGTGGCAGGGAGTTCCAAAGATTCATTACCTGCTGGGTAAAAATAAAAAAAATATTTCCTTTTTTACCCAGAATGGTTTTCCAGAGGTCTTGCTCAACAGAGCTAAAACAACAAACCTGAGATCAATGTATTCGATTTGTAGCCCACCTTTTCTTGTTAGAACAAACCCAGGGCGGCCCATGAAATTGGTTCTAGTGTAGAGCAACCCAAAGCTCTCCGCTTTTCTGCCCCCAGTTGCAAACCACCCCGTGGAGAGGGGAAAGTGATGGCAGGCTCCCATTTGCTTACCCACCCCTGGGTCCGTTCCTCTGGCCTTGTCGATTCTACTGCACAAGTGGCCGTTTTAAGTGTGTCGCCATTCATATGTGGAGTCCTTGGGGTGTGTGTGTGTGCCTTGCCTTATTTGTGCCTGGGTGCTATTCCCTTTATGCAGGGGCATCGCCACACCTCCCACCATTTTTGCCAATTGGAGGGTGCCTCGGGGAGGTGGCCATGGGCTGCTGGTCGCTGGGGTGCTCGGACGCTGTCAGCAGTTGTTCCTGTTTCATAACTTATTTTGAACCTTGGATTCCTAGAGCAAGAGGCCTCCTTAAGCAGGCACAGCCTGTTGGTAGGGAAAGCCAAAAGCATCATCCCTTGCCCCGCCCATCCTAGTTCTGTAGGCATTCTGATTGGCGCAGGAGCTGGTGTGCCAGCGTGCACTCCTGCACACCACACCTCCAATCACGGTGCCTTGAATGGCAGTGAGGCATCATTTTGAGTTACACACTTTGGGAGCAATGGGGTCAGTGTCCCTTCTTTCACCTCCTTCTTGAAGTCACCTGGATTCCTGGGTTTCTTTAGGAACTGAAGTTCACAGGGTTTCTCCACAGGCAGCGTTTCCTCTTTGTTCAGGGCCAACCTGACATGCAAAACGCCTCCCCCTCTTCCTTGATAATATGCCAGCCTCTCCTCTTTCCACTCGCCAATGAACGTCCCAGCCCAGCACTTTCTTCCCCTCTGCATTTCCTCTGCCTTGCTGTCCTCCTCTTCCTTTCCCATCCAGGAGCAGAAGGGCAAGCTGTGGGAGGCAAGTAGCTGGACAGAAATGGCCACTCCTCACCAATCTGCTGCCTAAGGCAATAGTTCCATTTGGCTTCATGGGTGGGCCAGCACTGCCCTGCCAAAGCTTACTCAGGCTGACCACTAGTTTATCGGCTCCCGAATATGAGCTGATAAATGAGTTGTCAGCCTGAGTAAACTACTGTGTTTGATTTGGTGTTTGATTTCCCCTACCATTTGCCTTTGGTCTACCTGCATACAGTGATGTCATGCAGGGGGTACGCGGGGGTACGCGAGTACCGGTTTCTAGGATTATAGCTGGCCCCGCCCATTCACCCGCCCACTCGTTGACTCCGCCCCCTGCAACGTTTGAACTTCCTGCACGTTCGAGTTGCCTGCACGTTCTCAGAGCCAGGCAGGCAGGCAGCGAGCGGAGCCTTTCCTTTCCTTGCCACTGAAAAATGAGTTGCTCTGGGGTTTTAACATGATGCCAGGCCTCCTTAACATGTTCTGGGGGTGCTGTGGAATACTGTTGCAACTGTTGGGTCAGTTTAAAATCATCTGAGGCCTCAAAAAGGGCTTTTTTCATGTCACTTCCTGCCACGACATCACTTCTGGCTTATGACGTCACTTCCGGTAGGCGGGTCCCGACACGTGCCAATCAAAAGTGAGCACCTGTTATTAAATCATTTAGATGACACCACTGCCTGCATACCAGGCCCTTGCCAAGCGGTTCCCAAACTGTGGTCGGGAGCTCATTTCAGGTGGGTCGCGAAGCAACTGTATTGAAAAAATGGGAAGACGGGGATGCTGGAAAGGGAGAGGGCCATGTGGTTGTTTTGCTCGTGTCAAGGTTGTAAATGGGATTCCCCCCCCCCTTCTGATTCACTTTGCTGTTGGAAAATGGCTGAGAAATAACCCAATCTATTGCTGCATTCTCAGGAAAGCAGCAGGCTCTGGTGTCACAATGATGGCACTTTCGGCCGTGACCTCACTTCTGGTGCGTCCCAGACGGATTGTCATTCTAAAAAGTGGCTAAAAAGTTCGAGAATCACTGAGGTAGGAGATCTGTGGTGGATGCCCATTCCAATGTATCTACTAGTTACTTCTGTGTTGCTTTCTTCTCCTTGCACTCCCTAGATTGGCAAAGAGAGGGATAGAGAGGAAGAGGAAATGCAGAGGAGAAGAGTTTTGGGCAAGAGTGGCAGCATTTGGCCTGCCACCTCAGGCATCAGAAGGTCTTGGGCTGGCAGTGTAGGGATAGGGGAAATGTATTTGCAATCTATCAAGTGCACAAAGTGCTACTTAACTCCCTTTTCTGTTCACTTTCTATAGTGGACTCACAATCCCGTATGAAACACAAAAATAGGATGGGTTTTTTTTTTAAATGAGACATTGGGCTGTGATTATCAGAGCCAATTCTTCTGAAAATCTATGGTTTAAAAAGGTTTTTCCGTGGTGGTTTCAAGTAAGGGATTCTGGCAATCCTAGCCTGGAGTCAGGAAATCCTAGCCTGGAGTTAGGCCGGTAAAGTTTGGCTGGCACAAGGGACACCTTAAAGTACGTTTGGCCACTCTCGGAGTCAGAGAGGCCGGCACACAGATGTGCGCCATCCTCCCTGACTCTGAAAGTGGTCCAAACCTCCTTTACGGTGGCCCTTGGGCTGGCCAAACTCTGCTGGCCTAACTGTGCCGGCCTAACTCCAGGTTAGGATTGTGCCTTTAGTTCTGTTGTAGCTAAGAAACTTGAACTCAGATCTTCTTCAAAAATGAGATGACTGTTCATACCACAAGCAGCCATCCTTTTTTCAAGAGCATCCCTTATGCTCGGGCTAGGAACAAAAATATATCATCTGTTTCCAGCCCTGCTTCTCTTATCGCAAAAGCTCGGGCTGTCCTTAATTCTTAAAAATTCCATCTGTCAAGCCTTACTGCGATACGATAGACATTTTCTCTCTCTCTGCAGAGATGAAATGACCTTAATTCTTTCCCCACTGGAAATGGCTGTACTAAATCCTCTAGACAAGCTTACCCTGACCTGTCTCCTAGATGCTGTAGGGTTGGGTTGAAAACCCTTTATGTATTCCAGGGAATGACAGAGCATTCTGGGAATTGCCTTCTGTCCAGACCAGTTTGCTACATGCTTAGCATAGATCTGTTCTCAAAAGGGAACAGGGGCTACCTTCTGAATCAATATTGCTGCGCTTTAACTTCCTGTAACCTACCTAATAGTTCAGAAATCTGTCGGCTGTTCTGATGGGTGGCCCTCCATGAATATACTTTGGTGATAATATGTGGTGGGCCCCTGAGTTTCTCAATGTCTCCTTGCGTGGCTGTCTTTTTTAATTTTGAAAGTTCTTGTGTTGGTACAGACACTGCAGGGCTGTGTAGAGCTTAGGTGGCAGTTGAAGTCTCTCTTGAGCTGATTAGATAGGCTTGGGCAAGCTACTCTCTCTCTCTCTCTCTCTCTCTCTCTCTCTCTCTCTCTCAGTCTTAGGCCATGTGCAATAAGAGGATAAAACTGCTTATAGGGCTATTGTGTAAGTTAAAGGGTGTGAAGGGCTTTCCGCATTCCCGAAGAGGTATATAAATGCTTCTTTTGTTTTGGAGACTTAACCAATTTTGAGGTGTACATTCAAATTTTTTTAAATATAATTTTACTTTCGGCGAAAAGTTTCATGAGGGCAAGCAAAGCCGGCTAACAACCATCGGCAGATACGCCAAATTTTGTCTGACAATGGATAAAAGTGAATTCATATCCCACATAATTAACCCGTGGAACTCCTTGCTGCAGGGTGCGATGATGGCATCTGGCCTAAATGCCTTTAAAAGGGGACAGACATATGGCGGAAAAGTCCATCATGGCTTACAAGCCATGATGACTATATGCATTTTAAGAATCTTGGAGCTTAGAGGTAATCTATTTCTGAATGCCAGGTACAAGGAAGTAGCAACAAGATATGGGTATTTTGTCTTGTGTGCTCCCAGAGGTATCTGATGGGCCACTGTATGATATAGGAAGCTGGACTAGGTGGGTCTTTGGCTTGATCCAGCAGGAATCTTATTATATGCTAAGCAGTTAATTGTGGCCAGAGGAACAGGGAAAAGAGGTTTGGGGGGCAGCTCAAGACCTACTAGAAGTAGTTTAGGCATTTCTGAGGATCCACAAAGTGCTACGGGAAATGCTTCTTAAATTCTTGCCTCAGGCTGAAGCACAATGGGATTCTAATAGCCCAGAATAAAGCCTATTCTAATAGCCTTTCTTTGCTAAGAAATAATGCCTTGGAAAATGTTCCCAATGTCCAGTTTGCGGGCATGGTCTGCATACTCAAAGGGGGAAAATGGTTGAATTATGCCCAATGTCTCTGCTCTGGCCTGACCTCTGTGCTGTAGCGATTGACTCAGAGCTATATTTTAAAAGCATCATTGAGAGGTCCTCTGAGTTTCTCCTTCAACGGGATCTATAAATTCCTGGCAAATTCTGCTGGGAAACTTATAGACTGGGCTGTGTATCGATTTCGTAGGAGCAATTGTAAATAAAAGGTCCAGGACAGGCCGCGATGGAATGCAATTCTATTGTGCAGCTATTAAGAGATTTTCTAGAGGGTCTTTTTTTTTTTTCCTCTTGGCCTACTTTGGAAAATTAAACTTTAGGGTTTAATAGCCATAATAGCTTTGGTATTGTAAAAGACTTGTCAGAGACTTGCCCTGAAGGGTTGAGTAGAATTGATTAGCTGGCTGGGATGCCATTTCGGCAGGGCAAGAGAGCTGGCTACTTCCTGTGTTTCGTACAACACATGGTGATTTCTCCAGTACAGCTCTATTTCTGGCCAGTTAGCTGGGCCTACCCAGTGAGTAGCTATTGTTGTAAATGATTAGGGATGTGGTGGCGCAGTGGGTTAAACCGCTGCTGCTGGGCTTTCCGACCGGAAGGTTGGGAGTTCGAGACCGCGCGACGGAGTGAGCTCCCGTCGCTTGTCCCAGCTCCTGCCAACCTAGCAGTTCGAAAGCACCTAAATGCAAGTAGATAACTAGGGACCACTTCGGTGGGAAGGTCACGGCGTTCTGTGCGCCTCGGCGAATAGTCATGCCGGCCACATGACCACGGAAGCTTGTCCTTGGACAAACACCGGCTCTACAGGCTTAGAAATGGAGATGAGCAACGCCCCCTACAGTCGGTCACGACTAGACCATTTGGTCGTGGGGAAACCTTTACCTTTAAACGTGGCTGGGTCTGAGTGCACAGCATGAACCCCTGAACCAGTGGTTCTCAAACATTTTAGCACCGGGACCCACTTTTTGGAATGACAATCTGTCCGGGACCCGCCAGAAGTGATGTCACGGCTAGAAGTGCCGTCACTATGAAGCCAGAGCCTGCTGCTTTCCTAAGAACGCAGCAATCAGTTGGGTTATTTCTCAGCCGTTTTCCAATAGCAAAGTGAATCGGATGCGGAGCGTGAGGAACGGGAAGAATAGCACAATGACTCCTGCCTTTAATTATCATTTTTTTAAAATGTTTTTCTCCCACGTCCGCAGCACCTGGAACAAGAGAAGCACGAGCTCCGGCGCCGGTTTGAGAACAAAGAAGGCGAGTGGGAAGGGAGAGTGTCGGAGCTGGAGAGTGACGTGAAACAGCTCCAGGACGAGCTGGAGAAGCAGCAGGTTCACCTCCGGGAAGCCGATCGCGAGAAGACGCGGGTGGTCCAGGAACTATCTGAACAGAACCAAAGACTCTTGGACCAGCTCAGCAGAGTAAGTAGCCCAGGAAAGGCCCACTGCTGCCGCTCATCCTCCTTCCTTGGGTTGAGACGGTAGAAGGCAACAGCGTGGAAGGGGAAGTGTGGAGGAGGGGAGAGGAGAGTGCTGGCCTAGAGTGTCTCGGGTGTTCTAGCTCAACACTCTACTCCACATGCACTCTTCCACTCTGTCTCCCGTGGCAAATCCAGGGAGAGAGAGGAAGACTATGGGCAGACAGAGGCTCCACTCCGCTCGGTTCCTCCGTGCTGGGACTTCTGCTGTGTTCCAATTTGGACCCGGGGAGTGGGAGAAGGAGCAGAGGGCAGGCAGCTCTCACCAGTCTGCATGGCTGGACCTGCCCATGTTGAGAGAGAATTCCTGAGCCCAGGGATTCCCAAACTGGGTGTCGTGATGCTCTGGGGTGCCTTGAGGGTCTCCTTGGGCGGTGCAGGATGCTACAAGCAAAGTTAAGAGGCTTCGCCTGGTGGGTTGAGCTCCTCCCCCCTCCCCTGAGCTCCTCCCTTTCATTTGTAGCATCCCAAACCCGATCTCCAAACCCGGAAGTCACTGAGGATGATGTCATCACCAGTCACTTCTGGGAGCCATGCGCCATTTTTGCAGTCTGCCGGGTTGTTGCGGGACATGGAAAATTGGGAACCACGGCCTTAGCAGATAAACCTTCCCCTCAAGTTGGACTCTATAGCTCGGCTTCGCTCACCCTACAACAGGGCTTAGCAGGCCCACGATCAGACTGTGTTTGCGAAAGTGGTGTGCTTTGACCGCTTCTCATCGAGCTTCCAATCTCATGGAATTGTCCTTCAGTAATTGTTCTTCAAAAAGGGATGTGGTGGTACTGCGGGTTGAACCTCCGTTGCTGAGCTTTCTGACCGGAAGTCTTCTGACTGGAAGGTTGGGAGTTCAAGACCACACAACGGAGTGAGCTCCCATCGCTTGTCCCAGCTCCTGCCAAGCTAGCCGTTCAAAAGCACGTAAAAATGCGAGTAGACAAATAGGGACCATTTCGGTGGGAAGGTAACGGTGTTCCGTGCTCTACGGCGTAGAGTCATGCCGGCCACATGACCACGGAAGCTTGTCCTCGGACAAAACGCTGGCTGTACAGCCTTAGAAACGGAGGTGAGCACCGCCCCCTACAGTCGGTCACGACTAGACTATTCTGTCATGGGGGAACCTTTATCTTTATGCTCGTGGGTTTCTCTGGGGTGCAGAGATTGTCTATGAGAAGTTCCTGCTGCTTGATCTTTCTGCTGCGTTTTTGGTCTGGGCAAGCCTCCTTGCTGGTGGTGGACTCTGCGAAAACTCCCAGCAGTCCTGCTAACGGGCCTTGCAGGTGGGCTGAGCATCCTGTCCATTTGATTTGGCCTGCTGTCTTGAGGAGGCTTGAAAACCAAGAAAAACAAGGTGCGGTGGGGACATCAACAGCGTTTTTCATGGCTTGAGCAGTCTGAATGCTGCGCTGGCTGCTCTGCCAGCGAAACGTTTTGCCTCCCCTTGTTCCGGGGACCTTTGGAGGCCGTTGTTGCAAATCGAGTGCCGGCGTTGTGTGTTTCCTTGCCAGAAGTCCTCCTGGAAGTGGTGGTTTGTTTACGGCCATTGTTCTTCTTTAGCAAATAAGAAAAGTAATTTCCGCCGAGGACCAGGCTTCAGGTGCTAAAGTGTACTTGAGTCGCTCTTTCTTGGGGGTTAGCGGCGTGTTTATCTGCAGAAGCTGCCTTTGAGTGAGTCAGACTTCTGGGCCATTAGCTCGATGTGGTTGATGCTGGCAGTGAGTTCCCGGTTTCAGCCAATAATTCGTCTCTTCCCTTGTGTAGGGATTGAACCTCCTGCCCTGCTTGTAACTGTCACAAGTACGACAGTAGAGTACATTGGATGCCCTCCTCTGTTGTTTGTGCTTAGTGCGTATTTTCTGTGTACGGGCAGGGTTATGTACGGGTCTGGCCCATCCATGAGGCTAGCTGAGATGGTTGCCTCAGGCAGCAGCTTGCTGGGCCTGGGCACCCACTTCTACCCTTCCACGGTTTCTCCCACCCTCTGGATTGAAAAAGGATCAGAGCAGAACAGAAGGGGGGGGAATCCCAGTGATGAAAGGTGTAGCCTGGGACAAATATCCCAACAGCTAACAATACAAATGGATGGTGTTGTGTTTTCAGCACTCGGAAGACGGATGGATTTGGGGTCTCTGAACCCTCCAAACGTGACCAGAGGATAGTTCTGGTTGTGTCCGAAGGGTGTTCTGAGAACTGGGGAGGTAGTGCTTTTGGAGGGGAACAGATGGGCTCCCCCGTGGTGTGTGTGGCAACCGCAGATTTTCGAATCCGCGGGTGTCGAACCTGTGGATGATGCCGCCCTCCCTGTATATATACTAACTTACAAAGTTGTACATCTTTGTATATCTACACGTAGCTTTGTATTTATAATATCAGCAAACATGCTTCTTTTGTGGGCAGCTGCGACCCGCGCTAGCCAAACTGCGGCTGCAGCCAGGGTGCCCCCTGATGCTTCCGCCATCTTGGAGTGGCCTCTCAGATACATCCCCCCTGCAGCCTCGCTAGGAGGTTGATGGAGGCAGTTGCTTCAGGGGGCTGGCTGGTGGAGGGTCACCTGCCTCCATCACCTCCCTTAGCTCCATTGCTGCTCCTTTTCTCCCCACTTGAAAAATGGAAAGGAGCAGAAAAGAAAGTATGGCAGAGAGTACGCCGGCAGGCTAGAGCCGTGGAGACACTCTAGCCTACCACTCTGTGCCCACAACATCCTCTTATGCTCCCTCGTTCAGTCCAGCGAGTGAGAGGAGCAGAGGCTAGCACGTTGCCAAGTAAAGGGAGATGGTGTTTGGCAGGCCCCTCACCCAACAACTGATAACTCTCAGTCTGTTCTCCTTGAATTTGTCTTGGCTTTCTTTGGGAGTCGTTTAAGTACCTAGAGCAGTGGTTCATGATTGAACCAGTGCGAGACATGATTGAGACATACAACATTATGCATGGGAGGGATAGAATGGAGAGAGGGATGTTTTTTTTCCCTCTCTCACAATACCAGAACCAGGGGGCATCCACTCAAATTGAGTGTTGGGAGAGTTAGAAGGAAATACTTTTTTACCCAGCGGGTCATTAAGCTGTGGAACTCCTTGCCACAGAAGGTGGTGATGCCATCTGGCCTAGATGGCTTTCAAAAGGGATTGGACAGATTTCTGGAGGAGAAGTCCATCGTGGGCTATAGGCCATGATGGGTGGAGCAACCTCCTTACATTAATAGTAGGCTGCTTCAGAATGCCAGGTGCAAGGGAATGGCCACATCATGCAGGCCACTTGTTGTCTTGTTGTCTCATGTGTTCCCTGAGGCACCTGGTAGGCCACTGTGAAATGCCGGAAGGTGGATGAGATGGGCCTTTGGCCTGCTCCAGCAGAGCTCTTCTTATGTTCCTAAACTTTTTCAACTGGTGGCTCTCTAGACCTACTGGGCCATTGGCCACTGTTCCCGATTAGGGCTAGGTTGTAGAGGGTGGCGGGTTTTTCTGTCTGGATTCCACAGCTAATCCTGGCTGGTTTCCATGGATCCCCAGGGAGGCATGGCTCATGGTTTGGGACCCACTAGCTTTGACATCACTGTGGGTGCAATCCTTAACTGAGTTAGACCGGCATAAGCTAAGCCAGTGAAGTTTGGCCAGCACAAGGGACACGGTAACGTATGTTTGGGCCACTCTTGGAGTCACAGAGGCCAGCACACAGACGTGCGCCATCCTCCCTGACTCCAAGAGTGGTCCAAACGCCACTCCCTTGTATCTGGCATTCTGAGGTAAATTTCTGAGGTAAAATTCTGAGGTAAATATGAGGTAAATAAAGCAAAGTCTGGCCGGCACAAGGGACACCGTAAAATATGTTTGGACCATTCTCAGAGTCAGAGAGGCCAACACACAGACGTGCGCCATCCTCCCTGACTCTGAGAGCGGACCAAACGCGCTATACGGTGGCCCTTGTGCCGGCCAAACTTCACTGGCTTAGCTTATGCCGGCCTAGCTCCAGTTTAGGATGGCGCTCTGTACCTTGTGTCTTGCTCACCTTCTCCATGCAAAGCAACACGTTCGGCCTGGAAACAGGTGGGCCAGACCTGGGAATGACACCTTGACCCGGCCTTGTTCTCCATCGTTGACGAACTCTAGGAGTGCCTGTCCCTGCAGTCGGAGTGCGGACTCCGCTCCTTGGGTGCACGCCGTCCACTCTTTCAGCTCTGGCGGCCCATCCCAGGTGTGGGAAGGGCGTACGTGCTTCCCCCTCATTGATCCTTGCGCCGGAACAGTCAGGGGGGCGACACCGCACAGCCTCGCCCTTCCCTACTTCAAGACGATCAATCTCAGCTGATGCGGCTTATTTGCAATTTCCAGCGAGGCTTGGGGCGCTCCGTCACAAGTTGCTAGGCGACGGTCTATTACAGTGTCCCAGTCTGCTGGTGTTGCCATGGGAACAAGACGGTGGTTCCAGGTTTTTTTTTGTGTGTGCGTGTGCGTGTGAGTGAGTGTGTGTTCTTTTTGGGGTTGTTTTTGCCAATTCCATCACAGTGAGGCTGCAGAATCTGGCGGGAGACACCGTGATGACGTCTGAAATGGTCATTTGGGGGTTACCTGTGTTCTTTCATATGAGCCGCTGTAGGGAAGCTGCAGGCCACTGTCTTTGCAGTTCCGCTTCCTCCGTTGGCTCTCGTTGCTTTCGGAGCACGAAGCAAAATACAATCAGGCGCATTGCAAAGCGTCCATCCACGCCTAACGTCTGGATCAAGATGTCAGTGTAGGTGCCACGATTCCTGCACACCTTGGAAGAAATGAAATAAATTCTCAGTTACCGCAGGGCAGGAGTGACCAGCCGGGCTGAAATCTTAGGGATTTTGGCTAGTCTCTTCCAAAGCGTTAATTGTTTCTGAAAGGAAATGCCCTTTTTCTTGAATGTAGACTTGGGAAAAGGCTGTTTGTTTCAAGGGTGGGTAAGGGGAATTGTTGCTCTTCTCTTGTAGTGCAAGGGGAATCTTATTGAACAAAACTGTGGTTATGTTCAGGATTGGGATCAGGGTGTTGGATGCTCTTGTGCCAAAGCCAGGAAGGGGCCCTTGTGCAATATCTCTCTCTCTCTCTCTCTCTCTCTCTCTCTCTCTCTCTCACTCACTCACTCACTCACTCACTCACTCACTCACTCACACACTCACTCACTCACTCACACACACACACACACACACACACACACACACACACCAGGGTGCTCCTTTTCCAGCTTGCTTGGTAGTTCTCCTCCCTCTCCTTGCTCTCTGGTAGCAGCCTCACAGCTGGAGAGCATTGCCGTCAGCAGAGGTGGGAGAAAATGGATTTTGGTGTTTTCCAAAATGAAGTTCAGTCAATCTTATTCAGGGCGCCATCCTAACCTGGAGTTAGGCCGGCACAGTTAGGCCAGCAAAGTCTGGCCAGCATAAGGGACACCGGAAAGCGTGTTTGGACCACTCTCGGAGTCGGAGAGGCCAGCACACAGACGTGCGCCATCCTCCCTGACTCTGAGAGTGGTCCAAACGCCACTCCCTTGTATCTGGCATTCTGAGGTAAATTGCTGAGGTAAAATTCTGAGGTAAATATGAGGTAAATAAAGCAAAGTCTGGCCAGCACAAGGGACACCATAACGTATGTTTGGACCACTCTCTGAATCAGAGAGGCCAGCACACAGACGTGCGCCATCCTCCCTGACTCTGAGAGTGGTCCAAACGCCGCTCCCTTGTATTTGGCATTTTGAGGTAAATTTCTGAGGTAAAATTCTGAGGTAAATATGAGGTAAATAAAGCAAAGTCTGTCCAGCACAAGGGACACTGTAAAGTGTGTTTGGACCACTCTTGGAGTCGGAGAGGCCAGTGCACAGACATGCGTACCAAAAAAGGGGGTCCCGGTGCATGGGGGACCCCATGTTGGACCTCCCAGTTACAGGTTTATGGCTTGACTTGCTGTTCAGTCTCACTCTCACAACATGTGTCTTGGACTGTGCGTCGTTCATTGAGCTATTTTGCGTTGAATGTATTTTGCAAGGGGGACATACGTCCATGTGTGCAGGACCGGACCCTTCTGGAGGCCAACTGAGGCAGTTGCATCAGGAGAAAGACAGTGCACCCACCCCTGTGTTTCCACTTGCCTCCACGGCTGCTTCTCCCCCCACTTCCTGGATTGGAAGAGGGGGATGCAACAAAACAGGAAGTGTAGAGGACAGAAGAATGTTGGGCTAGAGTGTCCAATGAGATTTGAATAATTAAAAACCTAGCTACGGGGATGGAAACAGGATGATATGAAATGGATGATATGAAAAAATGGATGATATGAAAAGGATGGTATTCTTGTCTCCATGGGATTTTCTGATTTGTACCCTCTGGATATTTCACCGAGCACATCCAGGTGCATTCAATCATACCTTCAGGGCATTTTAAACATGACGCTGGGCCTTTTGGGGATTGTGTACTGACTCGCACGCTTGCACAATGCAGCCTCGGGAGCCTGAAACTAAACAATGCTCCTTGCACCTGGCTCATCCTGGGGGTAGAAATCTAATTAAAACAAATGAATGATCATGACCTGCAGTGTGGCCCTCGCACTTTAAAGCCCAATTAAATTGGCCCACTCGAGCCCACAGATGGGTTCCAAGAGGTTTCTTGTGAGCCCAGGTGTAGCTGGCATGTTGGCTAGAAAGGGCTGTTCTATTATCCTCCACATCCTCAACAATCACAAGAGGCTCTTACAATAATGGGCTGTTCAATGGACAGCTGACATTAAAAGTAATCCTAGTCTAAAAATAGCCCTTAATACACAGGAAGGGGTGATTAGAGAGAGCAGCGAGGCTCTCTCCCCCCCCCCAGAACTGGTTAAAAACAGCATTCTTGTTTCAGCAGAATTTGTGTATGGTTACCAACAGGTCCAGCACAGACTTGCTACTCCCTTGGGGAGTGTGTTGGGAAAAGCATCTTGTTTGGCCCTAAGAGAGCCTGGGTGGAGACAGGCCACAGTTCTAGATATGCTTCCCTGGGAGTAAGTCCTGTTGGATTCATTGGGGCTTACTTCTGTGCAGACACATGTCAGGCTTCCACTCTGACTCTCCTGTTTTTCTATTTAGAGAAGGCAAGAGATGATCCCTGACATCATAAGAACATAAGCCCTGCTGGAACAGGCCAAAGGCTCATCTAGTCCAGCTTCCTGTATCTCACAGTGGCCCACCAGGTGCCTCAGGATGCTCAGTAGACAACAAGATGCCTGCATCTTGTTGCTACTCCCTTGCACCTGGCATTCTGAAGTAGCCTAACGTAAGGAGGTTGCATAACTCATCATGGCCTCTAGCCCACGATGGACTTTTCCTCCAGAAATCTGTCCAATCCCCTTTGAAAGCCACCTAGGCCAGATGCTGCCGCCGCTGCTGCCACCACCTCTTGTGGCAAGGAGTTCCACAGATAAATTACCTGCTGGATAAAGAAGTATGTCCTTTGATCCGTTCTCGCTCTCCCAACTCTCAATTTGAATGGGTGTCCCCTAATTCTGGTGTTGTGAGAGAGGGAAAAGAACATCCCTCTATCCATCCCATGCAGAATTTTGTACATCTCAATCATGTCGTCCCCCCCTCAGGCACCTTTTTTCTAGACTGAAGAGCCCCAAATGCTGTAGCCTTTCCTCATAAGGGAGGTGCCCCAGCCCAGTAATCGCTTTCGTCACTCTCTGTTTCAGGTCCTCTGTTGTTTTTGAGATGTGGCGACCAGGACTGTACATCAAAACTTCAGCTTGTAGCCTGATGCAAGTGCTACCCCTTAGCGACCGCACTGTTCCCAAACCACTACACTAGCAATTTTCAACCACTGTGCTGTGGCACACTGGTGTGCCACAAATGATCCGCAGGTGTGCCACGGGAGTTTAGGAGAGGGTCATTTATTAGTAGTGAGTGAGTGAGTGAGTGAGTGAGTGAGTGAGTGAGTGAGTGAGTGAGTGAGTGAGTGAGGACCTCCTACCAAACAGTGCGGTGCGCCTTGTCAATTGTCCAAAATCTGATGGTGTGCCTTAACAATTTAAGCACCTAGTCAAAGCAGGCAAGCCTAGTTAAGAGGCAGCCAAAGGAGAGAACCACACTGTGAAGGCAACTGTCTGGGCCTGAGGATTGGCAGATCATTCATTCATTCATTCATTCATTCATTCATTCATTCAAATAGTATTTATATACCGCTTTTCAACACAAAGTTCACAAAGTGGTTTACAGGCAAATAGTATGCATAATAAAGCTAAGTGGCTCCCTGTCCCAAAGGGCTCACAATCTAAAAATATGCAGAACACCAGCAGCAGCAGCCACTAGAAAAGACACTGCGCAGGGGTGAAGAGGGACTGTTATTCTCCCCCTGCTAAATATAAGAGGAACACCACATGAAAAGTGCCTCTTGCACAGTTAGCAGGAGTTAGCAGATCACAAGAATATTGTAGATTTGTAAAAACCCCATTGAAAAAAATGGTGGTTTAGACTAGCCTGCTCATGTAAGCATTTGCTTCGGCATGGGAAAAGCGGGCTATAAATTCTTTAAGTAAATAAAAAATAAAATAAAATAGTCAGTGTGCCCATGGGATGAAACAGGTTGCAAACCACAGCACTACACAATCCTGGCTCTGAGCTAATGGGAAATCTCCCCACCTTGGCTGGGGAAGGAGTTTCCAAACGGATACGTACGTCCATCACTAAACTTTCCGGAAACAAAGAGAAGCAAGGGAGACTTCTTCCCGGTGTCCGTGCAGCTGGTAGCCGGCTTAGAAAACAGCCTGTAGCAGGGCCATAATCTCATTAACCCTGGACATGCGGAGATGTGCGCACCCTGCTCGATTACCCTTTGGCCTGATCCAGCAGGGCTCTTCTTATGTTCTTATATTGCATGAGGAACAGATGGCCGCTGAGCCTGTGACACCTGGTGCACTCTCTCTCTCCCCCCCCCACCTGTCCGCATTGGAGTGGACAAAACCACTGAGGTCGCTCACTGGAAGCTGGAAAGCTCTTCCTGCCCTCCAACTCCTTGAGTGCCCAGCCACATTGATCCTCCATCCTTGTGAGCTCTCCTGCGGGCAGCTTGTTGCCACCAGGGGGAGCACTATCTGCCCGCCAGTGTAGGAGCAAAGTCTGGGCTGGTTCTTCGCAGCTTAGCTGTTATTTTGGGTGGGTGGGTGGGGGCAAGGATGGGTTTGGCTTAAGTAGCATCTCTGTGTGGGGCCACAGGTTTATTCAGTCCAGTGTTTCTCAACCAGTGGTGCTCATGGTAACCCTGCAGGTCAACCATGGTCAAACCCTGCTAACTGGGCAAGAGGCACTTTTTCCAAGCGGTGTTCCTCTTATATTTAGCAAGGGGAGAGCAATTGTCCCTCTTCACCCCTGTGCAGCGTCTTGTCTAGCGGCTGTTGCTGGGGGTGTTCTGCATTTTTTTTATTTATTTTTTAGGATTGTGAGCCCTTTTGGGACAGGGAGCCATTTAACTTGATCGTTATTATTGGCCTGTCAAGTGCTTTGTGAACTTTGTGTTGAAAAGCGGTATATAAATACTGCAGAGTGATCGATGGGTCTTGCAAACTGCAGGAGCTCAGCTCTTTGCAGGGCACTTAGCAGCTATCTTGCCAACCCCTTCTAACTGGGCAAGAGGCACTTTTCCAAGTGGTGTCCTCTTAGATTTATTAGGGGGAGAGCAATTGTCCCTCTTCACCCCTGTGCAGCGTCTTTTCTAGCGGTTCTTGCTGGTGGTGTTCTGCATTTTTTATATTGTGAGCCCTTTTGGGACAGGGAGCCATTTAACTTTATTATTATTATTATTATTATTATTATTATTATTATTATTATTATT
>JAJKFI010000059.1:1203792-1260564 GCA_029204185.1 Lerista edwardsae
CACCAGGTGCCTCAGAGAGTACACGAGACCACAAGATGCCTGCATCCCGTTGCCACTCCCTTGCACCTGGCATTCTGAAGCAGCCCACTATTAACATAAGGAGGCTGCACCACCCATCATGGCCTATAGTCCACGATGGACTGTCCAGTCCCCTTTGAATGGCATCTATACTAGGCCAGATGCCATCACCACCTCCTGTGGCAAGGAGTTCCACACCTTAATGACCCGCTGGGTTAAAAAAAAATACTTCCTTTTATCTGTTTTAACTCTCCCAACACTCAGTTTCAGTGGATGCCCCCTGGTTCTGTCCTCTGTTTTCTGACAATAATACAAGTCTCATTGCAATAGGGAATGCCAGTTGGTAGGTGACTGCCCCTAGGGCAGTGGTGTCATCTAAATGATTTAAGAGCAGGTACTCACTTTTGATTGGCACATGTCGGGACCCGCCCACCGGAAGTGACGTCATAAGCCAGAAGTGATGTCGTGGCAGGAAGTGACATGAAAAAAGCCCTTTTTGAGGCCTCAGATGATTTTAAACTGACCCAACAGTTGCAACAGTATTCCACAGCACCCCCAGAACATGTGAAGGAGGCCTGGCATCATGTTAAAACCCCAGAGCAACTCATTTTTCAGTGGCAAGGAAAGGAAAGGCTCCGCTCGCTGCCTGCCTGCCTGCCTGGCTCTGAGAACATGCAGGCAACTCAAACATGCAGGAAATTCAAACGTTGCAGAGGGCGGAGTCGACAAGTGGGCGGGCGAATGGGTGGGGCCAGCTGTAATCCTAGAAACCGGTACTCGCATACCCCCGCGTACCCCCTGCATGACATCACTGCCCTAGGGGGAAAGACCTGCCTGACAACAACCTGGACGGCTCTATCCTAAGGCGGAAACGTTCACCAGCCTGCAGAATGACAATATCAAGTTCCCTGCCTTCTGAGATAGAGATGTTCTAGGGAAGGTCAATGCAGTTGGAAGGGAAGCTGGCTGCGCTCGCAAAACGTCGTTCCTGTGAAGGTCATGGTGCTTTTTTCTTTGCAGGCATCGGAGGTGGAAAGACAACTCTCGATGCAGGTTCATGTCCTCCGAGAGGACTTCAGGGAGAAGAGGTCGTCCACCAACCAACACATAGTGCGGCTTGAAAGTCTTCAAGCGGAGGTGAGTCCCCACCACTGCTAGGGGAGCCTACGGTCCATTTCAACCAAAATCTGGACGGCTGTTGCAGCTCACGGTCAATATATGCATTCAGCAGAGTTTGTGTCGAGTGGCACGTCTGAATGCTTCTTGGCAAATACAACACAACCAGCATGGTAGGAGGAAACCAAGGCTGAGCCTTTCTCCTGGACAGGCTAGTTTTGTTTGTACAAGAAACCTCCTTGACAGGGGAGAAGGTTCGATATTTGGAAGCTGCCTTGGGCACTTGTGTACTGGGACTGAAAGAAAGGGCCGGCCCATGCCTGTGGCCAACTGAGACGGCTGCCTCAGGTAGTGGTTTGGCAGAGCTGACTATATCTGTCCACCAGCCTCTAGTGTTTTCTTGTCATTGCCCAGTTTGCTGGATTTGAAAAGGAGGACAGAACAAGCATGGAAGAACGGAGAGTTGTGGGAGATCCTTTGGACCAATTGACGAGTACACAATATGGAAGCTCGCCAAGTACTCTGAACCCTGGGGGTTGGGATCCAAGTGCTGTTTTGCTTACCTGGTGAGGCACCACTGCTCTTCCTGCTTCCTGCATCTCACCATCCTCTCCTCCACACTTCCTCTGTTCTCCATTCCCCTTTCAGATCCACAGAGCAGGACCAGTGGGCATGCCCACCGGATAAGCAGGGTAGCTCTTGAACCAGCCCTGCAGAAAGGAGGCATATATTTGAGATTAAGTATTCAGCCATGAAGTGGTACAGTCCAGGAACGCCTATTCCACTTGATTCTGATTTATCACATTAATCTCAGGATCTGGCTTTCTGGGTTCTGAATCTGGAACTATCAGTGTCGCTTTGATGGAATACTTAACATGTTGACGTTTCTAGATTCTTAAGGTTAAGAAAAGAAGTTTTAATGCACGCATGAGATACCTGCTCAAAGCTAAGAAAGTAGAAGCTGGCTTGGTGTGGCTTCTGGAGGGTGACAAAAGCTTTTGTCCTTCCTTCAGCTCTCTTCTACCTCCCGATGACCCCAGGCTCCTCCCAATGTAACCTGAAGCTCCAGTTCTTCCAATGTCAAATACTTGTCTCCCATATTGTGCCCCCCCCCTCTTTCTTCCCTTCCTGTTTCTCCTGCTAGAAATGGTTGCAAAAACCCTGGGTGTTTTCAGCCCAGAATAAACCACACAGAGATGTTTGGGGCTGCTCTGTTGATTTTATGCCAGCGGAGCTCAAACGTTTTAGCGCCAGGACCCACTTTTTAGAATGACCGTCTGTCCAGGACCCACAGGAAGTGATGTCATGGCCGGAAGTGCCATCATTGTGACGCCAGAGCCTGCTGCTTTCCTGAGGACGTGGCACGAAGTTTCTCGGCCATTTTCCAATAGCAAAGTGAATTGGAAAGAAAAAAGCCGATTTACAACTTTGACACAAGCAAAACCTACTGAACACTCGTCCCTCCCTCCCAGGATGGGGCAGGCAAAAAAAAAAAAAAGAAAAGAAAAGAAAAAGAAAAGAAAATTTGGATGACAGAAAAAAATTCCTACCTGGCCCTCATGATGAGCGACCACCTAATCTCAGACTGGACATACCCATCATAGCTTGTACCTTGTGATGTAGTTTTCCTCCATAAAACTGTCCTAGCCCCTTTTAAAGGCATCTAGGCCAGATGCCATAGCCATGCCCAGTGGTAAAGAGTTCCAAAGGCTAATGACAGGGCTACATGGACGTGCAACATAGCAGCATGTTGAATGCGCATACTGTACATCAGACAGCTACAGTTTCCTTATTGGCCACTGCATTTTTTTGTGGTGCTGGCCAGGTAGGGGTGTGTGTGTGTGTGTGTGTGTGTGTGTGTGTGTGTGTGTGTGTGTGAGAGAGAGAGAGACCCACCCTAGCCTGGGGCAATACTGTGCCTCGAGGCATGTGGTTTACCAAGCTCTTCTGGGGGCTGCAGTTTGTAGGAGAAAATGTAATGCATATAAGAACATGAAAACGGGAAAACGAAGCAAATGAAAATGAAGAAAGTGATGGAAGTGAAAGGGTTTATTTTCTGGCACGCCAATAGAACACACATTTTCCATTCGGAAGACCCAGATTCAATCCCTTGACACCTCCATTTAAAAGGATCTGATACGATGGCCGGGAATGAACCCCTGGAAAGCTGTGTAATCAAAGAGCAGACAATTCTGAATTGTAGACCAAGACCGACCCAAGACTTCCTGGCAAAATGCGGCCTCTCTCTTATCAGGCGTGCTTGCCCCTCTTGCAGGATTGGAAGGGGAAGTTGGAATGGAACAGGAAGTGTGGAGGAGAGCAGAGTGGTGGGCGCTAGAATAGCCCAACACCTCCTTCATGTTTCCGCTTCTGTTCCTCCCCCCCTTTCTTTTCCAGTCCGCGGAAGAGGAGGAACACAGAAGTCGGCACCCAACACCCACCTGGTGCCTGAAGCAACTGCCTCAGTTGGCCTCATTAATGGGCCGGTCCTGATTACCTAGAGCTGAAGGCCATTCCATATGTTGACTGTCAGCCCTGAAGAGCAATAGCTTCCAGATTGATACTGGGTCCCCAAGAGGGAGGGTCTCTTTAAGACCTCTGATCAGGAAGGGTCTTATAAAATGATGGAATTCCAGCCCCCACCCCAGCTTTCCATTTTAGAAGAGGTGCTTCACTTTCCCTTAAACCTGTCAAATTTCATGTTCTCTCCCACCCTTCCCTCCTCACTTGTTCCTTTTTTTCCCCTTTCCTTGTTCCTGTCTTCCTTGGCTGTGGAGCAGCAAATTCTTGAAGTAAGTACAGAGGCATTCATGAGGTCCTTGGAACGCATGGCCACTGGCTCCCATCTTGCATGCCCAGCTTGCGCGCTTTCTGTGCCTCGCTTTTAGGAGCACCAACTTCCTCGTGGGCTTTTGTCTGTGTCTGCCTGCAAGAATAGCTGGGGCGATTTTTTGCAGAGAGCTATTTTCAAGGCACGGTGGTGGTTCCCAAACTTGAGTCTGGGGACCCGCTTTTAAAAATGATGCTCTGCTGGGAACCACCTAGGTTTGCTTCGGGCCCAATCCTATCCACCTCTCCCGCACCGATTCGCTATAATGCAGCCCTGAGGTAAGGGAGCAAATGTGGCCAAAATTGGGAAAACGTGGTAATTGCGAATAATATTATCATGTTATACAGGGTGTCCACCAAGTCTCTTTACAATTTCAAACTTGTATTACAAAAACACATGACGAGATACATGTATGGAAAGTATACAATATTAGGAGTATACATTGAAGTTTATTTTGCGTCAATTAATAAACCTCTGTATGTGCACCATTGGTTGCATGCAGCACATCAACGCGATAATCGATTTCCTGCCGTGTTCACTGTCGCATAGTCTCATCAGTGGTGGCAACAGCATCAGTGATCCTTTGCTTCAGGTTCTGTACATGATGTCTTTAACGTAGCCCCACAGAAAGAAATCTAGGGGCGTGATATCATTAACAGATCTCATCATTTGCATTTTTCGTGATTTTTTGAAATTGTAAAGAGACTTTGTGGACACCCTGTATATCACAGGAAAGGTAATTTAGTGCAGAATGCAATGAAACAAACCAGGTCCACAAGAATCTAGATGGGACATTGCTTGGTGCAATAACCCCCCCCCCACTGTGTGCTGGTTCACACTCCAGCATGTGAGAAGCGGCAAGAGAGAAATTAATTAAATTGCAGTGGGCTTCTGTGAGCATCCAGGCACTAATCCAGAAAGGATGCTGTGGGTTCGCATGCTCCAATTGTACCTCCTTTTTTCTTTTATTTCTGTTTATTTAGGTTGCACACACATTCGCATGTGTTATATAGTTATTTCCATTTGCCACCTGCCAAAATAAATTTGCAAGGTAAATAAGGCTATTCGTTCATCCGTTTTTTTACTTTTGTCCATGCTCTGGTCCCTAATCAGATTAAACTGCAAAGTTTTGCTGTAACTTAAAACTCCTAAGCATTCTCCATTGTTTGAACATGCTCATCGGATGTGAACCCTTCATTTTTGCCCTTCTTTGGGGTAAAATGGTACCCTCCCCAATTGGAAATGTTTAGCACTTTACAGAAGTATGACAGAACTTAGTATAGCCCAAGGGGCTTATGATCTTAAAATTTGATATAGAGAAGATGTTTATGGAAGGGGAGGGAGATGGCAACCGAGGCATATGTGGGAAGAATGTGCATTTATTTCATTCATTTTGAAAAGTTGTCGGCCGTAATTCATTCTTGTTATTGAGGCAGCTTCCAACGATCCCAAACTATGGCACTTCTGTACCAGTGCTGGAAAGTTGGATAAGATTTGGCCCTTAATTAACTTTAGAAGTAATTATTACAGTAAAAAATAAGTGTCTGGGGAGCTACACGGTGAAACCGATTGGAAACAGATTAAAAGACTTTGTCATTTACGTTGTGGAACTCACTGCCACATGATGTGGTATGGGTCGCTCGCTTAGATCGCAGTATTAAAAACAAATATGAGATTGGAGAAATACATTGAGGATGTGTGAAGCGTTATGTACATTGATGGCACTACATAAAGAACAATTAGTAATGATTTTATTTATAGAGGGCATCCCTGTTTTGTTTTGTTTTGTTTCCTAACCAAAGTCTGCAAGATAGTTTGCAAGCATGATACTCAAACATTGTCATCTCTACTATACAAAGCATTTAAACCATGTTTAAGGGGGGGGGAAGTCACATGGATAAACCTATCAGTGGTTATCACTATGCTGTCAGTGGAACCTTTCTGTTCAATTACATCAATCAATCAATCAATCAATCAATCAGTATTTATATACCACTTTTCAACATGAAGTTAATACATGAAGTTAACTTTCAAATAATAAAGTTAACTGGCTCCTTGTCCCAAAAGGGCTCACAGTCTAAAAAATGCAGAACACCCCCAGCAACAGCCACTAGAAAAAGACACCGTGCTGGGGAGAAGAGGGACAATTACTCTCCCCCTGTTAAATAGAAGAGGAGCACCACTTGGAAAAGTGCCTCTTGCCCAGTTAGCAGGGGTAACAAGTAATGAGGACAAGCAGGAGGGAATGATTGTCGCTTTCTGCCCCTGCTTGTAAGTTTCCGGAATTGTCTTGCCGGCCGCGATTGGGAAACTGATCGGGTGAACCTTGCCTTGTTGCAACGATGGGTTCGTGACGTTCTTATAGACGCAAGCATAGTCATGCGTGCGCCGTTAGGTTGGGACTCCCACTCCCCTGGGATGTGTGCAGGGTCCCCAGACCGTGAATTACCCTCAGTGCAAACAGCCTGGCTTGCATCACCTTTTGAATTCTGAGGTTGAGCAAGGTGCTCCTTCCAGGGTCTGGGAGAAGGGCAAGGCGGCCTGCCTTGGCCTTATCTCTTGGGAATTCCAGAGCACACGGCGGTCCAACACGACTCCTTCCCTCCCTCTCCTTTGCCTGGCAACACACATTCCAGCTCTCTCGAGTTTCCTCCCACTTCTCTCCAGGCAAGTTTCCGAAGGGGGGGAAGGACTTCTTGCTGTCTCTTGTTTCTGCACACCAGCTCTTGCCAGCCTCTGCCGCTCAGGTGGTGGCTATTCTCAGCCCCTCTCTGCAAGTCTCCATCTTTCCGACTGCTTGGAGAACCGTCCCTCTTCAAGCCCAAGAGAATCTCCGCTGGGGCTGACTTGGGATTCCTTGACCGCCCTCTCGCCCTCCCCACTTTCTTCCAGATTAAGATGCTTACAGACAGGAAGCACGAGTTGGAGCGTCGCCTCAGTGCCATGATGGAGGAAAATAATCTCCTGCAGGGGACGGTGGAGGAACTCCAAGACCGGGTGTTGATTTTGGAGCGGCAAAGCCAAGAGAAAGACGTGCAGGTGAGGAGATTCGAGGATCGGGTGGCGAAGGGTGGGCAGGCATGAGGGCGTTCTTAGAGGAGAGGGGAGAAAAAGCGGGCAGGAAAGAAAAGAAGCTGCTGGGTTCAGGATGTCAGTGGCATTTTGAGCTGTCTGCGGAGCAGAGATTTTCCTGCCGAGCCGTGTAGCATCTTTTTAAGGCCTCCCTTCGCACATCGGTGGTGTTCGGAGGTATGCCTCTAAAAATGCAAGGCGTGAATGAGACCAGCGCATGTGTGTGTTTGCACATATCGGCTGCGCAAGGAGATTTGGCAGAGGGTTGGATGAGTGTCTGCTTCCCCTTGGGCGCGTTCTCTGTTCAAGCCTCAGTTTCCCCCGCTGTGTAGCGGATGGAAAGGCCTTCGCTCAGTTCAGGATTAAGACCTTCGAGGCCCTAAGCACTGAAAAGATAATGGTGCTCCCATCTATACATCATTCAAAATAAAAACAATACTACAAAATAGTGAAAAGCTTTAAATTTTAGAAGGACCGGAACGATAGCTTACAATTAGGTTGTTTCAAAGATTGAATGATGTTTTAATGTTTGTATTTTCTTGAGCCACTTGCTGCTCTAAAACAGAATTTAGGAAACAGTAAGCTAAAAATCGATACAATATATTTCATATTAATATATTTTGGGCTCAGCGGTTCTCTCTTCTTCTGAGTCGTATTAGCCCTTTATTGATTCCATGTTGTATCATCATAACACCTCCATAGGCGCTCTGAACAGTCTCACTGGTGAGATTTAAGTTAAGGAAATCAATCAAGATATTTAAATACGGCTTTTCAACAAAAAGTTCACAAAGCGGTTTACAGGCAAAAAACACTTTGTTCATAAGGCAGTTGTGTTTTCTTTTTCTGGTTAATTGGCCATAATCTTTGTTTTATTGCATTCTTTGTTATATGACCTTTCCCATGCTATATAATAATTATATGCTATATAATGATATATAATGATATTTGTGTGTGTGTGTGCGCATTGTGTGTATAATTATGGTATTATTCATACTCAACAAAGTTTTCACCATTTTGGCCTCTTGTGTCAAGCTCAGCTTGTTGCCCCTCTAATATAAAGCTTGTTGTCGGGGGTGTGGGCAATTGACACCCCCCAGCCAGCCTCAGCTGTGTCACTGGGCTAAATACTGCTGCCTTTTGCATTGTTTGCATCTCCCCCACCACCACCACTTACCTCTATGAGGACTAGAAACCAGTGTCATAGCTGTCCCTATTAGCACCTGGAACCTAGTTTTGTGATGTCACCCTCCCAGTGCCTGACCCGGAAGTAATTGTGATGGCGTCACCACCAGTTGCGTTCAGGTTCCGGAACGTGTGTGAGCACACACACGAGAGACGCACCCAGTTTGCATGCTTTATTAGGTTTCAAAATCCAAAGATCATAACAGCAATAAAATATGTACAGATATGCGGCTCAAGCACAGATTGCTTGCAGGCTGGTAAGTCACAGAGAGTTTTTCTGTACCCCATTGGGGCTCATCCCACCAAGTAGCCCTAGTCTACTTCCTGTCTCTGAGCTCCGCCCTTTCCTAGGGGCCAGTGTTGCTAGCCTGTGCGACTTCCTGCCACCCCAGGATTCTTAGACACTCTAGCTTGCACTTCTCTTCTCCTCCCCACTTCCTTTTCTTCTCTATCCCAGTCCAGGAGTGAGAAGAACAGCAGCGGAGTGGGACTGAGCTACCTGAGGCAACTGCCTCAATTGGCTTCATGGTTGGGCCGGACATTTCTGGCCCCGGGAAATAAATAGGACTTCCTTTTCGCTACAGTTCAAGAGCTTCAGTACCACTTCAAGAGCAAAACAGAACCAGTAGAAGTGCTGGCGAAGCAAAGCAATGGGCGGTTATAAACACGCCTTGTTTCAATTACACTCACTGCCCATTCAGTCCCAGGCTGGGTTTAAAAGGCTGACTTTTGAGGGATGGCTGCAGATGCATTTTGGTGCAGATGATGATTCTGCAAGATTTCACAAAAACCAAAAGTATGAAGTAACCCTTGTCCTGTCGATCTGGCGCAGACAGCCTCCCCTATGGAATGCTGGGAGCAACAGTTTGGCCCTGCCTTGGGAGAAGCCGCAACAGTGTCTCTGCGCATGTGGAGAGTGCCTGTCCCTCAATGCTATCTAAACCTGGTGTTATAAGGGCCATGTATCCCAGGCAAGGCGTGAGCCCTGGTTTCTTCGTCTTTTGAGGAAGGAAATAACTGCCGCTGTCGGTTACACTTGTTTACTTTGACCTCTCTCTTTCTCCTTTTCACTTGGCCGCTGGTTTCCTGGGGCAGTTGCATCAGAGCCAGTTAGAGCTGCAGGAGGTGAGGGTGTCTTATCGGCAGCTGCAGCGGAAAGTGGACGAGCTCAGCGAGGAGAGAAACCTCCAGCACTGCAATTCGACCAGCATGTCCCTGCTGTCGGAGATTGAACAGAGCATGGAGGCGGAGGAGCTGGAGCAGGAGAGGGAACAGGTACCCAAACTCACTGCTCCAGTGTGCGTGCGTGCGTGCGTGTGCGTGCGTGCGTGTGTGTGTGTGTGAGATGGTAGCAGCACAGATGTCAGCAGGCATTGCTCACCTACGTTCAGATAAATGCTTGCAGCCATAAGGACTAGAAACTTGAGAAGGAAAGAGGGCATTGTTACCTGAGTTTTTTTGGGAAGCCAAGCTTTAAAGAAGAGCCCCGCTGGATCAGGCCAAAGGCCCATCTAGCCCAGCCTTCTGTGCTGGCCCACCAGTTGCCCCAGGGAGCACACCAGACACCAAGATGCCGGCATCTTGCTGCCAGTCCTCTGCATCTGGCATTCAGAGAGAGAGTGAGAGAGAGAGAGAGAGAGAGAGAGAGAGAGCGCACTTCTAAAACCAGGAGGTTGCACAGTAACTGTCAAGGCTTGTTGCCTGCGATGGACTTTCCTTCTAGAAATCTGCCCAGTCCCCTTTGAAAGGCATCCGGGACAGATGCCATCCCCACCTCCTGTGGCAAGGAGTTCCACAGATTAATGGCCCGCTGGGTAAAAAGTATTCTCTTTTTTTCTGTTCTCACTCTCCCAACACTCAACTTGAGTGGATGTTCCCCTGGTTCTGATGTTGCGAGGGGGGGTGGGGAAAGAATACCCCTCTGTCCAATCATGTCCCCCACTCCTCGGGGGCCTTTCGAGGCTGACGATCCCCCAACCACCTTTCTAATCTTTCCTCCTAAGGGAGATGCCCTTATGATGGCACCAATACTAGTTCCCTGTATAGCGGGACTGGAACATTTAGGCTGTGGAACTATGACCTTAATTCGAGAGAAACACGTGCAACCCTTTTTGGAGACTCACACTTCTAACGCACTTCCTATTTTCTACCGATGATAACGTAAGAACATAAGAAGAGCCCTGCTGGATCAGGCCAAAGGCCCATCTAGTCCAGCTTCCTGTATCTGACAGCGGCCCACCAGGTGCCCCAGGGAGCACATGAGACAACAAGATGCTTGCATCCTGTTGCCACTCCCCTGCACCCGGTAACAGTAGCCCTCCACCTTTGTAAGGAGGTTGCATAATCCATCATTGCCTATAGCCCACGATGGACCTTTCCTCCAGAAATCCGTCCAATCCCCTCTTAAAGGCATCAAGACCAGATACCATCACCACCTCCTGTGGCAAAGAGTTCCACAGATTAACTACCCGCTGGGTAAAAAAATACTTCCTTTTATCTGTTTTAACTCTCCCAACCAGTGATGTCATGCAGGGGGAACGTGGGGGAACTCAGTTCCACTAGTTAAAATTAGGGCTGACTCCTCCCACTTCACTCTCCCTCCTCCCCCCTCCCGATTCCTCTGCAAAGAGCTTTTCTTCTTGGTTGGCCGGCACTAAGCGGGTTAAAGGGAGCGACTCCAGATTCCTAGGGGGGCGAAGGAGGAAGGGCTGCAGTGGGGAAGTCCCACTGACACGTGCCAATCAAAAGTCAGTTCCTGTTCTTAAATCATTTAGATGACACCACTGCTCCCAACCCTCAGTTTTAGCAGATGCCCCCTGGTTCTGGTATTTTGAGAGAGGGAAAAGAACATCCCTCTGTCGACTTTATCCCTTCCATGCATAATTTTGTATGTCTCAATCATGTCCCCCCTCAGGCACCTTTTTTCTAGACTGAAGAGCCCCAAACGCTGCAGTCTTTCTTCATAAGGGAGGTGCCCCAGCCCCGTCATCATTTTCGTCGCTCTCTTCTGCACCTTTTCCAGCTCCACTATGTCCTTTTTGAGGTGCGGCGACCAGTTGTTGTTGTTGTTCAGTCGCTAAGTCGTGTCCGACTCTTCGCGACCCCATGGACCACAGCACGCCAGGCCTCCCTGTCCTCCACTAGCTTCCGGAGTTCGCCCAATTTCATATTCATCGCTTCGGTGACACTATCTAACCATCTCATCCTCTGCCGCCCCCTTCTCCTTTTGCCTTCCGTCTTTCCCAGCATGAGGGTCTTTTCTAAAGAGTCCTCTCTTCTCATGAGGTGGCCAAAGTATTGGAGCTTCAGCTTCAGGATTTGTCCTTCCAGGGAGCAATCAGGCTTGACTTCCTGTAGGATTGCCTGATTGGATCTCCTTGCAGTCCAGGGGACTCTCAAGAGTCTTCCCCAACACCATAATTCCAAAGCATCTATTCTTCGGCGCTCTGCCTTCCTTATGGTCCAGCTCTCACAGCCATACATAGCTACTGGGAAAACCATCGCTTTGACTATGCGAACCTTTGTTGGCAGGGTGATGTCTCGGCTTTTCATTAAGTTGTCTAAGTTCGCCATAGCTTTCCTCCCAAGAAGTAAACGTCTTTTAATTTCATGGCTACAGTCACCATCTGCGGTGATCTTGGAGCCCAGGAAGATAAAGTCTGTCACTGCTTCCATTTCTTCCCCTTCTATTTGCCAGGAAGTGATGGGAGTGGTGGCCATGATCTTGGTTTTTTTAATGTTGAGCTTCAAGCCAATTTTGGCACTTTCCTCTTTCACCCTCATCAGCAGGTTCTTTAAGTCTTCCTCACTTTCTGCCATTAGAGTGGTGTCGTCTGCATATCTGAGGTTGTTGATATTTCTCCCAGCAATCTTGATTCCAGCTTGTGAATCATCCAGCCCAGCCTTCCTCATGATGTACTCTGCATATAAGTTAAATAAGCGGCGACCAGAACTGGACACAATATTCCAGGTGTCGCCTTACCATCGATTTGTACAATGGCATGATAATATTGGCTGTTTTATTCTCAAACCCCTTTTTTAATGATCCCAAGCATGGAATTGGATGATGCGCTGGAGATTGCACGTCTCCCAGTGTAGCTCTAACGCATCATTGGTAGAAAATGGTTTCAGTGTGTGTGTTGGTGTGTAGTCCTGTATTTCCCAACAGCCTCCTCTTCTGCCAGCCTGCAGCATGGCTGTCTGTGGGTGAAGGCAGCTTGCAACAAGAGGAGGGGCTGGATTAAGCCGGAGCTGACCAATGGAGAGGAGGAGCCCTCTCTCGCCCACCCATCCCCAGCTGCAAGGTGGCCGACTGCCAAGAGACAGGCCGCTTGCAAAATGAGACAGCAGTTCCCTGTGCAGCTGGTTGCAAGCAAGCTGGTGGGGAGGGGGAGGGCGAGAGGGAGGAAGGGCTTTCTCTCCCTCAATCAGCTGATGGAGATCTATGGACCACCATCCTTTCCCTTTTGCCAAGGTTCTCTGTGGTTCAGTACTGTGCACCAGCAAGGCAGTGGTGCCCAAGTCTCTTCAACTGGTGGCTCTTTTGAAGATTTAGTCGAGAGGGTTAATGCCTCCGTTTGCCTGAAGATAAGAGCTGAAGTTCTGAAGGTCGCCGGCTCGAGACTGCCGGAAGTCTCTGTGAGCGGCAGACCTCGTAAATTGCGACTGATTAACAGCTGAGCTGTCTGCGTCTGCCTTGTGAGAGGGGGAGTTGTGCCGGGTCAGCCGCTTCTCTGGTGGGAGCAGGGAAGCCGCTTATCAGCCAGCAAGAAGACAAACGGGGGGCCAGAAAGAAGGACTAAATCCTGAAAGATCCATCTGTATGTGTGTAGTTCTTGGAAGATAGAACATTTCTGTAAAAATTGTAAAAAAAAAACTTAGGGTTTCTGAATAAAGTCTGCCTATGTAAACCGCCTTGAGTTATAGTCATTAGAGAAATCTGGTGACCTTAGAAAAGCAGTATATAAATACAAGTATTATTATTATTATTATTATTTTGTCCAACTGAGCCGTTGGCCACTACTTCCCATTAGGGCTGCAATCCTACGCATTGTATAGCTACAGCCAGTGATGTCATGCAGGGGGAACGCGGGGGAACTCAGTTCCACTAGTTAAAATTAGGGCTGACTCCGCCCACTTCACTCTCCCTCCTCCCCCCTTCCAATTCCTCTGCAAAGAGCTTTTCTTCTTGGTTGGCCGGCACTCAGAGGGTTAAAGGGAGCGACTCCGGATTCCTAGGGGGGCAAAGGCAGTGATGTCATTCAGGGGGAACAGACCAGAACGGGTGTTCCGGATCCTAACGGGCTCCGTGGCTGGTTCCGGGTTCCCGACAAGTGCCAATCAAAAGTGAGTCCCTGTTCCTAAATCATTTGAATGGCACCACTGGCTACAGCAGATCTTTCGCGCTAATTCTGCGACTCCCCTAACTGGTTTTCACGGCCCCAGGGAAGCCACAGCTCACGGTCTGGGACCTACTGCAGCCCAGCAGGATGCCTGGTGAAATCCACACAGAGAAACTGTTTCTCCAGATTTGGGGTTTGCGTATTCCATCTGCATTTCAAGAGCTCTGGCTAAAACCGACTTCCATTGGCAGTTCCCTTCCCAGCATCGGCCTGTGAGCTTCTTTGCCGTGGGATGCTGAGATTCGGTTCTGCTTTTTTGCCCATTGGGTAACTAATCTGCGGAACTCCTTGCCACAGGAGGTGGTGATGGCATCTGGCCTAGGTGCCTTTGAAAGGGGATTGGACAGATTTCGGGAGGAAAAGTCCATCGTGGGCTACAGGCCATGATGGGCGGTGCAACCTCCTTATGATAGGAGGAGGCTACCTTGGAATGCAGGGGAGTGGCAACAGGATGCAGGTCTCTTGTTGTCTTGTGTGCTCCCTGAGGCACCTGGTGGGCCGCTGTGAGATGCAGGAAGCTGGAGGTGACAGGAAGTGATGTCACTGTTGTATTTTTGGCCATAACCTTTGATAGAATGAAGCTATTACACTCCTGTTTGTTTCATTACATTCTGCATGAAGGTTTTCATAAGGCCAAAGGCCCATCCAGTCCACCTTCCTGTATCTCACAGGGGTCCACCAGGTGCCTAAGGGAGCCCAGTAGACAACAAGATGCTTGCATCCTGTTGCCACTCCCCTGCACCTGGCATTCTGAAGTAGCCTACTATTAACGTAAGGGGGTTGCCCAACCCATCATGGCCTATAGCCCACGATGGACTTTTCCTCCAGAAATCTGTCCAATCCCCTTTTAAAGGCATCTAGGCCAGATGCCATCCCCACCTCCTGTGGCAAGGAGTTCCACGGATTAATTGCCCGCTGGGTAAAAAAAGTATTTCCTTTTATCTGTTCTCACTCTCCCAACACTCAATTTCAGTGGCTGCCCCCTGGTTCTGGTATTGTGAAAGAGGGAAAAGAACCGCCCTCTATTGACTCTGTCCGTCCCGTGCATAATTTCACAGTTTGCCCACTCGTGTCAAGCTCGGTACGAGCTTGTTGTCCCCCTAATGCTTGTGTTACCTGGTGCAATTACTCCTCCACCCCTTTAGCTGCTCCACTGGTCACTTGGGCACGCCGCTGCGTCTCTTGTTCTCTGTTGGAATCTCTTTTTCGAGCAATGTGTCCACAGAACAGCCTTGACTCTCTCTCTCTCTCTCTCTCTCTCTCTCTCTCTCTCTCTCTTTCCAGTTGCGGCTCCAGCTCTGGGAAGCCTACTGCCAAGTCCGCTACCTGTGCACTCACCTCCGAGGGAACGACAGTGCAGATTCGGCCGTCTCCACCGACTCTTCCATGGACGAGTCTTCGGAAACCTCGTCGGCCAAAGACGTTCCCGCCGGCAGCCTGCGGGCCGGTCTCAGCGAGCTGAAGAGGCTGATACAGAGCGTCACCGACGGCACGGAGTCCCCGGTAAGTCGCGGTTCCCATGTTCCCCTGCTGGATCTCAGTTCCGTTCAGCTTCCTTCCTCGCTGCTGGGACCACATCTCTTCCCCATCCTTGCCAACAAATCTCTTACTGGGGCCTTCTTTAGAATTAAGGCTCAAAGACTCCTGGTTCCACCCCACCCTCTTTCAAGCTCAGACTGGACCAGAGATTCTCAACTAGTGTTTCCGCGGCCAGCAGGACATGTGTTTTGAATCTGTTGTGAGCCGCCTTGGGTGCTTTTCGGGGAGAAAGGCAGGGTAAAAATTGAATGAATACATAAGGCGAGACCTCTGTCTTAACTGCTGTTCCCTGAATGGCCACTGGGAAAGAGAGGATGTAGTTAGAGGCCTATGCCCAGTGATGTCATGCAGGGGGAACGCGGAGGAACTCAGTTCCACTAGTTAAAATTAGGGCTGACTCCGCCCACTTCACTCTCCCTCCTCCCCCCTCCCAATTTCTCTGCAAAGAGCTTTTCTACTTGGTTGGCCGGCACTCAGAGGGTTAAAGGGAGCGACTCCGGATTCCTAGGGGGGCGAAGGCAGTGATGTCATTCAGGGGGAACGGACCAGAATGGGCGTTCCGGATCCTAACGGGCTCCGTGGCTGGTTCCGGGTTCCCGACAAGTGCCAATCAAAAGTGAGTTCCTGATCCTAAATCATTTGAATGACACCACTGCCTATGCCCTAGTTGATGTTTGCATGGGGCAGTATAGATGAGTCGGTGGGCACCTTTAGGATCAAGGCCTGTGCTGTGGGTCAGAGCAGGGTCACAAGCTATGCTGAGGGTCCCCTGGGAGAGTGGCTCAGAGCACTACTAGTTCTTTAAAGCCCTTGCAGGGAATCCTTGCTGCGCTGGGCATCGGCTTCAAGATTCTAGTCCTCACCGTTTTTAAAAGACCTCCCCATCCATGAGGTCAGCTGAGGCAGTCGCCTCAGGCCGTGAATTGGCATGGGGGACTCCACCCACTTGCCTCCATTGCTTCTCCTCCCACTCTCGTGATTGCAAAAGGCTTGGAGTAGAGGATAGTGGTTGGAGTAGAGGAGAGTGGTATAAATGCATCTCTCCCAGATGCATTTATATTTTGGCAAGGCCTTCCGAGCTCCACCGTGATGTATTGGTTTTAATTTTGTTCGAAGCTGTCTTATGGGTGTGTCCGTTATTTGCAAGGTGCTTCCATGCCTTGGGGAAACGGTCTTAAAAACCGACCCACTGGGGACCACTGGCTTAGGTTAAGCTTCTTTTTAGCCAAGCCAGCGGTACACAGCCGAAGTTTGCTCTGTGTTCCTAACACCAGAACATGGTGTTCTCAGTGTCTTAAAAAAAGGGGCGGAAATCTGAGTTTTCAGCAAATCCATGCCTAGCTACCTCTGCCTGATAACCAAACATACTGCTACATTACAAGGATCTTTGGTAACTGGAGAAAATAATCATCAGTTATATGGGTACCAGTTGGCCACTCATAACAAGAACTGACAATATTATATTAGTTATCTGCTGGGATTAGGTTCCTGAAAAAAACCCACAGTGGATACAGGAACCGCAGTTACCCCTGCTAACTGGGCAAGAGGCACTTTTCCAAGTGGTGCTCCTCTTATACTTAGCAGGGGGAGAGCAATTGTCCCTCTTCACCCCTGCGCAGTGTCTTTTCTAGTGGCTGTTGCTGGGGGTGATCTGCCCTTTTTTTAGATTGTGAGCCCCTTTGGGACTGGGAACCATTTAACTTTCTTATTACTATTGACCTATAAACTGCTTTGTGAACTTTGTGTTGAAAAGCGGTATATAAGTACCTGTTGATTGATTGAAAACCCAAGTAAACAAACATTAATAGCTGAATAGGGGGAAACAGTTTGCCCAGAAATCTTCTGCTCTCTTACAGTTAAAAACTCCATCCTTGGCCCTCCAACTTCACGTCTGTTCCTAAGACCCATCTTTTTCCACAAAGCCTGTGGATAAGAACATAAGAAGAGCCCTACTGGATCAGGCCGAAAGCCCATCTAGTCCAGCTTCCTGTATCTCACAGTGGCCCACCAGGTGCCCCAGGGAGGCATGAGACAACAAGATGCTTGCATCCTGTTGCTACTCCCTTGCACCCAGCACTCTGAAGTAGCCTACTACTAATGTAAGGAGGTAGCACAATCCATCATGGCCTATAGCCCACGATGGACTTTTCTTCCAGAAATCCGTCCAATCCCCTCTTAAAGGCATCTAGACCAGATCCCATCACCACCTCCTGCGGCAAAGAGTTCCACAGACTAACTACCCGCTGGGTAAAAAAGTACTTCCTTTTATGTTTTAACTCTCCCAACCCTCAGTTTTAGCGGGTGTCCCCTGGTTCTGGTGTTTTGAGAGAGAGAAAACAACATCCCTCTATCGACTCTATTCCTTCTGTACATTATATGTTGTATGTCTCAATCATGTCCCCCCTCAGGCGCCTTTTTTCTAGGCTGAAGAGCCCCAAACGCTGCAGTCTTTCCTGGATGAACGCTAGATAATTTCTCCACAAAGCCTATGGATAATTGAAAGAGATGGATAATTAAATCCACATGTTGGGCTCATTAGAATATTGGAAGTGCCTTCTGGTCGTGTCTAGGTGGTACGGTGAGGTCCTCCTGATATGGATCGGGGCCTGTGTTGGATCAAATCTGCAGCTCGTAAACCCACCGATAAGGAGGGGGTTCTGTGTGCCCAAGAGGCACATTTGGCTTGTGAGCTGCAATGAGTGGCCACCCCCGGTGTAGAGTGACGCTGCTAAATAAGTCACGATTCCTTGTGTAAAGATGTTCTCGTGTGCGTCCACCTGCCCCACGCGAAAAGCTGAACAAGGCGTTTCTTTGCTCTCCCCAGAGCTCCCGCAGGAGTGATGATGATGCCTTAGAAGAACAGATCAAGCAGACAAGTGAGGATTCGAGAGCCTTGAGGGAGCTGATGGAAGGCGAAAGAGGGAAACTGAGGCAGAGCCTGGAGGAGCTGCAGCAACTCCACAGCCAGGTACGCTGTTCCTGGGTGCAGGTAGATTTGAAAGACGGGACTCTAGAAAGCCCAGGAACCCCCTGCCTAGGTTTCTGGAGGCACTTGGTAAACTAGATTGTGGGAAGCTAGCAGGATGACATAAAAAGAGCTCTGCTGGATCAGGCCAAGGCCCATCTAGTCCAGCTTCCTGTATCTCACAGTGGTCCACCAGATGCCTCAGGGAGCACACAAGACCACAAGATGCCTGCATCCAGTTGCCACTCCCTTGTATTCTGAGGTAAAATTCTGAGGTAAATATGTCACCTCTCCCATGTGTGGTCCATAAGAACATCAGAAGAGCCCTGCTGGATCAGGCCAAAGGCCCATCTAGTCCAGCTTCCTGGATCTCACAGTGTCCCACCAGATGCCTCAGGGAGCACACGAGACAACAAGGTGTCTGCATCTTGTTGCCACTCCCTTGCACCTGGCATTCTGAGGTAGCCTACTATTAACGTAAGGCGGTTGCACAACCCATCGTGGCCTATAGCCCATGATGGACTTCTCCTCCAGAAACCTGTCCAATCCCTTTCAAAGGCATCTAAGCCAGATGCCATCACCACCTCCTGTGGCAAGGAGTTCCATAGCTTAATCACCTGCTGAGTAAAAAAGTATTTCCTTTTATCTGTTTTAACTCTCCCAACACTCAATTTCAGTGGAAATTGAACATCTATCAGCTCTATCCCTCCTGTACATAATTTTGTATGTTTTAATCATGCCTCCCCTAAGGCGCCTTTTTTCCAGACTGAAAAGGCCCATAACGGTTTCAGAGATCCAAGGGAGGGAGCCCAGAACGGAACTCCAGTGGAATTTGGGACATGCCTGTACTTGGGTATTTTTTGTCATCAGCATGATATGACTTGGAACAAAAGAGAAATGTGACAATTTTTTTTTTTTAAAGTCATGCAGTGGTTCTGCAGTGGTCCCCCCAGCCTAAAATTCTATTTATGGCATGAAAAAGACCACTGCTTGAAGTCATATGGGCTATGTAGTCAAACCCTTGTCATCCTTGGAGCCAGTGATGTCATGCAGGGGGTACGCAGGGGTACGCGAGTACCGGTTTCTAGGATTATGGCTGGCCCCGCCCATTCGCCCGCCCACTCGTCGACTCCGCCCCCTGCAACGTTTGAATTTGCGGCACGTTTGAGTTGCCTGCACGTTCTCAGAGCCAGGCAGGCAGGCAGGCAGTGAGCGGAGCCTTGCCTTGCCACTGAAAAATGAGCTGCTCTGGGGTTTTGGAACTGTTGGGTCACTTTAACCTGATGCCAGACCTCCTTCACATGTTCTGGGGGTGCTGTGGAATACTGTTGCAACTGTTGGCTCAGTTTAAAATCGTCTGAGGCCTCAAAAAGGGCTTTTTTCATGTCACTTCCTGCCACAACCTCACTTCCGGCTTATGACGTCACTTCTGGTGGGCGGGTCCCGACATGTGCCAATCAAAAGTGAGTACCTGTTCTTAAATCATTTAGATGACACCACTGCTTGGAGCCAAGCCATCAGTTTGGGCTTCTCCAGCAGCTCATGAACGATGAGAAGACTGAGCATTAGGAAGGCCACATCATGTGATTTTTGCCAGTGTCCGCAGGCCAGCTGTGAACACGAAATTCCACTCTGGTGATCTGAAGCGTTCAAAAACGTTATTTGAGTTGATGGAATTTTGCTGTCATGAGGACTAGAAGCATGCTTCACAAACCAGAATTTAGAGTCTGGGGGATTCCACCTACTTTTGTCACCTGCCCCAAAGACCCTGTTACAGTGATTGCGATGCCAAGTTCTTTTTCCTTTGGGGCACCTTCAGAGCTGTCAACATGGATACGAAACTTGCGGCCTCCAACTCAGACCTTCACTCCTTTTTTTGTGTGCTGCTTTGCAGGTGACGCTGCTGAGCGTAGAAATGACCTCCCTGAAAGAGGAGCGGGACAGGCTCAGAGGGTCGGTTGACGACAAGGACGCAAACGAGCAACTCTTGAAGGCCATCAGGGATCGGGATGAAGCTATCGCCAAGTAAGCTTTTGACCTCTCTTCCATCTTGCATTCCCACATTCCAACCGCTCTGCCACTGCAGCAGGCAAGCAGCAGCTCAACAGCGACTCCTCTCTGCCGCTGAAGGTCACCACAGCTTATCAGTGACCTTTTTCCTGGTCTCTCCTCCAGGCATGTCCCAGGCTGTGCCTGCTTAGCTTCCGCTGGTCTTCAGGCAGCTCTTCCTCCAGACCACACCCCCTGCACTAGCCTATCGTTGCATTGCGTCGGTAGTGCAGCCACATTCATGGCACTTGAGAAAAGAATGGTGGGACTCTCAGTGGTGGGATTCAAATAAATTAACAACCGGTTCTGTGTCCTTCAGGGACACATCCGCCAGGGCCATCCGCTGCCTTTCTTCCCTCTCCCACCTTAAAATTAGCAACCGGTTCTGCAGAATAGGTGAGAACTGGCTGAATTTCACCACTGGGTCTTCGCCCCAAGGGGCTTACAGTCTAACCAGTGAAGATGGAAGCAGGAATAAAAGAGGAAGAGGATGCCATTATTTCTCTTATGTACTCTTATGCTTGATTGAAGTAGGGTATTGGGGCAGGGCCAAAGGCGTCAAGGAAGGTGGTCTTTGGGGGTTTGAAGGAAGAGGGGGGGGGGTTAGCCACAGAGGCTTTTTTCGGGAGGCAGTTCCTGCAGCAAGGAGGAATTCATCTGCAGTGTTTGAGATTCCCTCTAGTGATCCTGGTAGCATCTTTGCCGTGTCCTCGCCTTCCTGCCAGCCAGTTCTTCTGCTTCGTGCAGTACGTGGGGGACAGAGCAGAATTTGTATTGGGGGAAGCTCGGCAACAGCCCAGGCTTGTTATTTTGGAGGACTTGGTCAGCGTCTCTCAAGGGGCCCTCTCTGCACACGAGGAAAGAATGCAGAGCAGAGCTCTCGCAAGACTCAACCGGGCAGCGCCACCTATGGGCTGACGGGGGAATCTGGCTGCCTTCCCGTTTGGAATGCAAAAGGCAGCTTCTGACATTTTTAGTATGTGGGTGGGTTGCCGATTCTCCTGTAGCTATGGAAACCCGCTATCTTTCTGGGGATGCATGAATCCCAGTGTTTAATATTCATTGAGTGGCGGGGAATTTCACAGTGCAGAAGTAGAGGGTTTCGATGCTGCAGCCGCTCTTAAGAGAGACGGAAACGATTTTTGCGGACAGCTCATTCCCGACCAGAGCATCTAGCAGCAAAAAAAAAAAAAAAAAAAAGTGGCACCCATGACGCCAGTTTGCAGAATTTTGTCCCATTCCATTGTCCCACCAGGAAATATAACTGGGAGTTGGTGTTCATAAGGAGGAGGCTGGTTCGATTCTTGGACTACCGTTTGTTCCTCTTCTGCTTTTCAGGAAAAACGCTGTGGAAATGGAGCTCGCCAAATGCAAGGTGGATATGATGTCTCTGAACAGTCAGCTCTTGGATGCGATTCAGCAGAAGCTCAACCTTTCCCAGCAGCTTGAGGCATGGCAGGTGAGTCGAAGCTGCCTCGGGCGGGAAGTGCAAAACTGGAAGCCTCCTCTGAGCGGAGTTGAGCACCCAACAGCACTTAACAGCACTGCGGGTTAAGGGAGCCCTGCAGGAAAGTCCTTTTATTTTTTTCCTAAGTGTACCTACTATCATATCAGATCGGCAGGATAAAGCACATGGTCCTAACATCCTCCTGAAAGACCAAGGGTGCCAACATCCATCACTTTTCCTTAATCCTGCCTACTTCCTTCTGAGCTCGAGGCGGCATGATGCTTAAGGCTGTCAAAACAAAGTGATTTCAGAAGTACAACACAATTAATTTAATTAATTAATTAATTAATTAAATCTTTACACCAACTCATAAGAACAGAAGAGGAGCCCTGCTGGATCAGGCCAAAGGCCCATCGAGTCCAGCTTCCTGTATCTCACAGTGGCCCACCAGGTGCCTCAGGGAGCACATGGGACAACAAGATGCCTGCATCCTGTTGCCACTCCTTGCATCTGGCATTCTGGGGTAAATTTCTGAGGTAAATAGGAGGTAAATAAAACCGAATTTGCTATCCTAAGAAGAGCTCCACGGGATCAGGCCAAAGGTCCATCTAGTCCAGCTCCCTGTATCTCGCAGCGGCCCACCAGATGCCCCAGGGAGGCATGAGACAACAAGATGCTTGTATCCTGTTGCCACTCCCTTGCACCCGGTATTCTGAAGTAGTGAGGTAAGATGGTCTAAGATGGTGAGTGGCCCAAGATCACTCAGTGGCTCAGGATTTCAACCTGGATCTCTCTTCGCCCCAGCACTCTAACCTCTACACCAGTGGTTTCCACACTGTTTTGACTGGTGGCTCCTTTTACCCACTGGCTCCCCATTAGGGCTATATATTGTATAAGATGGTGGAGTTTTCATGAAGATTCCACAGCTGGCCAGGGAGCCACGCTTCACAGTTTGGGAACCACTGCCCTACACCGTCATATCAGAAGGTTTAGTCAAGAGGGTTAAAGCCTCCGTTTGCCCGAAGATAAGATCCGAAGGTCGCCAGTTAGACAACACCAGAAGTCTCCGTGAGCGGCAGACCTTGAGAAGTGCAAGTGATAAGAGCTGTCTCCAGCTGCCTGTGAGAGGGGAGTTGTGCTGGGCCAGCTGTTTCTTTGGTGGGAGCAGAGAAGCAGTTTATCAGCCAGCAGGAAGGCAATCCTGCGGCCAGAAAGGACTAGACCACGAAAGTTCCATCTGTATGTTGCTGTAGTTCTTGAAAGACAGAACTTCTTTGTAATTTGTTAAAACCCCTTGCGGGTTTAGAGATAAAGTCTGCCCATGTAAACCGCCTTGAATTAAAGTCAGAGGAGCAATCTAATGGCCAAAGAAAGCCGGTATATAAATACTTGCATTAGTCGATTTGATGGGCAGCTGAATGTGGCAACGGACTCCATTGCCAGGTCGGCGTGTTGGAAACGGTGCCGTGTTTGGCCTGCGGTGCCCTGTTCATGCATGCAAATCCTGGCTTGGTGGCCAGGTGATGGATGTGTCTGTGTGGACTAGACCTAATTTCTCCCTCCGGCTCCTTCCCCCCCCCCCCCCCCGCCAATGGACAGAAACCTCTCCCCGGTTGACCTTTTCTCCTGTTTTGAACTTCTCCCTCTTCTCCTTTCTTCTCTCTTCTGTGCTTACAGTTTGCTTCCTCAGGGCTGTTTACAATATGGCTTCTTTGGTTTCTGATCTAACGGCCTTTCTCAGCTCCCGTAACAACAGCTTTAGTCGTACACCCCTCCTGCCTTTAAGGTGAGCTCCCAGCCTTTTTCCCTGTCCCACCTCATCTCATCCTTCTCCCAAATTCCCATCCGGTCGCTTCATCCTTTAGGAAAAACGACGACAGCATTCCATACGTCCGCCATTTTGTGGCCCATTTTGACATCTATCTCTATCTCATCTTCCACAGCCGTGTCATATTATTATTCTAAAACCTATCTGTCTAAATGTGTTTTCTTATTTCTCAGGCTTGTATCCTTTCTTAATGTCTGCTTCCCCCACCTCCAAGTTCCTATTTGTTGTATAGCAATGGTATTCAAACTTTTTAGACCGGGGCCCACTTTTTAGAATGGCAGTCACGTTGGGACCCAGCAGAAGTGATGTCATTAAGTGATAGTGTGGCAGGAAGTGACATCATCAAGCAGGAAGTGCTGTCGTTATACCATAATCAAACTCTTGAAATGCATTTCACACTCTTGAAATGCAAATTGGCATTCTTGGACTGCAGCAATTGTACAACCATGAAACATCCCTGACAGAAAGCAAGACGAGGACAAAATGTGATGTAAAAGCACTGAACTAAAAAAAAAATTTAAAAAAAATGCTCACCTGAAAATTCAAACTGTGAACACTCACAAACGGAATTTAACAAGAGTCAGGTCTGCCGTTTCCAAGATGGCTGCTCCCACCTTTCTGCAACCCACCCAACATCACACTGTTGTATAGCATTTGAGAACTAACTCAAAGTGTAATGGACACCAGGGGCGGACCTAGTCAAAATGGCGCCCGGGGCACCCAATAGAAGTGCGCCCCCATGGGAGCCCTGGTCTACCCACCAGAAGCAGCCCTGGGTAGACCTGGGCTCCATGGAGCCCAGGTCTACCCATTGGGACCAGCCACGGGTAGGCCTGGGCTCCCCTCGAGGAGGAGCCTCCGAGGGAGCCCAGGTCTACTCGTGGCTGATCCCAATGGGTAGACCTGGGCTCCCTCAAGGGACAATGTTGCGGGGGCCACTGGCGCCCCCCTAGACAGCCCCAAGATGGCGCCCAGGGCTCTTGCCCCCCCACCCTCTAGATCCGCCACTGATCGACACACTGGTGTGAGATGCAGATTTTGGCCCTGTGTCTTATTGAAAACGGGAGTCGTGAAAAAGAGCTGGAAGATGGACTGTTATGGAGGCAAAGGGTTACAACTTCCTCTTCCAGATCATGGTCCCGATTCCATGGGAGGCCCAGTGTAGCTGAGCTGGTGGTCCCCAGTCTTGCAAAGGCCGGAGGCAGATTCATAGACGCCCTGACTCAGCTCAGCTTTGCAAACGATGGTCCTTGGAGAGGAGCTTTGACGCTGTCCCCAAAGCGAGCCAGGCTTGGTGTGTTTTGAAACTCCTCTGCAGATTGGTGTGTTCGCGTGTGGGTGGTCTGGGTCACATGTCTGTCGGTGTGGAAGTTCTCGAAAGGAAATGGGGGAGACATTCTCTGCACACTTGGTGGTGGTGGTGGGAGCTGTTCTTAGCACCAAGTATAGAAGCGAAAGACTGAACCAAGTGTGTGGGTCTCGCTACGGGGCTTTTCATCCACAATCCGTTGAATTCGCCTCATCGACACGGGACTTAGAGAGATGGGGGGGTTAGAAAAATCCTAGCTGCCTTTCTCCTTTTTAACTAGCCTCAGTGCTAAACGATATGCATTTTTAAAAAAATGTATACAAAATGCATGTAAATGCACAGGCAAGCGACTCTCATGCGTTGTTTTTTCTTGCAGCATCTAGCAAGACCGCTGTATTCTTTCTGTCCTTGCTTCCCTAATTACATGAATCTGAAGAATGAATGTGGGTGAATGATTGTGGACGGGATGCATCTGTTGGAGGAATTGTGGGTTGCCTTGTTAAATCGTCTATGCAGTGTTTGTTGTACAGATGGGCCCCCAGATCCACAGATTCCATACCCACATTTCCAATTATCCACAAATCAGGGGCCCCCACAATCTCCCTATAGGGGACGTGGTGGCGCAGCGGGTTAAACCGCTGCTGCTGGGCGTTCTGACCGGAAGGTTGGCAGTTCAAGACCACGCAACGGAATGAGCTCCCGTTGCTTGTCTCAGCTCCTGCCAACCTAGCAGTTCGAAAGCACCTAAAAATGCAAGTAGATAAAGAGGGACCACTTTGGTGGGAAGGTAACGGTGTTCCGTGCGCTACGGCATAGAGTCATGCCGGCCACATGACCACGGAAGCTTGTCCTCGGACAAAACGCTGGCTCTATAGGCTTTGAAACTGAGATGAACACTGCCCCCTACAGATGGCCACGACTAGACCATTTGGTCGTAGGGAAACCTTTTATTTACCTTTATCCATGGTTTTAGGTATCCACAAAGGGGGGGCAGGAATCTGCCCCCCACAGATACCGCGGCATGCCTGTATTCTCCACCTGAAATGTCTCTGAAGCTGTCTCCACCTTTTAAGGTGTATAAATATAGAATATATAAGATCACTTATATATCCTACTGGCCACCTTGTTTCCCCCTCTCCTCTACAGATCCTTCCCTTTTGCTTGCCTCCTGTTTTCTTTTTAAAAACAATCTCCTTTCCGATTCTGTTTCCATAGCACCAACCTCCGATAGCCTATTCAAAAGGCACTGAGTGGGATGCTGGAGGAAGGAGTGCACGGGAGGGGATGGAATTGCCATTGCTCACCCCAGGGTCACGGAGGATGAGTTTCTAGCAAGGGCTTCTGCGCCTGGTAGTGTTGTGTAGCGGCGTTGCTGGCCCCTTGGGCGCCCGGGGGCCATGACGCTCGACGTCACACAGGAAGTGCCTGATGTGGAAGCAATTGCAGTGGCGTGAGGCCATCGCCGCGAATTACGTCCAGGGTAATGGACGTTCCGAGGGTCGGAGTGCTTTTTTTCGCGGGGGAAGAATGTACAAAGCAATTGGCTGCTCAGAGCTGTGTTGGGTGCTGGTGGTGTGTGTGTGTGCGTGTGTGCGTGCGTGCGTGTGTGCGTGCGTGTGTGCGTGTGCGTGTGCGTGCGCGTGCGCGTGCGCGTGCGCGTGCGCGTGCGCGTGCGCGTGTGCGTGTGCGTGTGCGTGTGCGTGTGCATGCGTGCGTCCGCACAGGAGAAGATCCCTTGAGACACTTCAAGGCATGGCACCCAGGTTCTTACACCTCCTGCCCCACCCTTAGCTCCACCACTAATTGTGTGCAATTCAGGTTTCAGTGGGGGGATTTTACAAGCAGCCGTTGCAGTGCTGATGGGGGGAGAGAAGGCTGCGTTCCTCTCCTGCTTGTGGGCTTCCCAGCAGGGCCCGCTCTGGCAGTGCCCAACACAGGGCATTCCTGTGGCCCACTCACCAAGAAGAGAGCTGTTGACGCCATGTGCAAAGCACGGCAGGTGGAAATATTTGGGGGCAATATAACGTCACGTCCAACTGCTTCCAGGTGGCCCATCTTGGGCTGTTCAGAGGCAGGGGCAGGTGGGAGAGACCCAGGTCAACCTGCTCTGCTCGCCCCACTGACTTACAGCCAGTGATGTCATGCAGGGGGAACGCGGGGGAACTCAGTTCCACTAGTTAAAATTAGGGCTGACCGCCCACTTCACTTTCCCTCCTCCCCCCTCCCCATTCCTCTGCAAAGAGCTTTTCTTCTTGGTTGGCTGGCACTCAGAGCGACTCCAGATTCCTGGGGGGGGGGGGGGACGAAGGCAGTGGTGTCATGCAGGGGGAACGGACCAGAACGGGCGTTCTGGATCCTAACGGGCTCCATGGTTGGTTCTGGGTTCCCGACAAGTGCCAATCAAAAATGAGTTCCTTTTCCTAAATCATTTGAATGACACCACTGCTTACAGCCCATAGAGATCCCAGCTGCTACAGCAGGCGATATGGTCCCTCTCCTGGTGCGGGGGCCCGTGAAGCGTGGGGCCCGACGTGACAACGTTGGTCACATTGGCTTCAGGCTGGCCCATTGCCCCGGGCGTCAGTTTCCCGACCCCGCTTCTTCCTCGACCACAGTGGGGAAGCCCCGCGTTGCGACTGCCATCATGGTGGCGTAACCGAAAATCGGCCCAGGATAGTTTCTATCGTGGGGGTTGCATTTAAAAAGGCAACCAACCAACCAAGAGAGTATGAGGATCATGTTTATTACACCTGCGCAGGCAGACCAATCTCCCTTGAAAGGCAGGGAAAAAGACAAAAAAAAAAAAAGATTACTAGCATTTTTATAAACCCCCCCCCTCCTCTTCCTCCTCCAAGTTCTTGCTTGGTGGAAAATTACAACCCAGGGGCTGGGACACGAGATGCTCGGAGCTCACTGGGCCTTGAGAATACGCCGTGACCATTGAGATAAGGGAGGAGGCTCTGCCCTGCTAGCTTGAACCAGTTCTCTATCTATGATGAGAATTGGCAACCCTGGGTAGAGAAAGTTACACGGGGTCAATTCAGTGAGAACAAAGAGCAAAGAAGGAGAAACAAGTTACATACGCCCAGTGATGTCATGCAGGGGGTACGCGGGGGTACGCGAGTACCGGTTTCTAGGATTACAGCTGGCCCCGCCCATTCGCCCGCCCACTCGTCGACTCCGCCCCCTGCAACGTTTGAATTTCCTGCATGTTTGAGTTGCCTGCACGTTCTCAGAGCCAGGCAGGCAGGCAGGCAGTGAGCGGAGCCTTTCCTTGCCTTGCCACTGAAAAATGAGTTGCTCTGGGGTTTTAACCTGATGCCAGGCCTCCTTAACATGTTCTGGGGGTGCTGTGGAATCCTGTTGCAACTGTTGGGTCAGTTTAAAATCGTCTGAGGCCTCAAAAAGGGCTTTTTTCATGTCCCTTCCTGCCACGGCATCACTTCCGGCTTATGACGTCACTTCCGGTGGGCGGGTCCCGACACGTGCCAATCAAAAGTGAGTACCTGTTCTTAAATCATTTAGATGACACCACTGCATACGCCGGCAACTCGAAACAAGAGACTTTAAACAAAAAGCTTTAAGATGGCTGCCCTTGGGTTTGGCGGCAACGGTGGGAGAGCCTGCTGTGGGGCATCTCTGCCATGTTGGTTAACCCAGGTGAACGAGGCCCCCAGTTGTCTCCTGAACAGTCCCGTCTCTCTTTTCCCCTCTATACAACCTATGTGGTTAGGACCAGTGGTGTCATCTAAATGGTTTAAGAACAGGTACTCACTTTTGATTGGCACGTGTCGGGACCCGCCCACCGGAAGTGACGTCATAAGCCGGAAGTGATGTCGTGGCAGGAAGTGACATGAAAAAAGCCCCTTTTGAGGCCTCAGATGGTTTTAAACTGACCCAACAGTTGCAACAGTATTCCACAGCACCCCCAGAACATGTGAAGGAGGCCTGGCATCAGGTTAAAACCCCAGAGCAGCTCATTTTTCAGTGGCAAGGAAAGGAAAGGCTCCGCTCGCTGCCTGCCTGCCTGCCTGGCTCTGAGAATGTGCAGGCAACTCAAACATGCAGGAAATTCAAACGTTGCAGAGGGCGGAGTTGACGAGTGGGCGGGCGAATGGGCAGGGCCAGCTGTAAGCCTAGAAACCGGTACTCGCGTACCCCCGTGTACCCCCTGCATGACATCACTGGTTAGGACCCCCCCCTTTCCTCTGCCAGGCGGGCAGTGATTCCCCCTAATCTCCGGCCTTTCCTGTTGACCGTTTTCCCGTCTTCCTGCTCTAGGATGATATGCAGAGGGTCATTGACCAGCAGCTGATGGACAAACATCCAAAGGAATGGAGCCAGCCCACTTACTCCTTCTCCAGCGGTCACGGAGCCAAGCGGCGCGCCAGGCCCTCTCCCTTGCTGAGGCCGGAGCAGCCGGGGGCCGAGCCCATCGGGGCAGAAGGGAGCCGCCTCTTCTCTTTTTTCAAGAAGAATTAACAGGCACGGAGCAAGCACGGCCCACCTGATCCCTTTCGTTTGGCTTTCTTGTTTTTGGATTTTTTTTCTGTTATATTTTTCTTGTTTGGGGGGGGGGGAGGCGAAGAGAGCCCAGCTTGTTGCAGAGGGTCCTGATCCTGATCACCAAAGCAAAGCGCCAAAGGGCAAAGGAGTCAACCCTCCCGAACTCTGCACTAGCCGCAGCCCACGTGGTCTGAACTCTCAAAGTTTACATGCAATGTTCCTGGTCGAGCCGCCGATCTCCAGCACGATAGCAAGGGGCCAGGACTACCTTCTGCGACGCGTTCAGAAAGCGCACCAAACCTTCAGGGTCTCGTTAGGTCTGCTCTGTTTCTGCTGTGAGTAAGCCGGAGGTCTTAAAGTTGTCTTCCCGCCCCCTTTCCAGGGAGCAAACTTCAAAGGCAGAGCCCCAGAGGTAGGGGAAAGGAGCTCTAGGCTAGGGGGGATGCTGAGAGAAAGAGGCCTCGCACCGGACGAGCTGGGATTTCATTTCTCTTAGCAAGAGATTCAGCCTGTCTGGGGAGCTGGTCCAAGACCTGCTAGCATCTGTGGCCTTTTTCACATACACTTTACCTGGGGGGGGGTACCTGAGTCGCTCACCTGTCTTTGCCCTTCTTCCAGGATTTGAAAAGGGACAGGGGATTAGAATGGAACTGGACAGGAAGTGTGGAGGAGACGAGAGGCCTTACCTCTCCTCCACACTTCCTCTTGTGCTCCCTTCCTCTCGCCCCCTTCTTGCATCCTGTGTCACGGAGCGGGAGGTGTACTGAGGTGGCCACCTTTGTCCTGCTGCTTTTGGTCAGCCTCGCGATGGGCTGCCCTCTGCCCCAGCCCCTGGCCTGTTATTTTTTTTTGTTAAAAGCCATGCAAATGTGACACGTATGGAACAAGCCTAGCCAGCTGTGAGCCACATTCCTAAAGCAGGGCCGGAATTCACAGGTGAGTGGGTCACAAGGACAGAGAGCGAGGGATGCTGGGCCAAGGAGGAGCGCAGGACTGCCCCACAGGCCCTGCCCCAAGTTATGGAGGTGCTGACAGCTTTGCACCCCCTGTTCCTTCTCCTTCAAAGAGGAGCCTCCACAGGAGAAGGAATGGGGGCCACAAAGCAGCCAGCGTCTCCGGGGACAACCCGCAAGTGATGATGTCACAGGACAGTGGTGACATCACTGCCGTGGGTGATGTAATGAACACATTACGACTCGGCAGAGAACAGTATTGGTGGCGGGAGCACTTGGCAGGAGAGTGGGCCATGAGCACAGTGCATCGTTGTAGCGCGGCGGTCTCCAAACCACCGACTCTTGTGTACGGGAAAGCCGTTGTGTGAATTATTACATTAGAAGGATTAGACACCTGAACCTTCCCTTTTGGACCAGCCCCTACCCAACGCCTCATCAACCACTTCTGAAAGTAAAGGAGTGTGCGGCCTTAAAAAAAAATCCTCCAATAGTTATTGCATTGGAAAAACAGCCCAATTTGGAACAGGGGCCAAAAGGTTGCTTGTGCGTTTGGCTCAAGTTGCCGCAATTCACTATGCATTTGGCTGCTAGGGCCAAACGAGGAGCTAGACTGATCCATGCAACTGTAACAATGGTACATGCAGGTTCTCCCGTTTGAGTCCCTTTGCACAGGCTTCCACCGCCCGGTTGAGTGTCGTGGCTTGGAGGACATGGTTGCTAAAGTGGAATAGGCCATTTTAGCCATTGCCCTTTTGAATGGGGCGGGGGAGAAGAGAGTCAAAGCAGCAATAAAGGAAGAGGTTTCTCTTGCTCATATTTATTTTTTGCACATTGGTAGACCACTCTTCTTCCAAGGAGCAGAGGGGGGTGCGCACTGCCCCCTTCCTTTTGTCCTTTGCGAGGGAATAACTGGTCCAAGGTCACTTATGAAGTTTCTTGGCCGAGTGGGGGATTTGAACCTGGGTCTTTCAGCTTGAAGTCCAGCTCCCAAACCACTGCACCATCTTGGCTGTTGTCATAATCGTGGAGAGCTGGCTCTTGGAAGCTAGAGCCCGTTCCGGCAGCCAAAAGGCTCCCCAGCATGACCTAGGCTCACCGTACTGGTGGAAGCAAAGTTACAGCCACAACTACAGTCCCCCCCCCCTACAAGGGTCACTGCAGCCAGCTGTACCTGCCCAGAATGGCTGGGGGCACAGCCTGCTGGGGTGAGAGAACCCAGCTGGGGCTGGCCACGGTGACGTATAGAGGCTGTAGGCTTGGCTGTAACTTTTCTCTGCGGCAGAACGGTAGGAGCCGGGCACCTGCAGGAAGGAGGCAGTAGACATCACAGCTGGGCCCCAGTCCGGAGACCACTGGTTTAGGAAACCTCATTTTCCTACTGTACTGTGATGTGGATGGCACAGAGCTGGGGTGAGATGCGGTGACCAAAAAGGGGGGGCTGCAACTGCTGGCCCCAGTTGCATAGTTGGAAAGGGAGGGTAGCAGTTGAACATGCAGTTTGACCCCTTTTCCCACTGCCAAAGCAGTAGCGAGGTTAGGGGATCCTGTAGTTCCACAAAGCATGGCTCAGTGTCTTTAGTGGAAATGAAGACAATTGCACAGCACTTGCAGACAAGCCCCGCCTTTGCCTGGGCACAGAAATCAGGAAAGGAACACCACCTCCTTGCTCCATCAGCTGTTGTGACTTACTGGCTAATTTTCCCTATGAGAAAGGAGGAGCAGGGGAAAGTAGCTGCTAAGAAATAAGCAGTGGTCAACCATGAAGAAAGGCTGGCAGCATAAGAGCTCTTCCAGGCTTCTCTGGCCACTCCCAAAGGAGCATTCTGAGTTCCTCAAAGGTCGAGCTGTCGTTCCCTTCTGTCGTTCAAGGTGGTAGTGCAGGGAAAGAAACTAGAACTCCAAAAACGTCCACACAAACAGCTCGTCCTGGATGTACCAGGTCACACTGTAGGCAGCCAGGGTTGTACAGCCAAGTTTCTCCAGAGTGAGACCATCACTGATCATTAGGAAGCAACAGTGCAGAAGGCTAAACTGGACTATGCATCTTCTCATAAGAACGTAAGAGGAGCCCCGCTGGATCAGGCCAAAGGCCCATCTAGTCCAGCTTCCTGTATCTCACAGCAGCCCACCAGGTGCCCCAGGGAGCACATGAGACAACAAGATGCTTGCATCCTGTTGCCACTCCCTTGCACCCGGTACTCTGAAGTAGCCTACTATTGATGTAAGGAGGTTGTACAATCCATCATGGCCTATAGCCCACGATGTACTTTTCTTCCAGAAATCGGTCCAATCCCCTCTTAAAGGCATCTAGACCAGATCCCATCACCACCTCCTGCGGCAATGAGTTCCACAGATTAACTACCTGCTGGGTAAAAAAGTACTTCCTTTTATCTGTTTTAACTCTCCCAACCCTCAGTTTTAGTGAATGCCCCCTGGTTCTGGTGTTTTGAGAGAGGGAAAAGAACATTCCCTCAATCTACCCTATCCCTTCCATGCATAATTTTCTATACCTCCATCATGTCCCCCCTCAGGCACCTTTTTTCTAGGCTGAAGAGCCCCAAACGCTGCAGTCTTTCTTCATAAGGAAGGTGCTTCTAATTTACTGAAGGCTGGAAGGTTTGTTTCAAGACCGAGAAATGTACAGACTGGTGATTTCCCAAGCTGCAGGGTGGAGCGATAGAGTTCAGAAACCTTTGGGGACAGCTTTCTTGCAATGTTGCAAGGCTAGTGGAATGTCTACAGGTGGCAGATATTTTCCACCAACAGTGATACATTCTGGGGACAGTTTACCCCTCCAACAGAACTTCCAACAGGACCAATCTCACTGCAAATGGCCCAAACTTCTTTCGCCCTCCCCAAAAATCAAGAGAGCCCCCGAAGTGACCAAGGGAAGGAGTTGAAAACGTAAAAATGAAGAAAAAGCACAGCAGGGATGGACAGACAGAATGTAACTATATAGGTTATGTACATACGACACAGTGCAGTAATTTTTCTATGTAGCAGTAATGTAAATAAATGTACGGTTTTTTATAAAATATTCTATAAAGGCATATTTTAGTAGAAAACTGCTCTCTACAGCTTTTTTTGTAAATAGTTCTCGTCCAAATAAAATCGGTCCTCCTTTCTATGGGCATTGTCTTTGTGAGTTGTTTGCTGCTTGACAATGGGAAGGTATACACTAAAAATGATCTAGGGCCTCCTTCCTGTAGCTTTTCCACAAGGAGAGATTGGCCCTTGTTCCAAGTTCATATGGGAGAAGCTACTGTGCATAGTTGTTAGGGTAATTTAATTAAAGCAAATATATTTCCATTCCTTGCAATTTGCTCTTCCAAAACCCCTCTTGCCACCAGTTCAATTGCATCAAGACAAAAAAAATACAATGAGCCATGACTCGTGTGTTTGTGTGATCTACCCCAGTAAGATCGTTCAAGTTTACTGTTTTGTTTGCCTGAAATTTGTCCAAACATCACAGAAAACCTCTCACATCAGACTACTTACAAGTGCATCCAGCCAGAACTACACAAATGTTCACCAATGCCCAAGACCAGCATCCTCTGTGTCCTCTTGGGGACTAGAAGCTTTGTTCAGATCAATGTGAAATTCAGCTCCCTTTTCCTTATGCTTTCTGGCTGTGGCTTCCCCCTTATAAATCACAGTGCTGCACGGACAGTATCATCAACTGGTGGAATTCCTACATCAGGACCTAGGCTTTATACCTTTGGAATCCTGGCCTATAGACCCCACCTCTGCAGGTCTTTAGATAGACCCCTTTCTTCCTATCAGTCTCGCACAACTGTGGTCTGCCATTCCAGCTTTTTCCTTGGCTATTCACTCAAGCCTTTGTCAATCTTGGGCACTTTCAAGCCACTGCCAGCTTAATCCCAAGTCCTTTAGCCAACCCATCTTTTGGCAAAGCCCTCTTTGCCATCCCCCCAGCGCACACAGCTCAATGCACAGTGAAGTGGGCTTCAGTCTCTTCTGACAGTGCCTAAGCACCTCAATTCCCTTTCTTCTCAAGCCTCCCCTTTTTCTCAGGGTTTTGCCAACTCCTGCACGCTTCCTTTAGCCACTTTGCACCTGAACTTAGTTCCTCTACATCCCCAGGGCCTCTTCCCCATCATCAGCCGGCCCTGTGTGAGATTTTGGCCCCAGAAATACTGACAGCATCCCCTTCCCTCGCAGAAACTGGACTGCAAACTTCCGAGAACTGAACATTAAATGCTAACACACCAACTTGGCCCATCGTATCTGAGGCTTCGCTGCCCAAAGAGCAAGCCAGCCAGCCTGAACGTTCACCGCAAATCTGCATCAATGGTCGTCGTGACTTCTCCAGGGAAGTACGGCTTGGTGAGATCTGGAAGTGGAAAGCTCCCCTTACGACAGGATCCTCAATAACCCTGCTTCATATAAGCACAGCAAGTCTGGAGACCCACCAAGAACACAGAAGCTGGGGGCTGAATTGCCACACCCGTCGCCGGGGAAGCAGTGAAGACAAGAGCCTTGGAGGAAGATTTGGCAGCTTGGCACCTTTTATTTTTAGTTTTTTAAAATTATTTAAAAAGCATAATTAGAAAGTTTCAATATACAGAAATAACCCTAACAAACCAGTTAGACATTCCACCGCTTGACATCAGCACTCCCTCCCGCCCCCCCTTTAATACTCCACGGGCACGGTCCGCCAAGCATGTGCCACCGCTTTTGCAGTCAGAGGAGGCTCCACGGAAGAGCCCAGGGACAAAAGCGGGGGGAGGCTGTGAAAGACGGCCCCGCAAAAGCACCCCACACTTCAAAGCCAGAAAACGGACTGCTGGATTGGCAAAGACCACGCCTGTGCCCCTCCCCGCAAGATCACTGCAACTTGAGAGCACACCCCGCTCTCCTCCTGTAATGTAACAAAGACCCCGCGTTTTGCCAGCCCGCCAGCTTCCAAAGGAGACATCGACAGCTCCGTTGGGGCTACAGAACTCTCGACGCTTGCAGGTCCTTGCAAAATCAAAACCAGTTCACGTTTCCATTCTTGATTTAGTGACGGCAACTCACAAGGGACGCACAGAGAAATTGGTCGTGGAAGGTGGCCAGGTGGTGCCCAAGACCTTCACCTCGCTCACCGCTTGCGTTGGGAGGGGGGACGACAAAAAAGGAAAAGCTTGTGGCTAGTTGTGATGCGACTGTACGATCGAGGCTGGCACAAGCCAACCGTGACCTCTTGTTTTTTTCAAAAAAAAGCCAGCAAAAAAATAAATACGGGTGTTTAATTTAGCCCCGCTTGCATGATTCAAATTCCAAAGGCTCGTCGAGACTGGAGGGTCTCCCACTGACGGGAGCACCAGGATTGGGGGAAGAAGGTAATTCATTTTGGTTTGAAGAACGTGTGAGATCTTCCACAGCCTAGATCAGACCACTACCACCACCCTATCTCAATACACTAAGAGAGTCTTTTCTTTTCTTTTTAATAAAATCAAGTACACACCATGGACTCAAGCCCCAGTTACTTCCCTACTACGGCCTGCACTAGCCAGAGGAATCCCCCTCACTTTACCGACTAAGAGCAGAGTGACACTGAGAGCCATCTGCCACTGCCCAACCCAAGAAGGCTGCCCCTCTCCATTGCCTGCTACTTGAGAGAGAGCTGCCCGTCAAAGGAAAGGGCACGGAAACGGCATCCTGCCAGCAGTTTGGATGCCGGCACTGCTCGGAAGAGGGATCATTCCGCTCTTGAACTCTGCCCATCAAAAGATATACTTTGGAGTAGACATCCTATTACTGGGTCCAGAGAGATGGGGAGGGGGAGAGGAAGAGAGAGAGGGGGGGCAGCTTTTTGGCAGATTTATATTTCTGTAGCTCTCGGGGGTGTTACAGATTAATGCTGCTCAGGAGGAAAAAAACAACCCCACAAGTTTTAATCCTAACGTCTGTCGTCCCTGAAGGCTTCGTTTCAATGATCAGAGAACATTTAAATTTGGGGCACGAGGCAAGCCTTATCGCTCCCTAGCAGAGCACGGAGAATAAATACTGCCACTCCGAGGGCTGACACAGCTCCGGCAACATCAGCTATTCCGGACCGCAGGACGAGAGTCTTGGAAAGTTCCCGGCGAAGCCCCAAGCGTGAGAGCCGAGTGAGAGCGCAGGCCCTGCTCGGAGGCTAAGGAAGGCTGAAGAGCAGCCGAAGCCGGCAAGGGCAACTCTGCTTAATGACACTGTACTGTATTCTCTGGAGAAGAAGGGGAGGGGGAAAAAGGGTGACGAATTCATGATTGGTGGATAGTAAGAAGGCAGAAGCCACAGCAACACAGAGGGAGGCCCCGCCGGTTAGAGCAACTATACATTATGTACAAACGCTTAGAATCCAACGTCCACCTGGTAGGCAAAGTCATTCGTGGTCGACAAGATGCTCTTGGGAGGGGGGGAAAAGCAGGGAGGAGGAAGGGGTTGAATCGCCTCCATCCGGAACCTCCTTGGCACTGCTGCGGTAAGGTGCCTCCCGACCGAGAGCGCGGAGAGAGAGAGAATTCATTTAAATAACGGCACAAACTGAGAAAGAAAACGTCCTCCGGCAGCCGAGCCCAGCGGGGTCGCCCGAGTCTGGCTGGAAGGGCTGAGCTGTCTGGAGCGCACCGGCCCTGGCGCGGGGTGGGGGTGGGGGGCGAAGGGCATTAGCAGCACCGCTTCTTCCGTTTACTGTTCTTCGTGAGCTTCACCACGTCGTTCTGTTGCTGCTGCTGCTGCTTGGCCAGGTTGTCTTTCTTCGCTCGCAGGACCAGCTCGGTGATGCAGTTGAACATCTGCCGGGGGGGGGGGAGAGACAAGAAAAAGGCGGGAGGTGGGTGGGGTGGAGACCGCTGGGTCTCAGAAGCCGCAGGCAGAGGGGGAAGGAAGCAGGCCGTTCGCAGGGGCTGAAAGCCCACCTTGGGGGGCTGCTTCCGCCCCTCCGCCCCAGCCTCTCTGGCACACATTACCTTGGCCGTGGCGCTCATCTGAACTTGGCCACACCAAACCTTGCGGCTTTTGGGACCACAACGAAGCAGCAACACATTTCTGGACAAAAAGCATATATACAGTATTTCCCCAAGTATAAGACGCACCTTAATTTTGGGGCCAGAAATTTTAAAACCGCTGGTCTTTAAAGAGCCGGCGGGAGGCCGGCGGCTCTTAAGGGAAGCGGGAGCACGGAGAACCATGCTCCCGCTTGCCTCAAAGAGCCGGCAAGCGGGAGCGCTCCCGCCGGCTCTTTCAGGCAAGCGGGAGCACACCCCTTTGTATAAGACGCATCCACTTTTTAGCGCCCCAATTATTGGAAAAAAGGTGCGTCTTATACTTGGGGAAATACGGTAATATACACTCCCCTCTTAGGCCCGACCCATCCCATGGGGTTCTCCCCTCTCTCCAGCTCCCCCTGAGGACCGCCCCCAAGCCCTCCCGCCACCCTCTGACCAGCGCTGACCTGGTTTCCACTTTGCACTGCGGCATCGTTGGCGGGTGCCCGGCCGGCCCCGTTTACTCTTGGTGTGGCACAAAATGTGCCCGGCAGCGCGCTTGCAGCACCCAGCCACAAAAGTGCTGATCAGGCCAGGTCACCCATGTTTTTACTTGGAAGTTGCAGTGCTTCGTGTGCCTTGCCTGGATCCCTTTGGAAGGACACGAGCGAGCCGGACACGGCCCAGCCTGCGACGCCTACTGCCGGCACGTGCCCCGATTCTATCCCAGGCCTGCCTGCCTGGCAGTGCTGCCAAACCGAGCACAGCCCTAGTGTGGTGTATGAAGGCAAAGGTTTCCCCACGACCGAATGGTCTAGCCGTGAGCGACTGTAGGGGGGGCTGCTCATCTCCGTTTCTAAGCCTGTAGAGCTGGCGTTTTGTCCGAGGACAAGCTTCCGTGGTCATGTGGCCGGCATGACTATACACCGTAGCACACGGAACGCCGTTCCCTTCCCACCAAAGTGGTCCCTATTTATCTACTCGCATTTTTAGGTGCTCTCGAACTGCTCGGTTGGCTTAACCCGGCCATGTTTACGGTTCTAGGCAGGCGGCACAAGTCGGCACGGCGTCCAGTTTGGCAGAGCCGCACCATGCCGGGGGGGGGGTGGCGGTGGAGAAGAGACTGCATTCACTGGAACAGGTCCTGGGTTGCAAAGACCTGCCGTATCCCAGCTGCCCAACACGTTTCCCGTGAGACAGTGCCTCCTAAAGGGCACCTACAGGGAAACGATGGTGTTATTTGCATCGTCGGGCTTTCGGCTGCCGTCTGGCCACTCTAGGGCCGCATCCTGCGGGAGGCCTGCACTGGGGCAGCAGCATCCTGACTGGTCTGGAGTTTCGCTTCTGCGGAACCAACGTGGCCCTGACCACCCTTGGAGCACTTACCTCTTCCACGTTAATGTTCTCTTTGGCGCTGGTCTCGAACAGCTGGATCCCCATCTGCCCAGCAAATTTATAGGCGTCGTCCATCTCTACTACTTTCCTCTCCGGGTCATCATTCTTATTACCAACTACAAGCAAGAATAAAAGAGGCCAGCGTGGTGATTGGGGAGGGGGAGCAACACAAAGGTCGGCCCAAAGGCAGAGCTCGTGCCCCAGCGACTCACCCAATATCCGGCAAACATCATCACAATTCTGGTTTATTTCGTGCAACCACCGTTTGACGTTCACGAAGGATTCAGCGCTTGTCACGTCGTAAACCACGATCACGCCGTGCGTCCCTCTGTAGTACCTGGTGGGGGGGGGGAAGAAGAGAAGAGAGAACAGATCAATCCCCGTTTTACCGCTCTAACTCCATTACCATCAGCTCTTGGAAAAGAGTCTATGCAGAAATCTGTTTCCAAGTCCATTGGAACATCTTTACCAGAACCAGGGGGCATCCGCTAAAACTGAGGGTGGGGAGAGTTAAAACAGATAAAAGGAAGTACTTTTTTACCCCAGCGGGGAGTTAATCTGTGGAACTCTTTGCCACAGGAGGTGGTGATGGGATCTGGTCTAGATGCCTTTAAGAGGAGATTGGATGGATTTCTGGAAGAAAAGGCAATCGTGGGCTATAGGCAATGATGGATTGTGCAACCTCCTTACATCAGAGTACCGGGTGGGCTACTTCAGAGTACCGGGTGCAAGGGAGTGGCAACAGGATGCAAGCATCTTGTTGTCTCATGCCTCCCTGGGGCATCTGGTGGGCCGCTGTCAGATACAGGAAGCTGGACTAGATGGGCCTTTGGCCTGATCCAGCAGGGCTCTTCTTATGTTCTTATGTTCTCCATGATGGGGTACACAATTGTCACCTCCGGCCACCAACCGCGTGAGTTTAGGAAGACAAGAGTGCCACTCGCAAAATGTATTTTGGCGATAAAAGGAGCTTTGCTTCTGAGCAGGGAATGAGGCTCCGGTTGTGGCTGCCAGGACAACACACTGCATGATCGCCGCACTGGTGCTCTTAATAAAAGGTCTGTGCCTTGACTTTGGGCTACCACCTGCCTTCCTATCACAAGGATCTGAAAGCAGCTGATCATTAAAAAAATGATGTGGGGGAGGCTTTGAATTGGGGGGGAAGAGGACAAGCTGCCTGCTCTGTGTTTTAACACTGTGGGGAAGCGCATCATGCAGGAAGCAGAGATGAAGTCTGTGGGATGCAACATTGGCAGGCGTCAGCAGCAAAACATCAGATTGCCATGGAGAGGACTCTCCGAGCTTTGGACTGTTTGGCAACGGCCGGCTCGAAGCAGATGAGAGCCTCAGGATGGGAAGATCCAATGTAAAGAGAGGAAGGAACGGCAGTCGCAGTGGAAACAGCACCGAGCAGGGGGTAACATGGGTTGTCAGTGCAACACAAAAATCCGACTCGCGCATGGGAGTTGGAGGGAGGTTTGCTGGGCATTTTCCTGTTGGAACACCCACTTTGACTGCAAATATTGGGGCAGGATGCTGCAATATTTGCTAATTTTGCATTATATCTCAAATGGTATATACCATGCACAGAATATGCACACACCAGCGTATGGTGTGTGCGCAGAGGAATGGGGAAAGGAGCTGGCTGGATACCAGACACAGATCCTTCAAAGAAATTAGTTTCAGCCTATCTTAAGTATATCTGTGCAGGATTTTTCTCTCTCCCGGCTTTCCGGCCGCAAAGGGACCCTTCGAGGAAGCTCATGTCAGATCAAAATGTAAGGAGACAATAGATAAACACAGTCGTAGAAGAGACACCCCACCCACCATATGGACTTCAGATAAAACCCAATTAAACAGAACTAAAAGCAATTCAACACACCTCAAACTGCCTTTCTGAGTAACCCCCAAAAAGTCTTAACCAGAGGAAAATGAAGGAGGGGGCCATCATGCCTTGATGGGGAGTTTCACCGTCTGGGGGGCTGTGGCCAATAAGGTCCCCTCATAGGCTCCCCCCCCCGGGCCAAGCCTCAGAAGGGTTAGTTGGGGAACTGGGACCAGAGCCTCAGACACTGAATGTAGTGGGTGAAACCAGCCTGGGGAGAGAACCCTTTCGGTATCCTAGTTAAAGGCGCTCAGGGCTTCCAAATGTCCTCCGTGACACCACTGCAGAAATGGGCAAGAACCAGTTCCGCAAATAAAGCGTCTCCTCACCAGGATTTGGGTGGAGAATGCCCCCCCATTCTATGCTAAAGGAAGTCAAATAATGCAATCTAAGCAATAGCCAGCATTTATTCTCAGGGTTTATTCTATGCTTCTCCATTGCAAAAACAAAAACTGGAAGTGGCTTCAACAGCGTAAGAAAAAAAATTAGAAGACACTAAAATACCAAAAGGGAGGAGAACAGCCTAACTTGCTTAACCCAAACTGGCTTGAAACAGACAGTCAATCGGAGAGGAGGAACTGGGCCCTTATGCGTCATTTCTTTATTTTGCATCACTTTTATCAGGGTGTGCCAGTCATTTGGGGAGGGGGGGGGTGAGAACACCAAGTCTAAGCATGGAAAATTATGCACGGAAGAGATAGAGTTGTTAGAGGGATGTTCTTCTCCCTCTCTCAAAACACCAGAACCAGGGGGCATCCGCTAAAACTGAGGGTTGGGAGAGTTAAAACAGATAAAAGGAAGTACTTTTTTACCCAGCGGGTAGTTAATCTGTGGAACTCTTGGCCACAGGAGGTGGTGATGGCATCTGGTCTGGATGCCTTTAAGAGGGGATTGGACGGATTTCTGGAAGAAAAGTCCATCGTGGGCCATGATGGATTGTGCAGCCTCCTTACATTAGTAGTAGGCTACTTCAGAGTACTGGGTGCGAGGGAGTGGCAACAGGATGCAAGCCTCTTGTTGTCTTGTGCCTCCCTGGGGCACATGGTGGGCTGATACAGGAAGCGGGACTAGATGGGCCTTTGGCCTGATCCAGCAGGGCTCTTCTTATGTTCTTATGAGCAGGGGAAGCCCAAATTCTGCAATTCCCCTGATCTTGCCCAAGCACATCTCCGCACCCAGGCAAGCTTTAAACCTAGACTTGCTGAAAGGGGAGATTTTCAGGAAGCTCAGCGCTAAGCTGCTGACGGCTCCTCGGGACTTCCGAGGAAGTGCGGTGCACACCCAAACCGGGGCGTGACCCTTTCTTTACAGCGTGGGTGAGCGACCGAGATGTGCTGCGGCTTTCCTTGCTCATGCCGGCACTCGCCTTTCTGGGCAGTGCCCCAGCGCAAAGAGGGCCTTAGGCAGAGGGCCTTGCTGGCTTGTGCGCATGCACTGGAAAAGCGCTGCTGACACCGCATCAAGGAGGCACACTGCTCCTAGCCCACACTCGCCATCTGCAAGACATCCAGCCATCCAGAAGCAGCCAGCCAGCCTCCCCTCATCACCGTTTCCTGTCTGACGCTGGCCCGTGCGGTGCGGTGCAGCCCTAAGAGGATATGCCTGAGGACTGGGAGGAAGTTGGGGCCTGGTTCACGCTGCCTGGTCACCGAGAGCCCTGCGAACGCCTTCCTGTTCTCCGCAAGCAGCGAGGCCCACAGCCCCGTTCTCCAAGCCTGCCCAAAGGCAGCCACTCTCAAGAGGCTCTCACTCTGCGGGGGGACGACACACCTTAACCTCACCCTGCCAACGGTGCCAACTTCTTCCTATTGCCAAAATATTTAGGTTTGCCCCAGTGGTGGGATTCAAATAAATTAACAACCGGTTCTATGCCCTGCAGGGCGGCCGCTGCCTTTGTTCCCTCTCCCAACCTAAAATTAACAACCGGTTCTGCAGAACTGGTGAGAACTGGCTGAATTTCACCACTGGTCTGCCCCCAACCCGCAATGATCCACAGAGACATTCTGCTTGCGACTTGAACCTTCTCTGCGAAGCCTATTTGTAATCTAATTAGCATGCCTGCCGTAACTTCTGTCTCTTGAAAGGGAACAGACGGGGCTCGGGATCAGCCCAATAATGTGAAGCAAGATTTATTTCCATGGTAGGGAAGGGGGCGCTTGTTTGCGGTTGCTCCGAACGCCTAAGCTGCTGTCACTCTGTGCAACACAAAAGCCTCCGTCCCCTGCTCATTCGGCCATTCAAACAAAGCCTGTGCTGGTATTGCACACATTTACTGGAAACATTTATAACCTGCCTTGCCTCTGCCAAAGCAAATGCCCAAGGCGGCTTACAAATCTCCACGATAAACGTACACTGCATTACAATAAATAAGGGGGGCGGGAATCAAAATAAGGCATTGAAACGTTAAGAACATAAGAAGAGCCCCGCTGGATCAGGCCAAAGGCCCATCTAGTCCAGCTTCCTGCATCTCACAGCGGCCCACCAGGTGCCTCAAGGAGCACATGAAACAACAAGATGCCTGCACCCTTTCGCCACTCCCTCGCACCCGGCACTCTGAAGTAGCCTACTACTAATGTAAGGAGGTTGCACAATCCATCATGGCCTATAACCTACGATGGACGTTTCTTCCAGAAATCTGTCCAATCCCCTTTTAAAAGGCATCTAGACCAGATCCCATCACCACCTCCTGTGGCAAAGAGTTCCACAGATTAACTACCCGCTGGGGTAAAAAAGTACTTCCTTTTATCTGTTTTAACTCTGTTAAAACTCTGTTTTTAGCAGTTAAATCCTAAAACGCTAACAACCACTAAAATAAAGCAAAACCTAGCACAATCGTTGAGCATTGGGGTGGGGAAGAAACAATTAGCCCAGGGGGGCAGTCAAGCCGCAAAGCCATTGCAGAGGTCAAATGGCCACCTATCAACCAAATGCCAGCCGAAACAGGGACGTTTTGAGCCCTTGCCTTCCCTCGCCCCAGGAAGCCACCAGCCCTCTAATTTGGGATAGAGGTGGCACTTCAAGGAGAGCCCCTTCAGATGACCCAAGAGTGCAGGCTGGAATGGATGGGAGAAGGCGGCACCTCAGATAGCCTGGACCCAAATCGTGACGATCGATACCATTCAACGCAGCATTAACGGTCAATGCAAGCACGTATATGGACACTGCTAACATAAATATTGGTTTTATACCAATATTATAAGGCCAATATTATATACCAATATAAGGGGGCAGGAGGTTTAGTCGAGAGGGTTAAAGCCTCCGTTTGCCTGAAGCAAAGATCCAAAGGTTGCCCATTCGAGATCACCGGAAGCTTCCGTGAGCGGCAGACCTTGAGAAGCGCAACTGATAAGAGCTGTCTCCAGCTGCCTGTGAGAGGGGAGTTGTGCTGGGCCAGCTGCTTCTTTGGTGGGAGCAGAGAAGCCATTTATCAGCCAGCCAGAAGGCAAGCACGTGGCCAGAAAGAAGGACTAGACCACAGAAGTTCCATCTGCATGTTGTTGTAGTTCTTGAAAGACAGAACTTCTTTTTAATTTGTAAAAAACCCTTGAAAGGGGTTTAAAGAAATAAAGCCTGCCTATTGTAAACCGCCTTGAATTAAAGGCAGAGGAGCAATCTAATGACCAAAGAAAGGCAGTATATAAATACCAGTATTATTATTATTATTATTATTATTATTATTATTATTATTCCACCGTGGCTGCTATGTCTTCCCTCAAAGGAGCCTCAAAGGCCCAAGGCCACCCCAGGGCCTGTCACCAATGCTGCCCCCTTACCTAGCTGCACAGCTTCCACTCACTGAGCGTGAAAAGTTGAGAGGGATAAAAAAAGATAAAATTGGGAGTAGAGGAGATGGGGGGCACCTCTGTCTCCACTTGTGTCAGTTTGCCACAGTTCCCAACGGCAGCCCATCTTTGTCGTCACCCCTTTTCCTCCGACCCCTTTTCAGACACCCATCTGCCATCTGCCTCAGCCAGCGTATGAGTGGGGCCAGCCCCTTCTGTACCCGGGGCAGCGTCCCGAGAACCTTTGGTGATTCGAACTCCCTGGGGAGAGGGAATGCCCATGAAGCCAGTTGCAGCCATGAAGCTACAGACTTACAGCAAGGGCAGAACACTCTTGGGGGAATGCTACAGAGAAGGGTTAGAACAACCGGCAGGCAAGTCACCCCCTCTAAAAAAAGACCAGAGAGTCAATCATCCCTGTTATGTTCACGTTTTCCTTCCTCTTTTGCAAAATGCCACATTATGAGGCACGCCTACTGCAGCCGATGAGCCAGATGTCTCTCCTCCTGCTCTTCCAGAATGCCGGGAGCAAGAGCGTCATCAAGGAGAGGACAGGCTCACCAGAACCCAAGCTGCGGTGGGACCAACGAAAGGACCCCTTCCTACTTGATTCAGTTCCAACCAACACGGAGCCAATCCAGGGTTTTTGAGCACACAGTGTGGCAGCGTGTCCTAGTCAAGCAGTGATAGCTCCAAGCCAGTTCAGAATATCTCAGTGCGCTTGGGCATGTCTTAAAAAAGCCAGTCCTGTGGAGGAAGAAAGAGAGAAGGTGGCCTCCCAAGCAGTTTTCTGCCAGTCTAAAGGCACCCTTCCCTTCTAGTATTGACAACCAGCGTCGTCATCCGCAAATGAACTCCCGTAACGCTGGGAGGGACTTAAGCGGGGCTTCGCCGTGATTGGCTGCCCGCCCGTTTCGTTCCGCGGCTGCCCTGGCCTCGAGGGGTGCCTGCTCGCCGGGGGAGACAGGTGGGGGGCGCACCAGGTGCCTGGACAAGCAGCAGGGGGGCCGTGCCAAATGGGGGCAGCCCCCCCCGAGGCCAGGGCAGCCACGGAACGAAACAGGCAGGTTGCCAATCACTCGAAAGTCCCGCCCACGTCCCTCCCAGCGTTCCGGGAGTTCATTTGCGGATGACGACGCTGTTGACAGCTCACTTTACAATTATTACCTTTCTTTCAGTTATCTAAGAAGGCCTGTCTTAAGCTCGATTTTACCCAAACCTCACCAACTAATTGGTTGACCTGCACTCCGTTTACAGGCCTACTAAGCAGACTTACGTCGACGTGATAGTCCGGAAGCGCTCCTGCCCGGCTGTATCCCAGATCTGCAGCTTCACCTTTTCGCCATTAATCTCCACGGTCCGAATTTTGAAGTCGACACCAATGGTGGTAATATAGCTGCCTGCAGAGGAAAAGGGCATGTAAAGGAAGACACGCTTATAAGTTGGAGCCACGTGAAATACTTCCGCCCTTGGGGCATGAAGCACTCCTGAATACCTGGGGACTCCCAGTACCGGACAAGACAGACTCCCATGAAGACACTGGGACAATCGAACCACTATTACTGGTCACTCACAAATGTTTGGCTACTCGCAGATCAGGTCAGGGCTGGTCATAATACTGGGAACAGAATAGCGTTTTTATAGATGAGAGGGCAGAGCGGTGGCATTGCAACCCCCCTCCCCACAAGCAGTGTGGGAACCCTAGCTTTTTTTGTTTCACCCACACACACAGCCCCCCCCACAAGTCTGAAGGAAGAGAAAGCTCTGCAATCAAGCAGCCCCATCTCTTTCGAGACTGGCGTCCTGAAACTCATTCACTCCATTAAGTTCTGTCAGGGCAGGGGGATGACCCACAGTCAGCAACACTGAAGACAGGGACCGGACAGAAAACAATTTAGACCCCGGGATCGCAAATGAGGCTGCCGGCCAATTTTACCACCCGTTTCCCTGCTTGCGGTTCCCGTCCCACCCATACGAATGAACGGAGCTTCTTCCCATGCACAGGGGAGCACTGTGGAGGTTGGGGGATGCCTGAAAGGCCTTGGCTACGTCACCTGAGAACGTGTTGTCTGCAAAACGTAACAGCAAACTGCTCTTGCCAACACCTGAAAAGAGAAAGGGGGGGAAGATGCTAAAACCCAACATTGGACTGTTGCAGGATACTTTTAATAGCAAGGAAGACAGCCTTAAGAACAAGCCCCGCAGTGACTGCAGGCGATATGCCTGTACTGGGGCTTCACATCTGAACTTTGCGGCACTTGTCCCAAGGCTGGCAGGTACCCCTAAATCGGCGTACCTGGAGCAAGAGCCCCAACCTCCCAGCACACAGGATCTCCGGAAGCTCACAGAGCCCCTCCTCGGATCGCTCAGCTGTGCCGCAGTTCCCAAGCAGCAGGAGACGCTGTCCTCCTCCCCCACCTTCTGCAAACTGCCCCACAAATGGCAACCACAAATAGTGGCTATTTGTCAGCTAAGCCAACCTTTGTGAACCCCCGAGAACGGGGTCTCGCAGGCCTGCTCATGGCTGTAAACAAATGCACATTAGGAAAAAGGGATGCGTGCTCCTGTCTGGCCCAGCTGATGATGCTACCACTATAAGAAACCCGCACTCTAAAAATACTACCCCAATATCTGCCACCTTGTAAGAGAAAAAAAAGAACTATACCCTTACAGTTATACCCTTAGGGCAGAAAGGTGTTGCTAGTGCCTGCTTGCAGGGGATCACTGTAATGTGGGGAGCATCAGAAGGCTAGCCAAATCTCTGGCTGGCAAGGACCCAGGCAAACTCTAGTTTCATGGACCCAAGTGAATGGCAAGCCACCTTTTCTGAGGCCCTCTCATCCTTGTCTAAGCATCTCCTAGTGACAGGAGCCACAGAAGAACGGAAACACATGCATTTTTAACCAGGGCAGGCTCACTGGGCAGCCACGCTAGCACTTTGCTGGTTTAGAATCAGAAATCCTGAAACAGCTATTTGAACGCAAACCAATGCCCGCCTTCCCCACCCCCCGCGGCGTGACTCACTGAAGAGTGACCACAACCGACAAACCCAGGGACTTTGTGCACAGCTGGAGAGGGCAGGCCTTCTGCACTTTCATGTGTTCGCAGAAATGTATGTGTTGAAAGTACTTCTCACAGATAAGTACTTCCCACAGATAAGTACTTCCCTACGTGTGACAACTAAAAAGATGTTTGAACTTCTATCAAATGCTCTCCAAAGCATGGTGCTGCTACTCCTTATTGCCTGTTATGGCAATAATTTTCAAGCGATATGCTATGGCACATTGATGTGCTCGGAATGGTCCGGAGGTATGCCATAAGAGTTTGGGAGAGGGTCATTTATTCATATGGCCCTTGGGAAAGGCAAGCCCCCCACCAGCAGAGCGGTGTGCCTCGTCAAAGAACTGATGGTGCGCTTTGGCAATTTTAGAGCCTTGTCAATGTGCCACGAGATGAAAAGGTTGAAAATTGCTGCATTATGGTGTGAGAGGAGAAAAAAGGGGCTGAGAGGGGGATAAGTGGCTAGGAGCCAAAAAGCTGCCTTGAATTTTTTCATGGGCATTTCTGCACACTGACTTCTGTGGACACAGGAAGCCACTGGGTAACCTTGGCCCAAATCACGCCCCTAACAAAAGTGAGAGATGAAAAATTAAAGGATGCTGTTGTCTTGGAGAATACATCCTTGCTCCAATGCAGGCCAACTGGGATGGACAAGCGTGGGAGACAACACTATTCTGGCACGGATCTAGACAAAGGCAGTGAGCAAGTGTTGGCAAAACGATGCAACTCACAACCATGTGCGTGACACCACTGGGTAGGCCAGTCATCTGTGCTGACCCAAGCGGCAAGGAAAATCCGACCGAGCTTCCACAGCCGCTCAGGGGCGAGTAACCGTTTGCCACGCGGTGACTAACAGTGCCCTTGCAACCCTTTCAGTTGCTGGACTGCCCAACTGAGAGACAAGGAGAGCCTCAGCACTCTTGCGCCATGTTGTAAGCTGTCACAAGGTGACAGGGTGGGAGGGACATAAATCCACACCATTTAATTTTGAGTGTCGGAAGCATCCCATGTACATCAGTAATTCTAAGGAGTTAGATCTCCAAATTGCAGGTGAGGGGTGGGGCCAATTTGCCTAAGGCCAACGAGTGAGATGAGATTGGCCATAGACACTTCCAGGCTCCCACGCAGTCGCTGAACTAACAGACGAGGCATGTGAGGTAACTTTCTAGATGACTTTAGGAGCAGCCTATCCTGAAACGAGGGGTGCAGGCTTTGTCTCATGCTTATTAGATTAGACAGGGATGGGAAGGGGAGTGGGAACAGAAAAGTACTCTTAAATGGAGTGATACAGAAGTATCACCAGCCCTCATTAAATGATCTAACTGACGCACTGCACTGAGAGTGTTCAGCCTCGTACCCTACAAATTAACCAAGCATTGCGATTTAACAGTATAGGTTGTACACCATGTTTGAATATTAGAGGAATGGATGGAGACGCAATAGCTGTTGCTTATTAACAGACCCTCTTCCCAGAAAAATTTCACCCTGAATAAGGGCGTGGGTTCCATAGGAGAGTGGTGGAATTCGAACGGAAGTCGCCGTGATCGAGTCCAACGCTCTAGCGTAGCCTTGGCCTCTGCAACTACTTCTATTTACCAGAAATGACCCCTGTTTACCAACCCCTGATCCTGAAAAAAAAAACCAAACCATGCCCACGTTTTGATTCTTGGGGAGGCAGACATTTGGGAAGCCAGAGTGGGGGATTTAAGGACAGGCATGATGTGATCATAGCAAGGTGAATAAATTTTTGGCGGCGGCAAAGCTAGGTGAAAGCGAGGGGGCGAGTGAGCCAACAGGAGGCAAGAGATGACAAGCTTGCTGCAAGGATTACAAGGATAAACGCACATGAAGCACTCTGAGAAAGTGCTGCTAATGCATCAGGAATCCTAGTCTACTGCATATTCTTCCTATGGGCACACCTCCTGCATCAAGACTTCAGGCCTAGGGGAAGGAATACATCATCTGAAAAGCACATACATTGGGAGGGGGAGAGAACACGTTCTGTTCCCTCTCCCAGGGGGTGATCCCTAGGGATTACGCCAAAGGAATCTCTCCTCCCAAGACACCTTCTAGCCCTCTTTTTTTTGTCTAGCCAAGCCAGACCCCCCTTCTCAAGGCAATATACCCCCCACACACACACACTCATGTCCCGTCAGGTCAACTGTCAGCTCCCCTGCAGGAAAGCCGCCCTATGCAGACCCTTTGTTTGCCTGGCTCACTACTCTGCGCACTGACGGACAGCGGAGGCTCTGGCTTGTCTCAGGCAGAAACCTCTCCCTGCCCTACCCTGGGACCTTCTGCAAACAAAACATGCATGCGCTGTCACCGAGCTGCCGCCCCTCCCAGCCTCCTTCCAAAGAAAGCGCTCTCTGCAAGTGCTTGCTGCCGCCCTTTTGGTCCAGCCAAGCCAGACCAGCTCCTTAAGGCTACTGTACCTTCCTCCTTCCAGCCTGTCAAGAAAGATGCCTCCCGCCCCATGCTTTGCACCTGCTACCCTATTCCAGCTTGCTCACCCATTCAAACGCCTCTCCATTCTAACCTCCTGTTCTCCTTCTCCGTATACCTTCAGGCTCCTGTCCCCCTCCACCCAGATTTTTTCCAAGAGAGATTTTTTCCTTGGATTGGGGCTCCCCTCCACCAAGTGAGCACCCCCCCCCCCAATTGAGGCTTTTCCTCCTCCATATACCTTCAGGCTCCTATCTCCCTCCACCCAGATTCTTTCCAACAGAAGCCCTCTTGCCAGACCCCCCCCCCAATGAGCAACACCCCCATCCCCCAATTAAGGCTCCTACTTCTCCCTCCTTCCCCTTATCTCCAGGCCCGCATACACTGCCTCTTTCCAAGGGAGAAGGGGGCAGGCAATGGTCAGGCCCCGTTCCCCCCTCCCAACCTCAAAGAAGCTCCCTTTGCCAGACCCCAGGGCACCTGCTAGCCACCACCCCTTTTGTCCTAAGGCACCCATTGTGGCAGCGCCCCCTCCCCTGGCTCTTCCGCCTTTTTCCCGCGCACGCGCGCTGCGCTCCCCCCCCGCGGGGCTCTTCCGCCTCTCTGCCTCTCCCCCCGCGGCCCGGGCGACCGAGGCTGCTGGCCACGCCCACCCGGCCCCGCCCCGCCCACTCCCTCCCTCACCGCTGTCTCCGATGATGAGGAGCTTGAAGAGGTGGTCGTAGTCCCGGGCCATGGCTGGCGACGGGGGGGGAAGGAGCCTGCGCTCCTGGCGTCCGGAGAAGGCCGAGTCTCCTCAGGCGGCAGCTCCAAGGCCGGCTCCCCTTCGCGACCCAACAGCCGGAACTGACAGCAGCAGCAGCGGCGGCGGCGGCGGCGGCGGCAATAGCAGCGGCGCGGACACCCCCTCCCCTTCCTCCGCAAGGCGCATGCGCACCACTTCACCCAGACAGCTGGAAAAACCGCCCGCTGCTCGAGCCCGCAGCGCTGCGCCTGCGCGGGGCTTCCTAGCCAGCCAATCCGATCCGCCGCGCTTCCTTCCGGCCTCAGCGCGGGCCTTCCTCTTTCCTTTTCTCACCAAGGCCCCGCCCACTCACCTAGAGATAGGATCATGCAAGAGTCACGAAAAGAGTCTGCCCTTTTTAGGGTTGCCACCTTGGTTGCCACCCTTTTAAGTGTTTTAATTGATTTTAATTTTTTTAAAATATGTTGTTTTAAATGGGTTTTGACTTTTGTAAACCGCTTTGGATTTTAGAAAAGCGGCATGTAAATCTAATAAATAAATAAATAAATAAATAAAAAGTAAGTCGCTTGATGGGGATTAATTCTGTCTGCAGCAAAAGGTCGACCAATCCATGCGATGTGCACACGCGTGTCTGCAAGGAAGTTCCACGGAACTCAATGAGACTTGCTTCTAAGCAGGCACGCTGGGAACGGCTCTGAGTAATGTAGCACCTTAGTAGGGTAAGAGACTAAGCCTCTGCATGGCTATTCAGAAGCAAGTTCCATAATAGTTCCATAATATCCCAGGTAAGTGCGGATAGGATTGCAGCCTTGGACTGGGTGACTAGTTCTCATTTTATGCGGGGTGAAACCCAGTATTTTACAAAGCCCTTAAAAACCCATGCTGCAAGGTATCACTCTAGCCTTTTTTCTTTCTCTATGCATGCTTCGCGACTTCCCTCCCCCCCCCCCCCACAGTCCACGGGTACGCATGCGTTTACAGAGGACGTCATCAAAATCCTGATTGCAATTAATAGAATTTAAAATTGTCCACCCCAGCCAATTGAGAGTCTCCAAGTCGAGCACATAGGAAAATGCCGAGAGCAAGCCTAGGCTTGTTCATTGAGAAGTAAATCTCGCTGTATTCAGTGAGATTTACTCGCAAGGAAATGTGATTAGGGCTGCTGCTTTCAACCGTATGACACAATTGGATTTAATTGCGCTGTAAATTACTCAATGGATATGCTGGAGTCTGAGCTCAAGTTATGTCCATCTGCTACTGTTGTGTGCATTTGTATATTAAAGACTTAAGGATCTAGGACCCCAGTTCGTAGGACTACCTTCTCCCACATGTGCAGCTGCCCCATATCCTTCAGAAACCCTCTTGCTTGCGACACTGCCTTCTGAAGTGGGGCTGGTCGTGCTGACTTGGAGAAGGATCTCCACCCAACATGCTGTGGTCGGTGCCTTGTTCGTCCATCATTTTCCTCCAGCTTTTTGTTCGGCCAGGCCTTTGTTAGCCTCGTACCGTTTTCTCCCCAGGACTGACTTTTCATTGCCTCTTCTCTAGCAATTAATAATATGACACATCGGCAGACGGTTATGCGCTTAGCCAAAACAACACCGTCTTTGCTTTTCGATTGCTGCAGGCCAGGCAAATTGCAGCACCTCTAGTACGAAAATAGAGGCGTTACAACTGTGCTGTCTTGTTTTCATCTTGTGAAATGTCGGAGGATATGCTAACGGAGAGGGAACAAACGTGCGCTCAGCAGCAACGTGCACATAAGTTACCCAAAATGAAGTTCCATTATGTTCAGTGTGGCTGGCAGTGCAAGCCTATGCACGTTTACTCAGGAGAAGTCCTACTATATTCAGTGGGGCTTACCCCTGCCCCAAGTTTGCAACCTTAACTTTCACATAAATGTGCATATCCAACTGCAGCAGTCAATCATTACTATGGAAGTGTACAGGGCGTCGTAAATTTGTTTCCAAATCCTCTGTGAGCTTAGCATGTCTACTCAGAAGTAATGCCTATTGAAGGCAGTGGATATTGACACTCGAGTGTCAATATCATTTCCACTCGAATGTCAATATCCACTGCCCCTATTGAATGCAGTATGCCCAGATAAGTGTGTGTTGAACTGCAGCATAATTCAAATCTACTGATGAAGGAATAGTTTTGTTTATTTAAAATATTTAACAGGGGCTGTCAGTGGCATAGCTTCAGAACCTGTCCGCTTAGCCACGGAACATATGTCTTTAGAAGAGAGAGTGCATGTAACTTTGGAAAAGAGTGCCTTTAGGCATGTGTAGAGTATTTTTCTCTCCCTCCACTGACTAATTGTCCTGGGGTTGTGGTTTGAGCTGGAGCTTGTAATTGCTCCAAAAAAACCGTCCTTAACGTCAGTGTTCAGGCTGGAGCATGTGAATTTGGAAGGAAATGCCTTTGGGCATGTGCAAAGTACTAATTTCCTCTCCCAACGAGTGATCGCAGGAACCAAACGCGACCGTATAGCAACTTTAACTCCCCCAATTCCTGCCCAGACGTCCTGGGGAAGAAATCACCTCGATCACAGTTTGCTTCCTTGCAAACCTAACAGAGGAACCCACGATGCCATATACAATAGGAAGAATTTTGCATTGCACGGGGGCCAGGACCCGGCCCTGCTTGTTATATGAATAGGAACGAAGTGAAGCCAGGGGACGGGCTTAGCGGCGACGTCATTATACTCAAAACAATGCTGATTCCAAGCATTTCAGATTGGTTTGCGCGTGATGTTTAGGACTTAATAGTTTACTCCTGAAGTAAAAACTTACCAAAATAACAACGTGTGATCGTGTAGAAACATCATTGGTAACCTAATTATGAGTTAATATGCAATTCCAAGGTTTAATTCTGCGTAATTATGTTACTGAACATACCGGACGAAATGCCACTTGCTGTCTATTTAAACTCTGATTGCACTGCTTTGACAGACTTATTTTTTGAAATCTACACAACCAAAAATAAAGTGTGAACAGGAAGGAAAGAAAAAAGGGGAGGGTGGGCAAAAATTAGATAAATATGTAGGAAAATTACATTAAAATCTCTCAATGTATAACACAAGTAGTTGTCAATATGAGAGTAATTCTTTTTTACTTCTAGGCTGTTAAGAGTATTTTTTTAAACTTCTACACTCACCCCCGCCCCCATAAAACAAATTCTGTTAATGTGCAGAATTTTGAAAATATTACTGTAGAAAATGGAAGGCGGGGAAAAAAAGTGTAAACGGGAAGGGGAGGAAAAGGAGGGGGGAATTTTTTTTTTTTACCTTCTAGACCATTAACAGTGGGTGTCAGAAAATGGTGAATAAGACAGCTAGGAACAACAAGAAATTACACAGCTTCAAAAGATAATGCACTCACTGTTAACGGTCGTTTTATTGAACCGATGTAATGTGAATACATGAATCTTTCCGTGGAAATTAAATCCCATTTTTCGTCCAGCGATTCGCATACCCGTATGCAGAACACGCAGGCATGATTAAAGACGTTGAGATTAACTTTTACACACGGGCAGGGAGATTTTGATTCGTGACTCCGCGGCGGCAATCCTCCTTCGTGGCGATGATCTGAGTTTATACCCATGGCTTCAAGAATGTGACGTCATGTTCCCTCCAGTCAATATATAATCTGCTTGACGGGGGCGCTTTCACGGTGTTCACCATTATCTTCCCTTCCGCCTCTCGCTATGGCCTGCCCACACAACCCTGCTGGTGACGTACAACTCATCACCATAATATGCCCAGAATCCCTTGCAGCGCCACAAGAGCTCTTTAAAGACAAAATCGGGACCCCGTCTCCTCCCGGGATTGAAATCGAGGTGCAAAATTTTGTTCAGTGGGTGGCGGGCAGAGGTCGGTGCCCGCTGTTGGCAGGGCTTGCTCTCACCGTAACCCGATTCAGGATGGTCCGGTTGAGACTAGAGCGATCGCGGTAGTGTTCTTTAGCTTTGCGCAGTGGCAGTATCGTAGCCAATGAGGTTAATCCGAGGCGCGATTATTGCTAATTGAAAACTTTTCCCAATACCCCGCCATGACGACTTGAAATATAGTCGGCATTGGCAATTTTTGACAGTCTCTACGGAGACTGAATTTTGTGGTTTAAAAAAAAGATGAAAATCAGGATGGAACGCTTTGTACATAAATGGCATTTCTTTGGAAACTAAGCTTAAATAATTTGTTTCCAAGATCACAATCAATGACTTGGAAGCAGCAAATCCACGCGTGGTTCAGTTTGTGCGGAGGAAGTAAAAGTTCCGATCCTGGTCGTGTTCATTGAAAAGCAAGGTTGCTTTTCAATCAACATGTTCAGGATCGGAACTTTTACTTTCTCAGCCCAGCTATTTTCCAGCCTGTTTGTTCCGCTGTTGCGTTCGTGTTCGCTATTCTTCCAACCGTTTCGCGCCCCGAGGATCTTTATGTCGGTTCATCCGCGATCTCCATCATCTCCGTTGACGCGTGTCTTTCGCGGTGTGATTGCAGTTTTTAAAGAGACAGGACAATTATTTTCCGGATTTAAGGCAGTTTTGACTATAGACAGTTGAGTAGTGGTGTTTGTTTTTTTTCTTTAGGCGCTTATTCTATAGCGTAACTCTCATATAAGTTGCGACCTCACACACACAGACACACGTTACAAACCGTGCAATTCCTCCATGCCTCCAGAAGGTATGTGTTCAATGGGCTTGGGTGTGTGTGTGTGTGTATGTGTGCGCGCGCACGTGTGTGGTTTTGTTTCCCAGATTTCTTGCGTTAAAATAGCAAATGGCGCTGTTCTGTGTTTTTATCCTACACGCTCATTCATTTTTACTCATTTAATTCATTTTATTCTCATTTTCACCCCTGCCACTGGGTTTGACTCCCAAGAAAAAGCGTGCATCAGATCTCTCAGCGGATACCTTATGGAAGAAAAATAACGACTTCATGAAAAAAAAAGTTTTTGTTTACTTTTTGCTGTTTTTTTTTCCTGGCAGGCGCGGGGGGGGGAGGAGAGGATTTTGCAACATTATCGTCCCGCACAGAAGAACGCCCGTGGGCAGGTCGCAGGTCGTCCCGTCCGCTGCCCGGAGAGACCTGTTTATTATAACTCCATGGGAGAGACAGACAGACGCTTCCGATCTCCTGCTCTCCCGGCGGGTTCCAGCGATGGCCTCTAGGGGGAGCCGGCGCTTTCCGCCCGGGGGGCGGGCGTGTGGGCGTGCGTAGGCGCGCGCCCACCCGCCAGCCAGCCAGTCCTCGCTCGCGCGCGAGGGGGGCGGGGCTCGGCCAGGCCCAACCGTCGCCTGGTTGGGTGCTGCGCGCGAGGCGCGGTGGGGGGCGGCGGCCGCGCGCGTGCGCGCGCTCCCGCCGGAGGGAGCCGAGGGAAAGTTGCGGCTCCCCTCAGTCGGAGGCTGCGGCGGCGGCAACATGGACGACCTGGGTGAGCGAAAGGAGAGGGGCGCGGGGGGGGGTCACACCCCCACCCCCTACACGCCGCACCCCTCCCCCCTCTCGTGCGCGCGCCTGCCTGTGTCTGGGGAGGGGGTGTTGGCCGCCTATTGGCCCTTTCCTGCGACGCCCCCAACTCCTCCCTGTCCTGGCCCCCCCGTGAACCCCCCTTTGACGCCCCCCAACAACGCCCCACGCTTATTCCACCCCTCCTTTTAACCTGCTGGACCCCCCCACCCCCAGAAAAGCCCCCCCACCCAGCCCTGACCCCCAGGCCACCCCCCTCTCCGCATATTGCTTATCCCCCCCGTCCCTGCCCCACGTTTGGCACCCCCCAGCAATGCCCCACTCTTATTCCACCTTCTAACCTGCTGGACTCCCCCCCCAGGAAAAGCCCCCCCACCCAACCCTGACCCCACCAGACCACTCCCCACATGGCTTATCCCCCCTTCCTCACCCTACTGCGACCGTCCCAAAACTTCATGTTTGTAATTAAATGCCGAGATGTTTGTTCTCCTGAAAGTTTTCCGAGCTGCATTTTTGTTAAAGAAAGTGGGGACCCCCCCACCTTTCCCCACGGAGCCCCCTCCCATGAATGTGCTGCTTCTGTGCTTCCCACCCACTTCCACCAGCTTGTTCTGAACTTCTTCCCCTCCTCCAAAATACAAACTCCCTCCAGCCGGCTTTAAACTTTAAAAGCCTTGCACAGTGTCTTGCTGTGCAGATTTACTTAGGAGTAAGCCCCACTGAGTGTCTCTCTTCCCCCCCCCACCCACCCACCCACCCAGCAAAGTAAGCATGTATGGGGATGAGTGACTTTCAAGTCT
>JAJKFI010000059.1:1260574-1272452 GCA_029204185.1 Lerista edwardsae
TGGAAAGCAGTGGGGCTTGCTTCAGAGTAGACGTGCCTAGGATTAGCTAGACCCCCCACCTCCTGTCCTCAATGGTTATATTCTGGATAAAAGGTTCAACACGTGGGTACTTATAGATGCGTCTTGGTGTACTTTGGAACAGATTCTCAATTTCGCTCCCGCAACACTTTGTATGCAGTTGTGTTAAGCCCCATAGGAAAAAGGAAAAACTCCCCAAAGGACATAACAGATTCGATTAGGACCAATTAACAACATGACTTGGGGTTGAGCCAGCTTCTGAGTTTCATTTTAGTCGTGTCTTAAATACTGTCTTAAATACTGTCTTTCCCGTTGCTTTTTGCATTGCCACTTTTACAGACTCTGCCATTTAACAGTGTTCTCCATGACCGGTAAAATGTTGTTGCATCTTTGGGTATCAAAGCAGCACTTCTAAGCAAGCTTACTGATGAACTTACTTCTGGGTAAACATACTTGGGATGGCAGTTGAAATCCTTCAGCTCAAGCTGCACAGATTGCGTTTAGTAAACTTTTAAGTGTGTGTTCTCAGCTGCAGTACTGAGGAATCTTGTCTTTGAGATGAAAGTTCATTTGTCTATTTTCGGTATACTGTACTACGTATTCATATTCTATTTTGGGGAGGAGGGTTTCTTTATCTTATGATTCACACTTGGGACATTTGTTGGGGCTGTGTTTTATTTAAAAACTTTCCAGTGAGTAAAGGGTATACAAAAAAAAAAGCTTTGCAAACTACTGCACTTTCCCATTCTCTGCTTTTTCTTAAACTGCCTGCCTTTTGGTTTCCAAATCTCTTTCCTTCTTACTCATCTGTAACACCCCCTCTCAAAATATACTCTCACTTCCTTCAGTCTATTCTAAGTTCCTTTAGTGGTGCTTTCTTTTCTCCAGGGGTCTCTAACAAACTGCAGTCACCTCTTCTGATTTTGTTGGTGTAACTTTTCCTCCGATAACAACTTCAGGTACTTGGTATACTTTCAGTACTGTATATAAATACAGTACTTGGAGGTTTTTGCAACCTGTAAACTTTATGTAGCAATTCCTTCCATATATCTTTCCTAGTTATGAGGAAGGGGCAAGGATTAACCAGGGCATTGAATTCCCAGCTCCTGGAAATGCTTCTTGGCTTTTTACAGCCCTAGAAAGTCCTTGTGGCATTATTTATTGTTGTCATTGTCATTATTAAGAATATTTAGATTGTCTTTCAACAAAAAGTGCAGTAGTTTGCAAAGCTGTTTGTGTAGCAAAACAAATAAATGGTTCCTTGTCCCTAAAGGATTTGTAGTCTAAAAAAAAATCTTAAAGGTACAGTATTTATGTATTTCATCTTCTTGGCTTTGTAGAATATGTTATGCATATGAATGCATAATTATATCATATGTGCTCCAGATAGTTTGTTTTTAAAGTGTCTTCCGCAAATTCCCACCCTGTGCAAGTCCCTCCTTCCTTAATCCTCTTGAAGCCTTGGGGTACATTTTTTTTGCAATGCAATTCAAGAAATGAAATACCAAACATCCTACCTTTCCGAGATGGCTCTGCCTTCATATGTTCCATCTTCCCAGGTCTAAAACTACTCATTAGTTACATCCTGCTTTTTTCAGCAAGACAAAACACATTCTCCAAGTCATTTAGATAGCAAAGGGAATCAGAGCTCCCCTGTCTCAAGAGCGCATGGTCTGAAAACAAGCCCAGCAAGCAGCCACTGGAAAGATGCTGTTCCGGGGTGAAGATAGGCAGTTGCTCTCCCCCTGTTAAATGGAACAGAACCCCCACTTTTAGAGGTTCCCTTTGCGCAGCTGTATGGGGTAAGATTGAGTTCCCCTCTTACCTATCTTTTTCACTTCCCTCCACATTGTTGATCCATGTTGTCTTATTCTGGTCCTTGCCCAGCCTTGCTGTCTTTCCTGCCTTACCAAATATCTGCCACTCTTATGTGAAAGTATATATACCATCTTTAACATTGTCCGGGTTTTGAGATCCATTAAAATCTTGCATCCCTTACATTTCACCTATACCTGTGATGGGCATTCTCAAAGGGTGAGCGGTCAAAAGACACTCCCACTATCCTGTAGTTGTTCATAGAAAGCAGAATACTCACTTGTGATCCATTAACAAGACCGTTTACTTTCTCCTGACTTAAGTTGGCCCTTTTGACACGCACTCATCTGGATTTAAAGGGAAAGCTGATCATTCTACCTTCTTCTGCGGCTCCCCCATATTCTTAAAGCACAACATTCTTGTGCCTTTTAATGCACAGCTTATATACCTGCTGCCTGTGTTCCTTCTAAGGTGTGCAGCCCTGTGGAGCTTGGCAACCTGGATGTTTGGTAATGACAAGATGATGTCATCTCCAAACGTCTGGCAGCATTGTTGCGATGAATCACCACGCTGTGCATCTGCTGGTGGGATCTGCACATCATTGTGGAGCCCTATAGGGAATATTGCCTGCTGCCCAAGCCACAGCGGTGACCTTATTCATACATGGAACCCTGAGTTCTCCTTATTCGAAGATTGGCATGAGCCTGGGCCACCCTGTATTTCCCTTGCCTTCTAACCTGTTGACCTTCACCTTTTCGACATTAAGATAGTATTGTTGTCATGTGGAGCCTGGCTCGTATGTAAGGTAAAGGTTTCCTCATGAATGGTCTAGTTGTGACCAACTATGGGGGTGGTGCTCAGCTCCGTTTTGAAGCCTGTAGAGCCGGCGTTTTGTCCGAGGATAAGCTTCCGTGGTCACGTGGCCGGCAGGACTCTACGCTGTAGTGCACGGAACACCATGACCTTCCCACCAAAGTGGTACCTATTTATCTACTTGCATCTAGGTGCTTTCGAACTGCTAGGTTGGCAGGAGCTGGGACAAGCGACGGGAGCTCACTCTGTCACGCGGTCTTGAACTCCCAACCTTCCGGTCGGAAAGCCCAGCAACAGCAGATTAACCCGCTGCGCCACCACGTCCCTTTTGGCTCATACGTACGCAGTCCTTTTTGCGCTTTCTTGCTCAGATTTTCAGTTTGAAGTGATGGATTTGAAGTGGATGGATTAAAAGTGTGTTATTCAGCTGTGCAGTGTGATATAAAATTCACCTAACTCTAAGGATGTGTGTCCCCCACGTCAGGCAGTCTCCTTTCCTTGCTTGTGGGAGCATGTGCTGGAAACTGAAAGGGCACTTTGATATCAGAGGTCTCCATAGTTTCAGCTGCCAGGCCCATATCAATTTCTTTTTCTCTTGGTGGATCAGTTAAAGCAAATAATACATCCTTTTGTATGGGGAACTCTAAGGATGCACAGAATAGGAGAATGATATTTGCAAGATGTGTGCAGTTGTGTGGTTTTGCTGTTCCCTTCTCTCTCTCTCTTTCGGGCTGTCAGTGAGAGGAACCTCACCCAGGAGGAGGAGGAAGAAGAAGAAGTTGTTATGTAGTTATGTAGGAGAAAGAGGAAGGAGAGGGGAGCCCTTCTGCATTTTATTATAATGCCACTGGCTCAGTGGTCTGATCAAGAGGTGTTGGTGGGCTTGGATATTACCTGCAGGATGAATTGGGATCTGTTCTGTAGCCTCAGTAAGCTTATTTAGAGGTAGTCTGAGAAAGGGTGTTGACTGGAATGGTCATTCTGTAAGAATATAATCCTATCCAGCCACATACATCCATTTTAGACGTTTCCCATGCACTGTTTCCCTTCTGTTCTGGTTGGGACTTTTTCCTCTAGCCTTTATAACTTGGGTTTAAGTTATAAACCAAGTAAGAAATCACTGTTAGATTTCTTTTTTTTTTTTTTTGGTAAGTAATTTTTTTATTTTCAACATTCAGTAATGGGAAAAGGTAGGTATTTATACATGGGGTGGTAAAGACACAGGATTGACACAGTAGGTAAAAAAGTGGAGGGTCACATCAGTGTATTATAATTGTCTATATTAACTACAGTAAATTTCATCTAAAAAGTATTATTCACTACAGAAAACAACCTCTTGCATTGTTTCTAATCAATCAATCAATCAATCAATCACTAGTATTTATATACCGCTTTTCAACACAAAGTTCACAAAGCGGTTTACAGGCAAATAATAATATTAAAGTTAAATGGCTAATCAATTAAGTCTATTAAAAGATAGTTTCACTCATATATATCGATAGCCTCTTATATTCCATTGCCGTCTATCCATTCGTTCTTGCATTTTATAGGAGGTCAGATGGGTCCAAACCCAAATTATCGTTAAATCATTATGCATCTTATATATCATGTCTGAATTTGCTCTTATTTCCTCCTGACTTCTTTAATTACCCCTTCCCTTCCCTAGATCTCCCAATGATTCTCTCTTAAACACATAAACAGGTTAAATATAACCAGAGAAATAACTAACAAAAAGCAAAAAATAGTATCGCAGTAAAAAATAAAAACTACAAAGGGCACCACCTATTATTGCAGCAGGTTAAATCTTATCTTCTAATAATCTATCTTGTCTTATATGAATTTATCATGTTTGATATCTTTAAACAGTTATCACTGTATAAAACACTGTTAGATTTCGAGGTATCCGCATACTGCTTTTTATTTCCTTGGCATTGGAATTAGCGAGAACTGGGCTTCTATTTTTAACCTTGGCTTGTAAGTTTTGCATACGTAAAAGGATCTTAGTAGAAACTAAACCAGCCATCGGATTTTACAACTGTGTTTATGCCCAGAGCTGCTGCTGTTGTTTTGTCCATCTCTCCTTCCCCATGTGTGGATGCTGAGCACCTTCACCACGTCCCTCTTCTACGGTTCATACCAGTCTAGGACTGTAACCCCTGAGTTGAGAAGATCTTTGAAAATATCTGCACCGTATTGGAGAGGGAGGATCTGTACAACAAGTATTTCAAGATCCATTTATGGCATCTCCATCGGTCCTCTAATAGCAACCAAATGTTCTGTTCACATGTGCTCCAGGAAAGTCTCAGTTTTATTAGACCCAGAGCATCAGATTACTGTGCTAATTTAGAGTCTGCAATAACACCTACAGAAAAGGGAGCCTAAAATGGCTCTGGGATCAGCCCAGGAAGGCACTGTGTCCATCTGCCACTGGGCTACCTGAGACCACGTTCTGCTCCCCTTGTGGTAATGGCTGGTTATTGTCCCTTCATAAGGGAGGGAGTTGATGAAGGGAAAATGCTGAGAATGTGATAAGATGCGATAAAATAAGAAAACATTTTTTACTGGAAGAAGCCGTTTGATTATTTCGTCCTCTTTCCAAGACATTATTAGGTGTGTGCTATAACAGTGGTTCACAAACTCCTACAGGGGAGTTGGGAACCACCTTAAATGTTTGCCGGGGCGGCGGGAGGGGGGAAGGTGACAACAGTGACACAATCCCCAGAACCACACCTGTGCCAGGGACAAAGGGGTTTTTCCGATCTTACTTGCATCAGCTCTGGCCGTCTGGGGAATGGGGGGAGCCTGTGGATGACTAAAAATAGTGATTGGGATTCACTTCTGGTTTCATGATCAAAAACCGGAGGTAGGTTCTAGTTGCTCTTTTTAGTCATGTGGAGAGTTGGGTTCCCTGTAGAGGCATCCACTGGCTCCCTGCACCCCCCTGGAGGCTGATGCTGAGGCGGGCGAGTCCAGTAAAATTCCTTTGTCCCTGGCAGCGGTGTGGTCCTGGGGATTGTGTCACTGCCACCCTTACAGGGCACTCCCCTTAAGAAGGAACGGCTTTCTTCCAGTTCCCCTGGTGGTTTGCGACCCACCAGTTTGGGAACCCCTGCATTAGAATGTGTGGCTCTCTGCTGGAATGATTCTTGGGGTCTAATTCCAGGCTTTGAATGTGTTTTTCTGTGATAGTGAACCTTGCTCAGAATTTTGTGCACACACACACACACGCACAGAGAGAGAGAGAGAGTGAGAAGACAGTATGACGACATTTACGAAACAACCAGGGAAACTTTCCGGCATGCTCAAAGACCGTGGATATTGAAACATACAAGCTACAGCTGTTGCATTCCATAAATTCATGGAGGTATTTGTGACTCTGCCATCTGGTCACTTCTCCCCCAGTGGCTTTGCTCCGCAGAGCCAGGATGCTTAATCTGGGCTTGCTCTGCTTTTGTGCGGCTCCGTCATGTGAATTGTTAACTTTGCAGCCATCGCAACGGTTTCCCTTTCTCTCTGGTTTTCTTAGAAAGCTTGGCTTGTGGGGGCTGAATGAACTTTCTGGTGTATGAATTACAGCGCAGGAATGACGATGGAATTGTCCTTTTTTCCGTGGTTCATTACGCTCTGGAATTCTGTATGTGTGTCAGAATTACAAGCTTGTTTGGTCACTAATAAGAACCTAAGGGCGTGGTCCTGACCAACTTTCCAGCCCTGATGTAACTGTGCCAGTGGGGCATATGCTGAATCCTGCAGTTGGGGGTGGGGGCAGTCATAGAGGCATATCTAGCCTATGTTTGCTGACACACACTTTGCCAAATGTTGTGTGTGTGTGTGTGTGTGTGTGTGTGTGTGTGTGTGTAATTGCAGTGTTAATTCCCCTTTTCATTAGTAAAATGGGAGTTTTATAAAGAGCAATTTAGAGAGCTGTTGTGCGGAAGGTGGGGTTGATACCGAAGGCAACAGGCATTGCTCACTTGAAGGCGCATGATGATATCACATGGATGTGAGCAAAGAAAAATAATGGTCTAGGTACAGTATGTGATCGTCAACCTTTTTTGTGCCATGACATCAGTAAATAAATAATGAGAATGGGGACCTACCATTGGTCCCTCCCGATCCTAGGACCCCATCTGCCCACCCCAGCTCCTATCGCTGACCATTTCCTGCCCCCCCCGTTACCCCCTACTGGCACAGTTCACTGTAGCCAAATATTCTTAAGAGAAAGGGCCAAAAAGGTTACTGTGAAACTAGTGAAAGCTATTTTGCTTGCCAGTACCCTGAGCAGGACTGGGACACCATCTCCTGGAACCCGAACGGCGTTCTGTTTGTCCGTTTCTTTCCAAGGGAGAGCTTTGTCTGCATGGGCTCCGCGGCTGTAGGGAAGTGTTGCAACACTGAAGTGTTGACCTAGTGCTGGGTTTGTCTGATCATTGTCAAAACACCTCCTTGTGGGCTACATCCAGGAAACGGCTTGGGTTGGGAATGTGGCGCTCTCTTGTTCTTTCGGCTGTCTCCGAGAACGTCCTTTGCTTGGGTAGTCACGAAGTTTGTCAATGGGGCTTAAACCCCACCAAAGCGAGAGATGATTCCCTCATTTCTCTCCTCCCTTCCCACCGGCCTCTTTAAGTGTTTCAATCCCCTTGTAAAACAGGGGTGCTTTTGTCTTGCAGGACTTGGATAGAATCCTGCGCCTCAAGCAGTGTGTGATGCAAGAGCCTTGGTCCTCCCCTCCCTTGCGGGTGCATTTCTACAGAATCTGGACTCTGCAGATACTTTAACTCCTTTGTGTCTCTCTTGGAGAGGTCAGGGTGTGAGGCGACGGCTCCCCCCCCCCCACGCAGTAGACCAAGTCACACTTTCCCCCCACAGAATCAAAGACGTGATTCAATGTATTTTCAGATTCCCCATTTACTTTCTCCACCTCACTCTTGTCCTTGACCCCCCTTGCTTTTCTGAATCCCTGTTGCAGGGGAGCAATGGCGAGGGGTCTGCCTTCACCTCCAGCTTGTGGGCTTCCCGGAGACAGCGGGTGAGCCAAGTCCAGGAAACAAAATGCTGGGTTAGGTCCTGATCCCGCAGGGCTTTTCTTAGGTCAACCCCTCATCCTTTGTCTCTATCTTGGCTTCCATGTAACCGTTTTACAGCTCTTTCCACAGTGTACACAAGTTTAGGCCATTTCTGCCGAAACACATCCAGGTTATGGAATGTAGATTTGTTTTACCTTAGTAGGGTCCCAATCCTGGGCAGCACTGATGCAACTGTGCCAACGAGGCATGCAGTGCATTCTGCAGTGGTGGGGCAGTTACAGAAACCTCCTCAAGGTAAGAGAACATTTGTTCCCTTACCTCAGGCTCAGTTGTTACTGGCAAGTTGGGTAGGATTGGGCCCTAGGATTCAGAGGTGGTCTCTCCATTATTGTCCTAAGCTAACGGCTGTTTATATTTACAATTAATTCTGTAGAATTTCAGGGTCAAATTAGATGTAACAAGGGGTTCCATGTGGGTGAATGTGCCCCCACACCACATTAGGGATTTGTGTGCCACACTTACTGTCAAGCACGGAGTGAGTCATTTTTTTTTTTTTTTACACAAAAATGAGCATACAGATGATGGAAGCAAGACCCTCCTTATCCTACTAGGTTACAGTGCTTGCTGGATTTGGCCTCATCTTGGACCACTTTCAGGATGGATGCAAGCCTGGAACAAAAGTGCCTCCGAGCAATGGAGTGCAGGGAAGCCCCTGTCTACTCCTTTTTGGGTCAAAACACCTCTGCAGACTCTTTAAGCCGAGCAGACAAATGCATAAATACTCAGGGCTGCCCTGTCGTGTTGAGTTTGCCTTCAGCGATTGCCTTGTGCTGAGCCCGCTGGGTGCTTTTCAGGTCACTGGCTTTCCCCATGGCAAGTACGAATTCCACCTGTCAGAGATGCTAACCTGTATTACTGTTTTCCTCATACCCTAAGGCCAAAGGAGGTTGTGCATTGAGAATCTTCCATCTTGGAAGGGATGCTGGCCTCGTCTCACTCTTATCTCAGAGTTGACCGGGCAAGGACAGACCTGCCCCGTTTCCCCAAATGCAGTCTCATACCATGGTAGCATCCAGGCGATGAGAAAGAAGATATAATACACATTGAACTGGATGGGGACCCACCTGAAATGGGCTTGTGATCCACCCGGTGGGTCTCGACCCACAATTTGAGAAACACTGCTCTAGAGACCATACCAGCAAGTGGCTTTATGAGAGGGCCTTTTTTCCCCCCAGAAAGGTATGAAAAGGGTGTGTGTCGCAAGAGGTCCCCAGAGCAGACTGAAAGCAAGCCCTCTTACCTCCGGGACAGCAACTGAGGGGTTCGGCTAGTATTCTTGAGTTTGTGTGTTATTTACTACATTTCTATACTACCTCCCTTGACGGAACTCAAGGTGGCATATGTGGGGTGCCCAGGTGGTTGCCCGTCCACCCAGGCATTGACCCAACCTACGTAGTTTCAGCGCTGTGCTCTACCACGCTCACCTCAAGCCAGCTCCTGGTATTTTGCCTTAGGGCCTTCTGCTACTGATCCTTGCAGCAAGAGCTCCTTGGAGCTTTGCATTTTGTATTGTTGGACCTTTGCATTTAGTTGGAGCTCTGCATTGGAGCTCTGCATTTGGTATAGTTGGAGCTCTGCATTCTGTATAGTTGGAGCTTTTTTTCGATGAACTGTAAGCTGCCCCGACAGTCTGAAAAGGAGCCTTGCAAAGGAAGCAGGGGGGGGGGAAGGGACAAATACCATCTCTTTTACATCATACCATCTCTATCAACCTCCAGTTCTGTGCACGTGGGTGAGAGGCATACCAGAGGACAAGTAGCCTTTTTTATTCTCGTTGTAAAATGTGAGCGAGCCTCGTCAAATCGGGGGCAGGGTTCTTCTCTGCAGAAGCCCAAGCATTTGATCTGCTATTTGGTGGTCTCACGCCACCCCTTTCATATAGGGTCTCTTTTTGGGGATGTCCCAATAGTGTAACTATGGACTACATCCCTGGCCAGGAGAACAGAACGGAATCCTCAAAGATAACAGTTATTTAAAACAATGTGGTGTTACTCAGTTATTGTTTTTTGGTGTGGAATAATTCAGCCCGTTTTAAGACAACAGGTGAAAAGCTAGCCAAACTTTGACTGTCAGACACTTGACTTCCATTGCTTTGCTCTTTCAGTCGCTTTCATGTCCGTGTGCTTTCCTCTTTCATCTGATTTCATCCAACCTTCCACGATGTTTGACGCTGTTCTTATGTTTGTTTTTCTTTTATTTCTCTTTTGTGCACATTTGCATGTGTTATATTGTTTACTTTTTTCGCCAGCCAAAATAGATTTGCAAAAGCAAATAAGGCTCTGCTGTGACATTAATCCATTTTTGACTTTTGTCCATGCTCTGGTCCCTCACAAGATGAAACTGAAAGGTGTTGCTGGAGTCTGTTTAGCCACAGCAACAGCAAGTCAGGCAGAGTGGTGCTTTTGCATCTGCTCAGTGGTCCAAGGCTGATACACTCAGTGGGTGTGGGAGGAGAAAACCATATAGTGTTGGACTGCAGCAGTTAGCAGTTTTGGGTTTTTTTTTTGCCCAATAGCTTCTGTGCAGGTGTGTGTCTGGGTAGGTGCAGGTAGGAATTTAAGCAGTAATGCCTTTGTAGATCTAAAGGTAAAGGTTTCCCCCCCGACCGAATGGTCTAGTCGTGACTGACAGTAGGGGGCTGTACTCATCTGTGTTTCAAAGCCTGTAGAGCCAGCGTTTTGTCCGAGGACAAGCTTCCGTGGTCATGTGGCCAGCATGACTATACGCCGTAGCGCATGGAATGCTGTGACCTTCCCCCCGAAGTGGTCCCTATTTATCTACTTGCATTTAGGTGCTTTTGAACTGCTAGGTTGGCAGGAGCTGGGACAAGCGACAGGAGCTCACTCCATCGCGCAGTCTTGAACTCCCAACCTTCTGGTCGGAAAGCCCAGCAGCAGCGGTTTAACCCACTGCGCCACCACGTCCCTTTGTCGATCTACATCTATTCTTAATTTGCCCCAGCACAGGGTCTTTTGTAGGGAAGACATTCAGAATTGGGAGCCTGCCCTGGACGTAGAAATTGCTAGTTATGTCTGACTGATTGCCCCATATGTTGGCTCGTTGCATGTGTGTGAAAGATAAAGCAGAGCAGACAGCAAAGCAAGCTGTATCTCCCCACCCCCCCACTGCTGCCCCATGTTTTCAAATGCTTCTGTGCAGACAGCACTGTCCACTCTGTTCTGATCGCCTGCTATAGGGACAGTGGGGATTAGTGGGGTTGTCTCCGAGGGGTGAAGTCACAGGCACAAATGTCTGCCTGCATTGTGGAAGTCCTTAGGTGTCTTGGAGTGCATGTCTGCGCTCAGTGTGTGACGGTGGGCTTGGCTACTGCATCGGAAGTACAGGTCAGCAAGACCAGCTGTCATTCAAAGCCGTCCTTGTTCTGTATTCAGCAAGTGACCCTTAGCGGGCTTTGCACCGCTCCCTTCAGCCCTGCCTCCCCTCAGTTTTTTTGTGCGAGTGCACGCGTGCGTGTGTGATGCATGCATGTACAAGAAATGTTGGAAAACTGTACAAAGAATGTGGGTGGAGGTGGAGGGGAAGGGGTTGGGGTGGTGCCTAGAGGAAGTTTTATGTAATTCTTGGCTGCCTTTCTGGTAATTGTTTTAATCAAATGGAATGCCGTGCAGTGTCCAATGCTTGCTTGGCAGAAATCACTAGTATAGGACCCCCCCCCCCGCCCGTTTTTCTTGCTTTTTGTGTTGGATCAGGATTAATTCTCAGTTCTTCAAGTGTTCGAACTTGGATGAATGTCCAGGAAAAGACTCCATAGCAAGGAAGGGGAATTTATTCTGTATTGAAGAGGATTTTGTAAGAACTTGTATCCAGGATGGAAGCATGAGAATGATCAGTTTTGAAAGGAAAAAAAAAGAGCAAGTTGCTGGGCCTCTTAGTTGCGGAGAAACTTAACGTGATGCATGCAGTGTTTGGGAAACGTTTCGCTGTTCCCCTCGGTACTGTTCCTTCCAGCCATTTTTTTCCCATTCAGTTTCTTTCCATTATGGGTTCACGCTTCTGTTCCGTCCCTCCTTAACATTCAGTATGTTAATTCAGTCATAATTCAGAACCAAAAGTCCCGATAATCAATCAATCAATCAATCAATCAATCAATCAATCAATCAATCAATCAATCAATCAATCAATCA
>JAJKFI010000059.1:1272462-1285716 GCA_029204185.1 Lerista edwardsae
TCAATCAATCAATCAATCAATCAATCAATCAATCAATCAATCAATCACTAGTATTTATATACCGCCTTTAAACACTAAGTTCACAAAGTGGTTTACAGGCAAATAATAACATTAAAGTTAAATGGCTCCCTGTCCCAAAAGGGCTCACAATCTAAAAGAATGGAGAACACCACCAGCAACAGCCACGAGAAAGACACTGTGCTGGGGTGAAGAGGGATAAGGCATGAAAAGTGATAAAAATGTGCTTGTGTTTTACTTCAGAATTCAGGTGTGGGTTTGTTTTAAACCTAGGTCATGTCTCACTCAAATCTGTACAGCATGCAAGGTACAAAGTAATTTTATTTGGGACACAGTCCTATAAGGGATGTGGTGGCGCAGTGGGTTAAACGGCTGCTGCTGGGCTTTCTGACCGGAAGGTTGGGAGTTCAAGACTGCGCGACGGAGTGAGCTCCCGTTGCTTGTCCCAGCTCCTGCCAACCTAGCAGTTCAAAAGCACCTAAAAATGCAAGTAGATAAATAGGGACCACTTCGGGGGGAAGGTAACGGCGTTCCGTGCGCTACGGCGTAGAGTCATGCCGGCCACATGACCACAGAAGCTTCTCCTTGGACAAACACTGGCTCTTCGGCTTAGAAATGGAGGTGAGCACCGCCCCCTACAGTCAGTCACGACTAGGCCGTTCAGTTGTGGGGAAACCTTTACCTTTACCCATACACCAGCGCTTCCTGAACTTACCTGGCTTGTGAAGCCCTTGGAACTTGGAAGGAAGTGGCGATTATGTGAAACATGTCACATGGTGATGTCACTGCCACTAACTTCCAGGTTTGGAGGGTGTTGCAAGGCTCAAAAATAGTGATAAGAAAGTCAGGACGGGGGGCCAGGCTTTCCCAGCACACCGTTTCCATGCACTGCAGCTCTGGCTCCTGCTGCTATTTGGAGGCTCACCGTGCAGTCTCCCATGCGGGCAGCGGGCAGCCCATCACGCCCCAGCAAGTGCACACTTTGGAAACTGCTGCTGTACAGTCTTGCCTCAGAGTAAGCCTCATTGAGTTCAGGAGGTCTCCCCTCTGAGTAGACACGCTTAGTAGACTGGCGACTGAGAAATACTATTGAGGTTTCCGTCCTTCACACAAAGCTGATGTCTGAATGGCAAACCATTCGATTGGTGTAGATGACAGTCAGAGCCTCCTTCTTGAAGAACGTATCTGATTTCCTCCATATCCTGCTAGTTGTTGGGATTTTGGTTATCTTGATGCATTCTTGGCTTCTTTCAGCTGAAGGTTGCTGGCTCCAATTTCAGTGGCTGCAGTTTAACAATTCCTGGCCCTTCTAAAGAGCTCCTTTTAATGGGTCACAGTTATCATGGAGTGTTAGTGCTTTTAAAAACCACATTAATACTTTCTTAAGCAGTACTAATTTATTACCAGATGATTCCTTTTAGAAGTTTGATCTTACCAATTTTTTTTTTAAGGAAAAAAAAAATAAAACTTCCTGTGTCGTCTTTGTAATTTGTTCCATTGCCTAATGACTCCTATGGTTAATAAATTGTTCTCGGTAAGTTTGTTTATGGTTTGTGGCAGTTCTCAAAGTAAGCTTTTCCATGTTCTTTGACTGCTCAGCCTCTTGTTGGAAAGATCTTATGAAAACACCGACAGGAGACATTTGTTTCAAGGAATTAAATTTGGCTTTTCTATTAGACAATCTGTTAGACAAAACTAAAATAGTGTACCCTTCTGGCACTTTGAGTTCCATGTGTCATGATTGAAAAAATATGCTTGGATGGCCATTTTCATACAGCACTCTTTTTTGTACATGAATGTTCATCTCGGTGTCAGAAAAATAACATGAAATTGGTCCTAAAATGACAGACCACACAATTTCCTATATAGTTTTGTCTGTCCAGCTTTGGGAACTATTAACCTTTGGTGAGAGGGTGACCTTTTAAACTATTTGCGTGAGTTAACATGTGATATGTGTAGTTAGTGTGCAGTTGAAGTTTGTCTTCGCCCAAATGCTATCTTGCTAATCGGTTAAAGCAATAAAATCTTTTCGGTCATTGTATCAGTGAAGCTTAATCACTCCGGCTGTTCCATAAGGCCCCTTTCAGAGATATCAGTCTCTTGTGTTGGCAGCTTCTGCTGTTTTCAATTTATTATTATTAAGAATATTTATAGCTTTTCAACAAAAAGTAGTTTACATAGAAAAAGAAATCAATAAATGGTTCCCCAAAGACTCACAGTTTAAATAGGGGTGCAGAAAAGATACCAGCAGCAGCCATGGGGGGAAAATGGTGCCATGCTGGGGTGAAGAGGGACAGTTGCTCTCTCCCTGTTACCTATAAGAGGAGATCACTTAAAAAGGTGCCTCTTTGCCCAGTTACTAGGGTATATATTCAGTTATAACCCCTGGGGTTATACAGGCATGCCCCAGTATCCACTGGGGTTCTGTTCCAGACCCCCCCCCCCCCATGGATACCTGAAACCATGGATACCAGGGACAACTTTTTAAAGACAGGGGAACACCAGTGGTTTTGCTGCAACAAGATTAAAAGAGCGATTTGTTTAATGTTCCCCTATCTTTTTAATAGGCATCCCGGTATCCTGTGGATAACTGAAACTGTGGATTCCGAATCAGTGGATACCAGGGCACGCCTGTATTCACTCCAGTTAGTAGGGGTATATTCAACATTAGGTGAATACATTAGTGAACTTACTTTGAAGGCAGCTCCAGCTCTGTTCTGACTAAAATGCACACATTACATAAGAGCCCCACTGGAATAGGCCAAAGGCCCATCTTCCTGTATCTCACAGTGGCCCACCAGATGCCTCAGGGAGCACACAAGACAACAAGATGCCTGCATCCTGTTCCTACTCCCTTGCACCTGGCATTCTGAAGTAGCCTATTTTTAATGTAAGGAGGTTGCACCACCCAGCATGGCCTATAGCCCACGATGGACTTTTCCTTCAGAAATCTGTCCAGTCCTCTTTTAAAAGGCATCTAGGCCAGATGCCATCCCCACCTCCTGTGGCAAGGAGTTCCATAGCTTAATCACCTGCTGGGTAAAAAAGTATTTCCTTTTATCTGTTTTAACTCCTTTTAACACATTCCCGCTCCCTCTCTCCTTTTCACTTCCGTTGTCCAGAACACGCAACGGCGTGGTCTGCATAAAGTATGCCGTGTATTTAGGTTTTGTGTTTTGTCGTGCTGTGTGTCATTTGTGGGACACGGACGCATTCTGGTCACGTTCTTGTGTTTCACCCTGAACCACAGACGCACTGTGTGCTTTATAGTTATTCCCAGGCTCGAGATCAGGCATTGAGGAAGCCTGCCCTGTGTTGCGTGCCTCCGTGTGGGTTGCTAAGACTCGGGTCAGGCAGGGGCCCAAATGATCATGATGTCGTAACTTCAAAACGGTCAGACGTGCTTATTTAATTTCCCTCTAGGGCGCATTTCTAAACTGTGACTTAAAGAATGCATCAGGAAGAGAGACTTCAGAAAGCCAGGGAAGGAGGGGTATGGCAGTGAATCCCTGGCACGGCTAGGCTTTGAACCTAGTCCAGTCCTCCTTCCTGGCTTTTCTTCTCTGCCTGTGAAGTGGGGGTGGATCTACAGTTCACTTTTTGCCATTTGCGAAATTCGACATGCATCCGATCTTTGTCCTTCTAGCACTGCTTTTTTTCTCTTCTTCAAAGATCACGGAGCAGGTTTCCTTCTTCAGCTTTGTGAAAAGGGGTTCCCTTCCTTGCATGCTGTTTTTCACTGGCATACGGAAAGCTGCTTTGCCTGCCCAAACATACTTTACGCAGGATATGCTGGAGCCTGTGACTTACTGAACTCTGTTTCTCAGTTCCGAACGAAGCTCGGCTTATGAAGCCGCCGTACAGTTGATGACTTCAGCCCCTTTTAGACGACAAACTGTCTTTGGCTTTATCAAGTGTTGTGAGAATGTCCTACTGAAAAGCAAAATACAAACATGCTTCAAAATAATAATAACTGCTATTATTGTTCTGTCTGTTGTGTAGGTCTTGGCTCCTCTTGCAAAGGTCAATTGTAACTAGCTGCATCTTTTCAGCTCGGATCTGGCTGGACCCAACACCAGTTTGGGCAGAATGCCATTCTTGCTGCAGCTGCATTGGGACAGCCAGTCCTTTTAACCGTTTCCCACAATGCAGTTCCTTGTGCTTGGAAATGGGCGAGAGAACCTCTGATGATCATCGACAGTGTGAATCAGTGTCCATTTTCCCAGAGCAGGTAACAATTCTAAAGCTAGAGCTTTCAAAACCGTTCCGTGAGCCCCTCCACTTATTTTTAGAGTGAGCTTCCTTTAGGCCAGTGGCTCTCAACCTTTAGGAGCCCACTGACCACTGAGGCAAAAATTGGATTTGTCATGGATCACATGCTACCTGCCGACCCCCTGCCCACAAAAAATGCAATTAAATTTATAATAATTAGAGAAGGTCTATTCGAGGTTTATTAGATTTAATGTTTATAGAGAAGGTCTCTTGGGTTGCTGTTCCTGTGAGCGGTCCATTCGCTGCCCTCTCTGGTGGTCCATGGGGAAGTGCTTGCTCAATTAGCTGCTGGAAGTGATCAAAGGTGATGTCTTCCCCCCCCCCTTGGGTCCTTGCGGACCACTTCTCAGGGTCCTGTGGACCTCAGATTGGGAACCAGTTCTTTAAACACCAGGGGAAAAAATGATTGAAGTTGAGACATATGTCATTCCCTATTGCCAGCATTTCAGTCTTAAACTGATGGGAGAACCATCTTCATTTTTCCTGTACTAGAATAAGGGCCCAATCCTATCCAGCTTTCCCGTGCTGATGCAGTCATGCCAAAGGGGTATGTGCTGCATCCTGTGTGTGTGGTGAGGAGGCACGAAGGGCTCCTCAAGGTAAGGGAATGTTTCTTCCCTTATCTTGGGGCTGCATTGCCACTGCATTGGCACTGGAAAGCTGGATAACTGGGCAAGAGGCACTAACCCCTGCTAACTGGGCAAGAGGCACTTTTCCAAGTGGTGTCCTCTTATATTTAGCAGGGGGAGAGCAATTGTCCCTCTTCACCCCAGCACAGTGTCTTTCTTGTGGCTGTTGCTGGTGGTGTTCTCCATTCTTTTAGATTGTGAGCCCTTTTGGGACAGGGAGCCATTTAACTTTAATGTTATTATTTGCCTGTAAACCACTTTGTGGACTTTGTGTTGAAAAGCGGTATATAAATACTAGTGATTGATTGATTGATAGATAGGATTGGGATAGGACCAGTGGTGTCATCTACTTTCCAGTAGACGGAACGCTGGGCGGGACTTAGGCGTGATCGGCAGCCCGTCCACTCACTTCTGCTTTCTTCCTGCTCACCACGCGGCTTTCCCTGGCCTCGGAGGGGGCGCCTGCTCGCCCAGGCACCCGGTGCGCCCCCACCCATCCCCCCCCGGTGAGCAGGCGCCCCCTCCAAGGCCAGGGAAAGCTGCGCGGCGAGCAGGAAGAAAGCGGAAGTGAGTGGATGGGCTGCCGATCATGCGTAAGTCCCGCCCAGCGTTCCGTCTACTGGAGAGTAGATGATACCACTGGATAGGATTGGGCCTTTTCAAAGCTGATCAAGGCTAAAGAAGCAGCAGGTACAATATATACTTGCAGGTCACACACTTCCAAATATCAGCCTTTCTTGGTCAGTGGCAGGTTTTGTTTTCACCATACTTAGTCCCGCAGCTTTTGGGCATTGCGTGTGTGCATGCGGGAGTGAGTAACCTCTTATCGAACTCTTTTCCTCGTGTATGATTTTCCTTGATCTCTGCTGCCCCATTTGACTCCTCAACTCCGTCTGGCCTGTTTTCTTGGCTGCTTGACACCTCTCTGGTTACTTGATCGCACTTGACTTCTTTCATACACCTGTTGCAAGGACCTGTATTTGTGCAACTTTTGCTTACTGGAGCACCCAGCATGCTTCCGTATTGTCTTCACAGCAAGTAGGTCAATGGAGAGAGCTATATGTATATGTAGCTATATGTAGGATGGGCTGCTGCAGCTTTGCGGGGCCTCTCTCAAATATTGGGGCAAGGGGGGCAGTTGGTACACCAATCTGGGGAAAGCACAGACAAAAGTGTGAATTGATCTGCAGTTCACCCTTGTGTGCCTGCAGCAGTTGCTTAGTAAAATATGTAAAATTAAACGTGCAGTAAAACATCTCAGCAGCTTGATTTAGACTTGGTATTGTTCCATGTGTGCCGGCCGGCCAAAATACGTTTAAACATAGTTATCTGGCATCCTATTGAAAAGGACTTAAATTCTGCTGAAGAGTTAGAAATGTGACCACCCCCACCCCTGCACTGAATTAAAGCAGGCCCATTACTGAACAACATTCTGAACAACCCCCCATCTTCCTGACCCATGTGCGCACGTACAAAGCAGGGGGCGGTCGTTCATGTCTTGCACCTATGTGGAGTGATGCTCGTTCATGGGGGCCTTTTGACTTGCCAGTCCAAATGGCTGAATTGGTTTTTGCTTCCACAAATTCCTTGACGATGAGCCACGTTTCCAGCTATTGGGGGAGCTCGGTTACCCTGTCATTAGGAGGTGGGCTTTGTTCTTGTACATTCAAGTCCTTTGACTGTCGTCTGGCCATCCTTTGGTCCGTGGGCAGAATGGAAGGAAGGGTGCACCATCACCAAGTTTCTGCATGGCCTAGTGAGAAGCAGCCTTGTGTCCCTGAATGTGGAGCTTGACAGACACTCTTCCACATATGGTCCTTCTGCCTCGCCTTCCTCTCCCAAAGTTTCTGAAGGGGCTGATGGTGGTGAGGCATTGCTTCTCAAATACATTGCCTCCCTCTTCCTGTGGGAATCCCATAAGAACATAAGAGCAAAAGAAGAGCCCCACTGGATCAGGCCAAAGGACCATCTAGTCCAGCTTCCTGTATCTCACAGTGGCCCACCAGGTGCCTAAGGGAGCCCATCCTTTGCAGATAATTCCTGCCTTGCGGGGGGGGGGGGGCATTGAGCCTTTAACAGGCTGTTCCTCCACCAAATCCAGTTCTCTGGCTTCACTCTGTGAGAATTCAAGGGCATGATCAAGAAAGAAAATGCTTGTAGGTATCCAGTTATATAGTAGGGGTGGCCAGACCACAGCTTGTGAGCCACGTAGAATTTTTGGCTCACTGCAATACATTGGTTGAGCTCCTTTTTGTATCACTATTAACTTAAAAAAAATGTCAAGCTTTATCATTATTTACCAACTGAGAGTCCGCTGGACTACAGTGTAAGTTTAATGTTCACGGTAAATACATTTAAGAATGTAAATGCTTCTTTAATGTTGCAGCTCTCAAACCGTCCGAAGTTTATCATATGTGGCTGTTGGGTTGAGCAAGTTTGGATCTCTCTCTCTCTCTCTCTCTCTCTCTCCAAACTTGCTTATAAGCAAGTATATAGAGATGCCGATAATGACTTTGCCTGTGGGAATTTAGCTCCAAACTAGGTTTGGATGCTTTACCTTCCTCTATATTTTCAGCCTGTCTGTCATGTTAGCCCATCTCGCATTTTGTTTTGAGTAAAGGTCTGCCTGGGCAAACCTGCTGTCAGGATGCAGAGGATCCAGCATTCCTTAACTGGGCCAATTCTTACAGCAGAGCCTGCCAGTGTCCTTTCTGAACGAATGCTGAAACGGGATAAATATACCCACGCTTCCCATTCCTCAGCAGTTGCTCAGCATGTAAGATGATCTTATAAGGGATTAGGTTACCGGCTGGGATTGTTCCCTTCTTAAATGGGAGCCCCTCGTCATTTTGAGCTGAAGGGGTGGGGAGGAGCTGATGGACCCGGCCATTTTAAAATCTATTTCTGATGGAGGTCCTCCGCCGTTGTCTTCCCAAGGACACTTAAGCCCCAATCCGCTTGTGAAAAGCCGTGGGAAGTGTCCCCAGCCTGAGAGATTTCACAGTTTTGCAGGGGTGCGTATGAGCTAAATCTGTATGAAAACACGGAAAGTGTGCATTCATTCTGTGACCCTGCGATGGAGTCACAGCGCTCATGTTTGAGGAAAACGGCTGTAGCTGAGTGGTGGAGAACCTGTTTTGGATTTAGGTTCATTCCCAGGCATCTTCAGATAGGCCTAGGAAAGATCTCTGTCTGAGCCCTTGGAGAGGGAAGTCTGGGCAGTGTAGATAACACTGAGCTTGATGGACCAACTACTTGATTTGGTAAGAGGCAGGTTTTTGGACATGCGTCGGGATGAACGTTGCAATTTTCTCACCGCAGTTCCCACCACTGGAGACGTCCAATTGGAAATTGTAGACCAGGAAGTGTGCTTTGCTTGCACATACGTATTCCCTAATGTGTGAAGCATTTCTGTGTAGTCTTCTGTTCCCAGATCACAGACATACAGGGGTGAACCATACATGAGCAATTCAGTCTTTGTCCATACAGTCTCTTCTCCTCTCCTCTCTTGGTTTGGATCCAAGTTCCTCTCCTCCCTATCCTGGGCTGCCCTTTGATGTCCTGTGTGCATCTTGCCGAACAGTTCAGTAAAGCAGTTCAGATTGAATTTGCCACTAGCCATGCGCACAACCAGAAACAACTCCTTGTCTGCCTCTGCAAGACGTGGGAAGAAGAATATGTTTTTCATTTGGAGGGGGAGAAAAATTGCATGTGTATTTATGAGACTGGACAATCATTTTGTGTTATGAATCAGTTGGATGGGTAGGAGGCAAATGGATTCTTGTCTGTCCTATGTGAGGTGGGCTCATGTTCTCCTTTTAGCAAGGACATTCAAGGATTCAGGAGAGGCTGCTAAGGAGGGATGAAGGGGTATTTGACCTTTTAGTGGTCCCCCCCCCCCAAAGACAGAGAATATAAGATCAAGGTATTACAGGTGTAGTGCTTTGCACACACTGAAACCACTGTACAAATGCTAAATAGTTTTACTGGAGATTTCTCTCTCTTTCACTCCTCAAAGTAGGAACTTCTGCTTTCTCTCCTTTGTCCCTGATTTTCTGGCTCATAGAATTAAATCCTCTGTGGAGGCAGAAGGCTGCGCATGAATGTGCGTTCCTTGCAGGCAGTGCTTCTTGGTGGAAAATTGGCTGTGTAATGTGTTGCTGCAGATCTGTGACGACGCGATGAACACCGTTAAAATCTGTGCTTGGGGAGCAGTTCCTCGGTGGCTAGCGTTGGTTTTCTTTTTTTCTCTGGTTTAGAGAAACCTGGGAAATAGAAAAATAAATAAAGGAAACCCCCTTTTCCCGGCTCTTTCTGCCTAAGGCATCTGCATTCTTAGGATAGCAAGCGTTGACATGCCTTGGCTGCTGTGAAGCCTGCAGCAAAGTCCTTGGCATGAATGAACTCTTCCCCTTGCCTGATACGATGAGGTGTGTACAGCAGGAAAGATAGGCAAGGAATGCGTACTGTATAACTTCAGCTTGTTTGTGGACATAACTCAGGGCTCAAGCAGGCAATTTTGATTTCAGCTGAAGGTTGTTCAGTTCTTTGTAGCACAGCAACCCCCCCCCCTTTGCAGTGGGAGAAGGGATTCCTGTTAGACTCTGCACCGTTTCGCAATCTCCTCCTGCATGATTTGGCAGATGTGTCATTCTAGAGAAGGTAGTGGCATCTGCCTCATGGTACGAGAAGCACGGTCTGACTCCAAGCACGGTCCGACTCCGTTGCCAAAGCCTTAGCATCACCCGGAGGCCAGCTGGGGATGGAGCGGCTCCATATCTATGCTTGATGGGCTGCTGCGGATCGTTGCTGATGTTCAGCAACATCTGGTTTAAAGGCCAGGAGCCTGGAGGTGTGAATAAAAAGAGAGAAGGCTTGAAACGGGGAGACCTGGCTAAGCCGCTTGGTACCCTGGGTTGCGGAGGTCTGTGTTGGGGCCTCTGTTCCTCCTCTGCAAAAAGGGGAATTTCATGGCTTCAGGCAAAGATGGGAACTGTACTGTCAGGAACAGCAAGGAAACAGGCTGGCTCAGCTCCATTGTGAGGCCCTGTCCTGTCCTTTTCCCATCCCCCTCTGGGATCCATGTGGTGAGAAAGGTTCCTCTGGAATCTGTTTTGTCTTGCTACTAGCCCCAAGCGAGATACGAAACCGCCCAAGGACAGCTTGACTGTACCAGGAGTTGTTTTGCTTCTGCCTGACAAGGGGGGCTGGAAAAGCAGGGGGGAAAGTAAAAGACTCAGACTGTTTTGAGGCTTGAGTGTGATCTTTTTTGCCCTCTTCACACCTAGTTCTGTCCTTACTGGGTGAGTGATAGGAAATGTACTTAAACTAGGAGATAGATGCTTTCTCATTTTGCATTAACCATCATGTAGTTATGCCATGCTTTGGCCTGCTTTGAAAGGCCTTATTGAGCCTCTATTCTGTAACTTGCAGTTTTTAATAAATCATTATATTTACTCCATGGTGTGCCTCGTGTGTTGGGAGCGGGGGTTAGCTGACTCCAGTCTTGACGCTGTGCTATAGTACTAGTTGGACTAAGGAATTCCTCCTGGGCCACTGGAGGTTGATGGTGACCAGGAGGGGACATCATCCCCACGATCCCTGGGGGCAGTCTGGGAGGGCCAGGCTCCCGGGTATCGTGATATGTACTTAATGCAGTTCTTTTCCATGTTGAAAAATGCTAGCCGTGGGACAAACCAGCATGTAAGTGCTTGGCTAGGTCCATAAGTTGGGGATGTTTTCTGCTTCAAAACCTAGCTCCCTTCATCAGGAAAATTCCCTGACAGTAATTGCTGGTGTGCTTTTGCATGAAAAAAAAAAGTGCATCTTGTATTAGTGCTAAGCATCCTGCAAACTCCAAAGTTGCATAGATCTTTTGATTGTGCTAAAACATCGTAGGCTGCAATCCTAGCTATCGTTTGGGTAGATGAGATGTGTGCGTTTTGCCACTGTTGAGCAGAATGTCCAGGTGCTTTTTTGCAGCCTGCTTTCCTGTTCCATTACTAGATCATTGGCTGCAGTGAAAATTTTCTCCTCCACTGAGGCCATTAAAAAAAAAATGCTTAGAGACCTTAGCAACCACTGGATGTGGAGGTCCAACAGACTTTGATCTCTATAGCTGTGTTGGCATGCGTGGTTAGTGAACATTTGTTCCATAAAATAAGAACCTTCATTCAGTAGCCCCCAGAAATATCCAAAGAAATACAGTAGGTAGATAGGGATGTGCATGCGTTTGAAAGGCCAGGGGAGCAGAGATTTCTGCCAACAAGAGACTTTTTTTTTTCTTTTTAGTTCACTGGTATAGTTAGTATATGGCTTGTGTGACTTTTTGTCTCCATCAACCTGCCCCTGTTGGCACTGGTGGCCTTGCGTAAGACGATGCAGATAATGTGTCCTTGTTGTACAGGGATTCTTCCTCCCCGTGTAAACACAGTCTGGATCAGGTATGTCCCTCGTGACCCTGAACTATAATCTTGGAAAAGACCGAAGCACGATTTGTCCCTATTCCTTCTGATCAGACTGACTATGAGCGATTGCCTTCCAGTATTCCTTCTGCCTTTCTTTTTTCGTTTCCTGTTCCTCAACGGTGGAGTGTTTTGCTGAAGTCAGGAAGGAACAGGATGTAGGGTGGAGGAAGTTAATGAGTAAACCTGGCTGCCTCTTAACTGTTTCATGGGCTGGGTGCTCTGCACACAAACACAGCCCGCTCAGTGGCTAGCCAAGAATCATTGTCATAAACTCTTCCTTTAGTTTGGGGATACTCGAAGCCAAGCCAAGGCAGGATGTTGTCCTAACTCAGCTAACAGTATCGATCTGGAGTCCATAGTTACTGTGTACACTTGCGGTGGATCCAGCGTGGGGGACAGCCACAGGTTCAGAGTCAAACAGGGAAGTCTTGCAGCCTCCTCGTTTAGGAGGGACTGCAAGGGACCCGCTAAAGGGACTGCAACTGGGGGGAGGGGGCTGCCTCAGACACTCCAGACTGCAGCCTGGTGTTTCACCAAGCAGGGAGACCACACCTCTGCATTAGTGCACAGAAATATGGAGTATGATTGGTGGTATTGGTAAGAACATAAGAAGAGCCCCACTGGATCAGGCCAAAGGCCCATCTAGTCCAGCTTCCTGTGTCTCACAGTGGCCCACCAGGTGCCTCGGAGCAGACAAGACCACAAGATGCCTGCATCCTGTTGCCACTCCCTTGCACCTGGCATTCTGAGGTAGCCTGCTTCTAATGTAAGGAGGTTGCCCCACCCATTATGGCCTATAGTATGTTGGTAGTATGATCTGATGCTTAGCCTACTTTGGCCAGACCTGATTGATCCAGAAATATGTCTGGTGTGTCTACCAATGCTGAATGCTCAATTAGATCAGGACATCTGTGTCACCTCACTTTTGCTTCTGTAGGGTGTATTTGTACTTGGCTTTTCAAGCAGCAGTAGTTTTCCCGTCATTGCCTTTATTTTAAAGTTGTACTGTTTAACATCTATATGTATAGCTTGCCTCGTCCTGTTGAATTTAGGGAGGATTACAACTGTTTATCACACAAAAATTATAGATGAGAAACTGTGCCCTCACAGTGTTCTCTAATAAACATGGGAAACTGTTTTAAAGTCCTAGGGCAAGTGGTTTTTTTAAAGTGTAGATTATTTAAGAGTTACGTAAAATTCGGCTTTCAGTTAATATTTCAGTGCCAGGTACATCTGCCCAATGTTAGTAATAATTTCAAAGACCAAAATGATGTAGCACAGCCAGGTTTCCGCAAAAGTGCAGAACTTCTAACAAGAGATCTGTCTGAACAGATGTTGGCTGCCTTTTATGACCGAGGCAGCTGCTTCTCTTTTGATTTGCCCCCATGCCGAGAAGAAAAGCCTACCTTGAGTTTGAGTAAGCAGGATATGGCCTTTGAAACAGGCACTGCCTCTGCCAAACTCGGTGGCCCTGCAAGGATAGAAATGGTTGTAATCAGTCCGGAACTGTGTACATGCAGGGAACAGACAACGGTCGGGATGCGCCTAGAAGTCGTTGCAGATGCGGTGCACCAAATGAACCCTCAGCATGGGCAAATGCCTGCTGCTCTGAGGAATAATTTACTTGCAGTTGTGAGAGGCTTTTGTTCTTCAATCAGAGCAGTGTGGTGAAAAAGTGCCCCTGCAGAGCAACCTGGAGGTCAAATCCAGGTTGATGCACATAGATAGGGCAAACAGTTCCATTCCCCTTTAATCATGGAGTGTTGGCCGTGACTACTTGAATTCCAGGCTTCCTTGGTTGCAATACAGTTGTCTGTCTGTCTGTCTGTCTGTCTGTCTGTCTGTCTGTCTGTCTGTCTGTCTGTCTG
>JAJKFI010000059.1:1294769-1319674 GCA_029204185.1 Lerista edwardsae
CACACACACACACACACACACACACACACACACACACACACACACACCTTCTGCAAGCCAAGGAAGCCATGCACATCAGCCTGCATCTGTGGCCAACGTAAGAAACCATAAATAGCATGCAAATAAGCCAGTGGGGGTGTGTGTTATGGCTTGTGATGAAGTGTGTGGGCTTTTTTGTGCAGGCAATCCCCTCCCACCACCATCACCTTTTAACAAGCGCGTCAGTGATCAATTGCCACTCTTTTCCTCTTGACATCCAGTTTTCCCAACAAGCAGAAGTCCGCAGAACCATCTCCCACCCTGATGAGTTCCTCCCTGGGAAACAACCTGTCTGAACTGGACCGACTGCTCCTTGAACTGAATGCCGTTCAGCACAACCCTCCTAGTGGCTATTCAGCAGGTATAAAGCAGTGACAGCCAAGGCCAGTCGTAATTGACTGGCAGCAGGTGGGTGGGAGGGAGGAAGGGTGGGGAGACGGCAGCCTCGACATCCGACTCAACACGTTTTCATCTGCTGTACTTTCTCCTGCTGGGGGAAAAGTCCATTGTGGGCTATAGGCAATGATGGGTTGTAGCCTCCTTACATTAGTAGTAGGCTACTTCAGAGTACTGGGTGCAAGGGAGTGGCAACAGGATGCAAGCATCTTGTTGTCTACTGAACTCCCTTAGGCACCTGGTGGGCCACTGTGAGATCCAGGAAGCTGGACTAGATGGGCCTTTGGCCTGATCCAGCAGGGCTCTTCTTATGTTCTTATTTTCTTATGTTAAATAGAACCAGAGGTGGGTCTTGCAGCCATTGAGAGAAGCACAAAAATGTACGAGGCTAGTGGGATGCAAGAGGCACAAACTTAGTGGACTTCCATTGAGAACAAAAGTTTAGGAGGTTGAAGCAGCAACTAAATGTTGCATGTTGCTCTTCCTAGCCATCTTCGCCCTCCTGCATTCTGTTCCTTTATTTCTTTTGGTGCGAGAAGCACTAAACTGCGTGTTCTGTCCTTTACCAGATGAAGCCGCCAGGAGTCCCTCCTTGCCCAGTGGGACTGGCTCCCACTTCAGCGTCTCGGAGAACACTACCTCTTTGAACGCCAAACCGACCACTCCTGTGAAAGAGAAGCCCAAGCGGAATGGAGGGCAGAGCACTGAGGACTCGTACCCCAACGTGGAGAGCCTTTTGGACGAACTGGAGAGCTCAGTGCCGAGCCCAGTGTGAGTAGCAGCCTGGCCACTGACCTTAAGCCCCAGAGCCCCGGGATGTTAGGACGGAGAAAAGGATAGCTGGAAAAGGTGCAGAAGAGAGCAACGAAAATGATTACGGGGCTGGGGCACCTCCCTTATGAAGAAAGGCTGCAGCGTTTGGGGCTCTTCAGCCTGGAAAAAAGGCACCTGAGAGGGGACATGATTGAGACATACAAAATGATGCATGGAAGGTTTAGAGTCAATAAAGGGATGTTCTTTTCCCTCTCTCAAAACACCAGTACCAGGGGACATCCGCTAAAACTGAGGGTTGGGAGAGTTAAAACAGATAAAAGGAAGTACTTTTTTACCCAGCGGGTAGTTAATCTGTGGAACTCTTTGCCACAGGAGGTGGTGATGACATCTGGCCTAGATTCCTTTAAGAGGGGATTGGATGGATTTCTGGAAGAAAAGTCCATTGTGGGCTATAGGCCATGATGGATTGTGCAACCTCCTTACATTAGCAGTAGGCTACTTCAGAGTACTGGGTGCAAGGGAGTGGCAACAGGATGCAGGCATCTTGTTGTCTTGCGCCTCCCTGGGGCACCTGGTGGGCCGCTGTGAGATCCAGGAAGCTGGACTAGATGGGCCTTTGGCCTGATCCAGCGGGGCTCTTCTGATGTTCTTAGAGAAGGTGGTGGTGTCCCAGGGGAGAGTGTGCATCTGTTTACTGTCTTCTGCTTCCTCAGAAGTGGAGCCTGCCAAATAAAAGTAGAAATAGAAATCTGGGGACGTGGCTGGTGTTTCTTCAAGACATGGAATATTTCAAAGTGACACCTCGAGAAACAAGCATACCTCTGGGACTTTTTTTTAGTGTCATTAAAAAGAGATTCTTAGATCTCTTGCACATTGTATAAAGCAAGTCCTCACTTAAAAGTTCTTCGAAACGGCTACTAAGTGAAACCGACTTTAGTAAAACCAGTTTTACCGTTGGCTAATTGATTTGCGTAGATAAGGGTTACATTTCTACAGCATATTTCTGGTCACAAAAAAACCCCGTATGAAATTTCTGAAGACCCATATCATTTCTAATAATAAATTTGGAATTATATGTGAGCGAGACAGAGAAAACCCACGCAGATACGGAGAAAATGTGCAAACTCCACACCACCAGTGACCCTGGCTAGGAATCAGTTTTTATTATCATCAACTTTGTAACAAAACAACTTTCAATGAGAACTTGCAGTATTTTGGAAAATACTCTGCAGTCAGGGCAAGGAATTACAGGGAAATGGGAAGCCCCACCTCATGATCATGGGAAGTTCTTTCCAGGCTGCATCTGGCTTCTGAGATTTCACCAGGCCATGTTCCTATGTTCCAAAGTTCCTATCTGCAGCGATATGCGCTAGCAAAATAAAAACAAACTCGCTCCCCCTCTGCACCAAACTCTCAGGATGTCAGAATGCTAAGCTTTTGTCCCGCTTGGGATAACAAAGGCGATTGGGATAATGCTGATCTTTGATTTCTTTTTAAAAGCACCTCCAGTTATAAAACATGGACCTAGGCGTTTAACTCTTGAGAGTCTGAACGCAGAGAAAGGAGCGACTTGGTAGAGGAAGGAGATCCGTTTGAGCTCACCTGGTGAATGTTTAACCAAAGGGCTGTTCATGCATTATGTTGTACCGAAGTAAAAAAAGTCTGTATCCAGGTGCCCATTTCTGTGTAAATAACTATACCTTTTTTTTAAAGAGATGAATGATGATTGATTGTACCTGGGTATACAGGCTAAGTCTTCATTAAATAGAATCTGTGCCTGAATAAATGTGCCTGAATACAGTGATGAACCTGGATATGGTTTAACATGTGAACTGTCCTAAATGTCAGCATTCTTGTATTTTCATTAGTCCAGCCATCACTGTGAATCAGGGTGAGATGAGCAGCCCCCAACGGGTCACCTCCAGCCAGCAACAGACGCGCATATCTGCCTCATCAGCCACAAGAGAACTGGACGAACTGATGGCATCACTTTCAGACTTCAAGGTGCCTCGCTGGTTTCCGTTCCAACTTCCTTCTCATCTTCTTCGGCAAATGTTCCATTCTATTCACAGTGAAATATCTGCGGATATCATGGGAAAGAAATGAAGGGGTGGTTGGAAAACTAGGGTTGGGATTTCAGGTTGCCTCTGCATATAAGCTTAGCAGGAAATAGTGATCTCTATTTTAACACTTCAAGACAAAAAGTAACCTATGAAGTCTCATATACTGACTTGTAATTGCTGTTGGGCCCTTGGACATAGTTTTTTTTTTTTTTTTGGGGGGGGGTGGGGGTTGGTGGCTTGGTATTTGGTTCTCTTGAGACTCTTGTGCTACCTATGCGCCCCTGTGATAGATCTTCTGTGCTCCAATGTCTCTTGCAACTTGAGTAGAATGACAGATGCTTGACAGATTAGTTGCTGCTGTTCTGCTTTTCTCTTGGAAAAGACTTGGAACAGCCACTTTATATTAAGCATTAATATATTAATTATATATATTACATATTATATAATTATATTATATGCGTATTATATTTTGTATATATAATATGTATAAGCATTATATTCATTTATTTCACATAAAGCATCTGCCATAAAACCCTACACTATTCAGCTGCATAGTTAAAACTGTTCATCATGCACTTCGTTTATTTCAGGCATCCCTCCCTCTGTCTATTCTTAGGTCTTTTCCTTAAAATGAGCACTTAGGCTTCAAATTGTCATTGCTACTTTTATTCTTGGTGGTGCTTCCAGCGCCTTCCGTTGCTATAATAGTAGCATCCCTATCTGATGAAATAGGCTGTTTCCCAACATAGCTGTTGTCACAAGAAATCAATGGGCTCCTGTGCTGCTTATTTTTTTAAGAGTGCAGTCCCCATCTGGAGTTGGGCCGGCACAGTTAGGCCAGCAAAGTTTGGCTGGCACAAGGGCCACCGTAAAGTGCGTTTGGACCACTCTCGGAGCCAGGGAGGATGGCGCACGCCTGTGTGCTGGCCTCTCTGACTCGGAGAGTGGTCCAAACATACTTGACGGTGTTCCTTGTAGTGGACAAACGTTGCTGGCCTAACTGTGCCAGCCTAACTCCAGGTCAGGATTGTGCTCTAAAATGTTTAAGCTCTTTCTGTGAAAGTCGTTTGGTTCCTCTGAGGAAGGCAGCGCTGTCATTTGGTTCCACGCTTGCTGCCACAAAACGTGTCTGCTTGGTTGCAGGCGCGTATCTTACCTGTAGCACCCCATGGCACGAGCCACGGGGCGCGGGGCAGTGGTGGGGCGCCATTGCGCGCAGTCCGGGAGAGACCGTGCGGTTTCTGGCCCGCCCACGCCTCCCTTACGCTCCGAAACCCCTTACGCGTTTTCGGGGTAAGGGAGGCGTGTCTGTGTGACGCGCGGGAGTGGGGCAACTTGGGGGGGGCGCGTGTTCAGCTCCTGGCCCGGACCGCCACTGCTTGGTTGCCTGACATCCCATTGGCCCCTGAAGGACAGCGCTGATGTTGTGTGCTCAAGGCCGCTGTCTTATCTTGTCCCTCAAGGCCCTAAACTGTGAAGAACATTGTAAAGACAGGGATTACAAAACAAAACAAAACACCAGACTGGAATCCAAACTTTCCACATACAGTTGAAATAGTGATCGAAATGAATTGGTGCTCTTTGTGGATTAGTCAAGCAGACTGAGTGCTTGGGAGGCAAAAAATAAGGCAGCGATATTTAAGTGGCATGAAAAAATGTAGGTGAAAAGGGCCAACTCTGTCTAGTACGGGATGGACATACAAAAAATTTGCTGCAGCTTTATCCTTCTCCCCCCCCCCCCCGAGTTTCCATTTGCAGGGGATGAGCATGCTCATAAACTGAAATACGGTCCTGTTGGGACATAAGACTGCCCGTCTGCTCATGTCGACTCCGGAGGCCCTCTTCTGCTCCCCCTGAAGTATAGTCTGCACAAATGCAAGAAAAAGCGTTGTGGCTTCTGCTCTTGGGTAGCTCTGTGAAAGCGCTGACCCAAGGCAAATTCCACCCTAGGGCTCACTAGGGAGGGGATCAAGAATGCTAATATTATAATGCCCCTGTATAAATCCGTGTTCCACATTTGGAACAATGTGTACTGTTCTGGTCACCACACCAAGGAAGGATATTGTAGTGCTGGAAAAGGGGCGAAGGAGGGCATTTAAAATGCTCCAGGTGGTAGGTCACCTTCTCCGCAAGGAAAAGCCACTCTATGTGGGCCTGTTCAGCTTGGAAAAAAGACTGTTAAGGGCAGGGACATAATTGGGACGTAAAAGTCCATATGGGGTGGGAAAGAGCAACGTTTCTCCCCTCCCCCCTCCCAGAATGCTTCAGTTAGGGATCGTGCAATGAAACTAGTCGGTGGAAGATGTAAAGTGGACAAAAGGTGGTATTTCACATAGCGAATTGGTGGAATTCTTTGCCATAAGATGGCTTTAAAGGGGGGCCGGATAAATTCACGGAGGACAAGTCTGTCAATACAGTTTCTCTTGCCAGGTGTTGCCTCTAGGTTCAGTGGCAGTGTACCTTGGAACACCCGTAGCAGGGGAGCAACAGCATGTCTCCCATTTCTTGCCTGGGGGTGTCCAGAGGCAGCTGGTTGGCCACTATGTGGAATGGAGCCCTTAGGTTAGATGGGCCTTCAATGTGCTCTGGCAGGTCTTTTCTTATGGAAGAACATGCATAATTACAGGATTTTCCAATTATGTAGAAAACTTAGAATATAATGTGTAATTTTTCATCTCAGTCATGTTGTCCCCACCCCAATAACCTTTTTCCAGGTTCAACAGCCCCAATCTGACCCTCTCCCCAATGACTCTCCATCATAACCCTTGTTCTGGCAATGTTTTATCAGTTCCTCATTTTTGTCTACATTGACTACTTGCATATTTGTTTTGGATTTTTATTTAATTCGTGGTTTTTTTTAAAGTATTTTGTTTCTTGTAGTAGTAGTAGTAGTAGTAGAGAGAGTATGTGTTGGAAACAGAAAGGTGGGATACATGTGCTCTTTGAAACTGGTCAAATAAATGTGTCAGTCTAATAGTAATAGTTAGTAATTAATAGTGGGTAATTAATAGTAGGTTGCTTCAGAATGCCAGGTGCAAGGGAGTGGCAACAGGATGCAGGCATCTTGTTGTCTCATGTGCTCCCTGAGGCACCTAGTGGGCCACTGTGAAATACAGGAAGCTGGACTAGATGGGCCTTTGGCCTGATCCAGCAGGGCTCTTCTTATGTTCTTATGGACCACACATGGGAGAGGTGACATATTTACCTCAGAATTGTACCTCTTACCTCAGAATGCCAGATACAAGGGTGTGGCAACTGGATGCAGGCATTTTGTTGCCTCGTGTGCTCCCTGAGGCACCTGGTGGGCCACTGTGAGATATAGGAAGCTGGATTAGATGGGATTTTGGCCTGATCTAGCAGGGCTCTTCTTATGTTCTTACCCTTTTCCTTGGCTCTCTGTGTACCTTGGCAGAGGTGCCCATGGATTCCTTCCAGTTTTCTTCTGGCACACTGGAATTTGGATAGTCCAGTTTAATTTCCAGCAATGGCTGGTGGTGGGCACATGTTTGTATCCTGCACCAGTAGGACCCAAGCTACTCCCTGTATCTCCCAGAAAAGTGAATTGTGTAAATTAGGCATGCTTGTATCGCTTATTTTTATCTGACTTACTTGTCTGTTGCTAGCTATGAGGATGTAGAAGCCTTAACCACTAATAATGTTGTTCAGCGATCTCTCTAGCTTCTGAGGGTTCACCAATCATTGTCCCTGCACCTTCAACCATATCTTGGCAACCATGAGGTCTAGAAACCTTGTTTAAAACAAACAAACGGACAGCTGGGGTTCTCAAGAAGCTGAACGCCACCTTCCAAATCCCCCCCCTTCTCTGCTTTTGTGGAGTTGTGGTGCACACGCAGCCCTAATCCTGTCGAGGTGCAGTCGATGTTAAGTCTCCTCGTTTCCTGGCCAAATGAAGGGTGTTCGTAAGCTGTTCCTCATTTGCATTCATGTTTTTTTTTAAATTTAAAAAACTGACTGTGCCTGGCTTGGCACGTGACCTTTCCATGATTCAGGACCGAACAGAGCAGAGTTGTTTGGTTTAAAAGGGTGCAGTGTCTGGCCTAGAACATTTTGCTCAGATTCAGTTGCTCAAGAAGAAATGGAGGAAGCGACGAGAACTGAGCCACTTCCCCCCACCCCGAATCTTTTTGTTGCCGGCCCTCTCAGGCTCCTCTCATTGCTAGTTTAGCAAAGGGTGGACTGGAAAGGGGACGGGAGCTGCCTGGGCACATTTGTGGCTTGCATGTATCAAGTGACTCAGAATTGCTGCAGGTTTCTGGCGTGCCTGTCTAGCTGGCCTGGTCTGCAAAGAGATAAACCCTTCTCAATAAGCCTGTTGTCAGGAGTTGTGCACTTCTAGATTTCCCCCTTCTGCCTCCTGATTCTTTCAACCTGGATTGCTTTCGTTTAGAGACTTTTTTTGGGGGGGGGGAAGTGTCTATCGCTATTTTTCCTCCTTTTTCTCTTCAATTCTGTTTCCATCTCTCTCCTGTCCTCTCCTCCCCCCCCCACTCCCATGTTCCTCCTTCTTTCCACAGACCAGTTCAACCATCTCACTGACCTCTGAACCTTCCCTGGAGCTCCTTCCCGGCCCACTTGGCTTGGATCCAGCCGATACCCTTCCCAATACACCCCTCCTGACTCCTCCAAAGCAGCGGCTCCCAGGCCATTGCGGGGAGACGCCCAGACCCCCGACATCCCTCTCGGTGGAGGTGCTTCACATCGAAGAGGAAGGGAGCAGCCCAGCCGGCACTGTGGTTCCCGAGCATCCTCCTTCCGCCTCTCAGCATCCTTCCCGGTTCTGGGCTGAACCGCCTCTTGCCGACGCCCCTGCCACTGGGAGTGCCGATGGACCAAGCACAAAGTCTTCTTCCAGTGGGGCACTTCTCGCCTTTTCCAGGGTGGAGTCTTTGTCGGCTCACTCTGATATAGGAGCCCAAAGCCAGGGGCTGGCAGAATCCAGAGAGTCTGGAAGGGAGATGCCGGACTATGGAACGAAGATCACAACAGGTTCTGCTTCTGGCTCCTCCACCAGCAGCAGGGTGAAAGGGCCAGTGTCCCAAGGGGTTGCCTTTGGCCGGACGGTCACAGAGGTCAGCAAGGCAGCTTTAAACGAACAGAACCATCCAGAGGTGTCTCAGCCCATACCTTTTGCGCCAGCAATGGACAAACCTGATCTCCCAAGCCTCCCTCTTTGGGAGAGCTTCCCAGGCGCCCAAGGCCAGCTGAGCCGTTCCCCCCAGCAAGACCCTCTGCAGGGCCCTGAAGTCCAGCATCCAGCCGGGACAGACGGCTGCCCTGAGGTTACCGAGAAGAGGCTTGTCCAAGAGGCAGTTCCCCGGAGAAACGGCCTTCGGGACCCTCCTGCCGAGCAACGGAGAGAGCCGCTTCCTCACCTGGCAGCAGCGCCGGAGTCTGTAGGAAATGCCTGGAAAGAGGAACTGGATTTGTTTCCCGCGTCCAGGATCCCTGTGGAAAGGATCTCGACTTCAGGCCAGGCAGGCATCCTAGTGAATGCGTGGAGGGGCGGGCGAGTGTTGAGTGAGGGGTGGTGCATGGCTTCTCCGTCATGGCTTGGGTCGCCTGGAATACGTTTGCCTGCATGTTTCCTTGAAGTAGACTCAACGGCATGGGAATGGCGATCTAGGGCCACCGCTTCCCCAGATAAGTTTAGCGGCACCCCTTGGCATGCGGGCCGCTAGACGAGCAGTTGTTGAGTAGTGGGAGCTGAACCAGCGTCGTGGCATGTCTTGACGCACGTCGAACTGCGTCGGACAGGAAAAGCCGCTTTCCGTATTGGCCATGCAGCGCTCCAGTGGCACCGCTGTTTGCTGGGCTCTTACCGCACGGCGCTGTGGCTCCCGGTCCTTGAACTGTCCTGTGCAGCCGATGTGGTAGCCATTGCCCACGAAGACTCCTGCCACGCCCAGGCCAGTTGTGGGGAAAAGTGTGTAATCTAAAAAGTACTGTGAAATAAGACGGTGGGTCTTGATGCTCTGAAGTGCTGCACTTTGGGCACCCCCACAAATTCACTGAGTTGGAAGAATAAGAGAATTCAGCTTGAGGACTTGCCTGTGTCTAATACCAGACCATTGGGTTTGTCTAGCCCAGTGATTTCTACTCTGGGCAGCAGTTTCTCAAGGATCCAGGAAAGGAGTCTTTTCAGCCTTTTCTACTTGTACTCTTTTTAAAGTGGCGATTTGGGGATTTGAACCGCTGCCGTCTTATACGTACAGCAGCTGAGCTGTGGCCTGCTCATAGCTTCCCTCTCACATTTCACTGCACACGGTGCAGAAGTACGCTGCCACAGCTCGTTAACGGTGTTCCGGTTTTTCTCGCACCCGATGGAAGTGGCCTCGGTTGAATTTGGCTTCCCACCATCTATTTATTTGCTTTGCATAATCAGTGCTGTGTGTGTGTTTGGCCGACATAGCTGGCTTCAGAGGGTTTTTGTAAAGGCTAATCCATCGGCTGGGGCTGTGCCAAAAGGGCTTTACGTTTTCCCATCACGGAGGGCATGCCTTCTGTCTTTCCTGCTCACAGTCGCTAACCCTTTTACGTTGAAGCTCTCCTGCACCCTGTTGCACCCGCGGCTCTTTTATTGAAACGGTGATTTTTTTCCCCTCCCTCCCTTGAAGATAAAATCAGTAATCAGGCAAACCAGAGAGACCTCCCATGTCCACCCCATGTGCCGTGATCTCTCGCCACGACGCAAGCTGGGCCCAGCCATATTTCATAAGACGGTCTCCCAAGACCGCCTGATTGAAGAGCTGCAGGACAGGCTGGGCATCAGCAAGCCAGAACAGGAAGAGTGGAGGAGCCAGGACGACTGGTTGACGGAGGGAGTCATCATCATCTCAAGGCCGCAGAAGAAAGAGCAAGATGGTGGCCAGCAGGTTGAAAAGGTAGGGAGGAGCACCGGATGTGTGTTTTCCCTGCACCACACAAGGGCCCAGGGAGGTCTCCTGTCTGGCTGAGATAAAAATGGCTCAAGGCACATCTGCACGACACTGTCCCACACTCGGCTTGGAGAGGTAACGCGCACGTGCCTGGAAGCGCAAGACCTCTCTCTCCCTCTCAGTTGCCTCGCGCTAAAAAGAAGACACCGAAGAACCCACACAGCTCCCACCCCTCCCATAATCACACCCCCTGAACCACATGGATGATGGGGGGGGGCCCACCAGGGCACTGAGAGGAGCAGGTGAGCCGTGTGATGGTGCACCCGAGCTCAGAAATAAGGGAGGTGTACGTGTGGCCGCGAACGTTGTTTTGAAAGCCGGTGGAAAGAGATGGGCTGCCAGGTGGCTGGCTTGCCCAGATCATTAGTGGTCAGAAGGGATAGAGTCGATAGAGGGATGTTCTTTTCCCTCTCTCGAAACACCAGAACCAGGGGGCATCCGCTAAAACTGAGGGTTGGGAGAGTTAAAACAGATAAAAGGAAGTACTTTTTTAACCCAGCGGTAGTTAATCTGTGGAACTCTCTGCCACAGGAGGTGGTGATGGCGTCTGGTCTGGATGCCTTTAAGAGGGGATTGGATGGATTTCTGGAAGAAAAGTCCATCGTGGGTTATAGGCAATGATGGGTTGTAACCTCCTTACATTAGTAGTACGCTATTTCAGAGTAGTGGGTGCAAGGGAATGGCAACGGGATGCAGGCATCTTGTTGTCTCATGCCTCCCTGGGGCACCTGGTGGGCCGCTGTGAGATACAGGAAGCTGGACTAGGTGGGCCTTTGGCCTGATCCAGCAGGGCTCTTCTTATGTTCTTGATATGCCTGCTTTGGTTAGGAAAGGCACACTTCAGGAGACTATGTAATGCCTGTATGCAGCCTTTCTGTGTGAGATGCCCCCCTGAGAGCAGTGTGCTCCTTTAATCTCTAGAGATATGAGATCATGGAGGCTCTCTTCATGACCTGACTTCTCTGGGCATCCTGCTCCTCATTGGCCTGAAGCCCCGATCCTTCTGTTTGGGGGCAGGAGAGAGGTGGCGCCTCTCAGCAAGGGAAATCCTCATTTTTGTCTGAGGATTAAATCAAAATTTTGAAGGCCAGCCATTAAACTGGCCTGCTTTCTTTTCAGTACATAGAAACCTGCCTTCTTGCGTGCCGGATCATTGGTCCCTCTATCCCAGCGTCTCTTCGGGGTGTCAGACAGAAATATTTCCCTGCTCCATGTGGGGATGCCACGGACTGAATTTATTCTGCAGGCACCAAATGACCCCCCTGTGGCCCCTCCTAGTGCTCTAGGAACAAGGACCCTGATGTTCCAAACCAATACTTGGCAAAGCCCACTTTGTTAGGAGCCTTTCTTGGCCACTTGGATTGCAGTCTTAGACACGCTTAACCTGGGAGTCAGTCCACTGAACTCAAATGGGCCTTATTTCCAAATAGACTTACATAGCTGTTAGCTTCAATGGGTTTTCTCTAGCTATATATCTATATCTATATATCTATATCTGTTTTCTCTAAGGTGAACACTGTCTCCTCCTAGAGTAAATACTCATAACATAGGTGCTTCTGGGCTTGCTCATGTTGCTTCCTGCTTTCTTCCTAGGTCATAATTCCCGCAGCATCACCCCTCCCTCTGAGAAGAACAGTCTCTGTCCCACCCTCTCCTCCCCCACAGTATCCTCAGGATGTCTCCAAGCCTGTCTCTCTCAAAACTGCCTTCTCCTCTTCTCCTCTTCCTCACCCTCCACTGCCGCCGCCGCCACCTCCTCCCTTGCCGCCGCCACCGCCGCCACCATCACCACATGCTCCTCAGCTGCGCTATGTGCCAACTGTGCCACCACCTCTGCTCCAATGGGAGATGCTCTTGGAGGAATGTCCTGCTTCCCAGGCACAGATCCCAAGGCAGCCAATCGGAGTGGCCGCCGCTCCCAAGAGCATGGTGTCGGTTGGCTGCCAAACGGAAGAGGATTCGTTCTTCCCACCGGAGCAGGCATGCTTTCCTGTTTTTTTTATGTGTGTTTTTTTTGTAATGGATCTTGGTTTATTGGAACAGAGCCAGGCCTCAGTCCAGCACCAACCAACCTGCTGGTTCTCTAAACCTGACTATTTGGACCCCGGCTCATCCTGTGCTCACAAAGGAAGTCAGCTTTGGATATGGATGACGGGAAACCGCTTTCAGTTTTCATAGCTGAGCTCGGCATGGGTAGAATAATCCATTCTCATGCGTGCAGAATTATTTAATGACTGCTGGCTATAAATGAGTATAGCACGTGGCCTGCAGGAGCGGGATTTGCTTCTATTGGACCAGATAGTTCCTCTTCCTAAACTGCCTAGGCAACCCCATCTATTGTTGACCACTACTTAGCTGGACTGGATATGATTCTGTGACTGTGATTTTCTGTGTAAATGGGGGCTTTTGGACTCGGTTGACACTTTGCCCCAAACGTTTGCTCCTGGCTCATATGGAAGCCTCCGGGGTGTGAATATCTGGCATTCAAAGCAGTTGTCTCTCTTTCATAGTCTCATTTCAGCATTTCCCTGCTTGGGCCTCTGCAATTTTAACCTGGTTGCAAACCACTTTTCTGTTGGGATGGAAAAAAATGTGCAGAAACGCCCCAATGCTTCATGGCTGAGAGTTCAGAAAAGAATCCCCTGTAGTTGAGCCATTCCCCAGGGTGGAAGAGGCCACACATAGGCTGTTTTGTATGGCTAGTCCACATTTGTTCTAAGGCTTGACTTAAGATAGCCTTTCCTTACCATCCTACCGGAAGTTATAATGAGGGCCCTTCTAGTCTAACGTTACAGCTGTAGGACTGTTTGAGTGCCAGTGAATGTCTTGGATCAAAGCCATCTAGTGAATTTTTGAGTTGGAACCCAGGTCTTGACCTGAATCTTTCTGGTGCTCTTTCCACAATCTCTCTCTCTCTCTCTCTCGTGCAGCATTGCCTTACTAGCACTCACTGTAAAATGTGCCTTGCAGGTCCTTTACACTCCACCTCCGGATTGGGGCTCACGTGTTCTTGCTGCCCGCCCGCCCACCCCTGAGAAGGCAGGACACTCTCTTTTAATTCCCGCTCCAGCTTCCTTTGATGTTGATGTGACTCTGGCATGGGCAGATCCGCAAGTGTTATTCTCCCCCCCCCCCAAAAAAATGCTGTTTGTGTTACGTGTGCGCATTTTTGGTGTGGCTTCCTTGTTTTCCAAAGCCCGCTTCTGAGGTTGGAAGCAAGGGTAGGCCTCTTGGAACTGGTGTAGGTTTGGAGGGGCTTGTGGTGCATGACATTGTGAGCTGAGAATAGGGGAGAAATGCAACAGAAGTTCAAGCAACCTAATGGGCAAAAGGTACTGATGGCTTTTAAACAGTCTCCGACCCTGGGTTTGAGACCTGGCCCTCTTCTGCACAGATCTTCCCTCAGAGGGAAGGAGTCCACCTTGGCCTTTAAATACCTGTGGCCAAATGTTGCATTCTCCTACTACCTATCCCTCCTCGCTCACAGTTTCCTCTTCAGATGGGATTGAAAGGCACCTTCCAACATAGTGGGGACCCAGCCACGTCGCTGCTAGTTCTGCCCACCCCTCTTATTGGTGCCAGAAGACACTGTGGCCTGGTGTTTCAAGTGGACAGCGGCTGCATTGGGTATTGAGGGGAGGGAGTCAGTTTCCAAGGACTGGCTGAGCTTGGACCCCAAACCCAAGCATATAAAAAGGCTTACAGAGACGGAAGTACGTGACGTACCTGAAGTCACACTATTAAGGCTTCAGTAACATTCCAAGTGACGAAAGTATGGTCGCCCTGCCCTCCGTATCCGCGGACTCAGTTCCCATAGCTTTAGTTATCCGCGGTTCACAAATTCCCCCATCATGCTCGACTCATCTGTTTTTGTTTTGTTTGCTCTCCTGTTGCTGTCTGTCTCCTGTGGGGATTGTGTTGTAGCCCTCTGAACTGCTGCCTCTTTGCACCTGCTTGTTAGCAGGTACGAAGACAAAACAGTTTGAGTCCTATACAGGGTTCACTGCTATCCGCATTTCAAGTATCCGTGGTAACAGCAGAAACCTATTCCCCGCAGATACAGGGGGACAAGTGTAGATGCTTGACATATATTTTACTTTGTCTCTTAGTTGCATCACACACTTTTTGAACTTACTGCTTGAATATATGTTTGTCATCAGGATAAAGTGGCAGTGACCGCTTGGCTGTTTCTGCGAGAACAGGGTTTCTCTGAAAAGAGTTGCATTTTTTTATCACACCTTTCTCTCTGAAGGTACCCAAAGCAACCCAAAGGTGTTGAGAGGAGAGCTAAACATCTGTAAATTATTCTAGATAAGACGAGTAGCTGTATAAATTGTGAAAAAAGAAGATAAACTGTGTAACATGAGTTATGCAGGCTGCAGTTTTTTATTGGTGCAAAATTTAGATCACATTAGCACAGAAATCGGTTTTTTTTAAAACCACAGAGTCTTTGTAACCCTTTCCTGATAATTATTGGAGTTGTTCATGGCTCATTTTGGAATCTTTTTCACTGTGTCTTTGCAATAACAATTTCACTGACCCCACAGACTGTGTAACACTTCAACTTAGTTGTACGTGACTTTGGTTTGTGCTGAAGATTTGAAAACTTGCGATTTCCTTGTACATTTCGAGCATTGTCGGGTTATAAACTGGCTTATTTTGGAAACGTGTGTGTTGTGCTTCCCTGTGTTGCTTGGGGCATTTTAAGGCATGCTGTGACCGCATTGGTCTTTTCCATTAATCTGCCTGGGACATGTCTGTTCTTGGGGACGCTCAAACCATCCGTCTCTTGACTTGAAGAGTCTTGCTCTGATCAAGCCATTGAAGAACCCTGGTTCTGGCCCCGATTTGCGCTCGCTGCTATGTTCTCTTTTTGTTCTCCCCGGTCGCCGGACTTTTGGCCGAGGCTTCTGGCCTTCTGATCTCTCCTTTGGTTCTGCCTCTCTTGCAGTTCATGACGCAAGGCAAAAGCGGGACTAACTACCCATCGTCGTCAACTCCTCCGAAGCCCGGAAGCCAACTGGATAGCATGCTTGGAAGCCTCCAATCTGACTTGAACAAGCTTGGGGTAGCAACCGTTGCCAAAGGCGTATGTGGAGCCTGCAAGAAGCCAATTGCTGGGCAGGTGAGTCTGAGACCCCAAGCCTCCCCTCGGGAGAGCATTGAAACGACAGCCGGGAGGGCTTTTAAAATCATACGGATGAACGGACTGGCGATGCTGAAGAAACTGAAGTACTCTATTTATCCACTGGCCAGGTACTCTGTAAACTCCTCCAGTGACTTCTACCCTGCCCATGAGGGACTGCCCTCTTCTGAGATGATAGGTAATTCAGTTTTCATGCTACCCCAGTCCAGGGATCCATCTGAGTTAGTACATCTTCCTCACTCTCATTTCTGCCGAACTCAACGTGCCGTGTCGCTGCCTGAGATGCCCGCACCGCCGAGGTTGAGCGCCTGCTGGAGTCCCGTCTCTCTCTTCTCTCCCTCCCAGGTGGTCACGGCGATGGGGAAGACTTGGCACCCCGAGCATTTTGTCTGCACCCACTGCCAGGAGGAGATTGGGTCGCGGAACTTCTTTGAGCGGGACGGCCAGCCCTACTGCGAGAAGGACTATCACAACCTCTTCTCCCCACGCTGCTACTACTGCAACGGTCCTATCCTGGACGTGAGTCCCTGGCTGTGTATCTAGCGCTCGGTCTTCTGTAGGTGGTCCGTGGGTCACGTCAGACCCGCTCAGCCTCTGATTCCCCTCCTGTTGTTCACACAGTTTCCTTTCTTGTTCAGTGGACGCTGGTCCTAGGAATGTGCAGATGGTTAAATAATATTGGCCTGCGCAGAGTTTACATGTGATCACCAGAGAAGGTGTCTAATAATATCTGTCATTACGCCCAGTGGTGTCATCTAAATGATTTAAGAACAGGTACTCACTTTTGATTGGCACGTGTTGGGACCCGCCCATCGGAAGTGACGTCATAAGCCAGAAGTGAGGTCGTGGCAGGAAGTGACATGAAAAAAGCCCTTTTTGAGGCCTCAGATGATTTTAACCTGACCCAACAGTTGCAACAGGATTCCACAGCACCCCCAGAACATGTTAAGGAGGCCTGGCATCATATTAAAACCCCAGAGCAACTAATTTTTCAGTGGCAAGGAAAGGAAAGGCTCCGCTCGCTGCCTGCCTGCCTGCCTGGCTCTGAGAACATGCAGGCAACTCAAACGTGCAGGAAATTCAAACGTTGCAGAGGGCGGAGTCGACGAGTAGACGGGCGAATGGGCGGGGCCAGCTGTAATCCTAGAAACCGGTACTCGCGTACCCCCGCGTACCCCCTGCATGACATCACTGATTACGCCCATGATTTATATAGTGCTTTATCTTCATGCTCCAAGTGCAGTCTTTACAAACAGGAGGCACCAGGATGATGTGGAAGGTCCGGGTTCAATTCCCTACTGAGCGATGAAGCTTCCTGGGTGATTTTGGGCCAGTCACTCCCTCTGCCTCACCTACCTTGCAAGGTTGTTGTGAGCACAAAAGGAGGGGAAGGAACTATGTATACCACCCTGAGCTCCTTGGAGGAAGGGCAGTATAAAAATGTGATAAAACACCCTGTAAAGGATGTCCATAGCATTATCTTCATATCAATATTACATATTACAGGAGGTGAGGCTGACCTATGGCAGTAATGTTTATGGTTAAGGTGTTCTTTAAACTCAAGACCTTATATTTCATGCTCTCAACCACCATGCAGACACCATGATTTGTACTTACGTACTACTGAGGTTAGGATTGAGGGCACAATCCTAACCTGGAGTTAGGCCAGCACAAGAGATACCATAAAGTATGTTTGGGCCACTCTCAGAGTCAGAGAGGCCAGCACACAGACGTGCGCCATCCTCCCTGACTCCGAGAGTGGTCCAAACGCCACTCCCTTGTATCTGGCATTCTGAGGTAAATCTCTGAGGTAAAATTCTGAGGTAAATATGAGGTAAATAATGCAAAGTCTGGCCAGCACAAGGGACACGGTAAAATATGTTTGGACCACTCTCGGAGTCAGAGAAGTCAGCACACAGACATACGGCATCCTCCCTAACTCCGAGAGTAGCACCACTTTATGGTGGTCCTGGTGGCAGCCAAACTTTCTTGGCCTAACGGTGCCAGCCTAGTTGCAGGTTAGGATTGCGCTCTAAGAGTAGATGTGGTCATGTTGGAACATGGCAGCAAAGTGCCAGGACGTGGGGCCTCAGCTTAGTGGCAAAACACCTACTTTTCTGGCCATGGTCCCAGTTCCGGGCATCTCCTGCTAGATCTGGGCTGGGGGAGGGGGTCCCCTGAGCCGAATTCCTCAGGTCGGGTAAAGCCAGGTCTCATAGGAGCTCATTTTGGGAACCGGCGATTTTCTCAAAAGGGAAGGAGACAGGAGAATGATTTAATGGACATAAATCCTGGAGATATAAAGTCAAAATTTATTTTGGTAGCTTTTTCTGCAGTAGATGTCAAGATGGCAGCCTAAAATCGTGGAGACAAAGTCGTGCAAAGCGATTCCTAAGTTGTCGTAAAGTATTTTGATTTTGGCTGTTGACCCCTCGTTTGTGGCTTCTTCTCATCAGAAAGTGGTGACGGCGCTGGATCGAACCTGGCACCCAGAACACTTTTTCTGTGCACAGTGTGGAGCATTCTTTGGCCCTGAAGGTACGGTAGCTGAGGACGGAGTCACAGACTGTATATGCACGCACCTCAGTGGCTAGTTCAAATTATAGAATAGACAGACAGATAGACCAAATCATGGAATATTGGCCGCCTTGTGCTCCCATTAAGATAGCTGTGGAAGTCCTTGCTCTAAGGTTAAACCAGCGGTGGCTCAGTTCTGGGGCTTTGTCAATAGAATTCTCTCCCCCTGCAGTGGTTCTGCAAACCTTTTTTGATGCCAAGCGTTTTGCAAAACACTGCCGTTGTGTCCCCTGATATAAAGAAATTTTGGCTCAATTAATTGAAAGCATATTATTTGATTGATAGTTTAGATGAGTGGCCTCCAAGCTGGAGACTGCTGTGTCCCCAAAATTTCCTCCCTGTTCCAAGTGGGGAACAGCGGTGGTGATCACTAGCTTAGATGGCAGTAACAAACATTTATGGAGGATATACCTATCAATACGTATGTACCAAGAAACCTAAATTGCACCTCCATCTTGGGTGCAAATTTCTACTTCAAATCAAGGGCAAACAGGAGAGAGCTGTTACTTTTATGCCTTGCATTTAGTGTCTCAAACAGCTGATTGGACATTGTTGGAAGAAGGATGCCAAACCAGAAGGACCATTGGTCTGATCTAGCAGGGCTCTTCTTCTGTTCTTCACTCCCTTCTGTTGCATTTATTAATTGCGCAATTAATCCCTGCACCTCCATAAGCTGTTGTGCTTCTGTCGACTAATGGGAAGCTATCCATTCACAAAACGATCGCACCATGTCCTACAGGGTGGGCCAGACACCTGTTTACTGTTCCATTTTTGGAGCCAAAAATGGTGCCGCTGCTCCATTTTTCAGGCCGATTTGGGGACGCTCTGGGCAGCCGTGTCTATTGCCCGGGGTCCCAGAAGGCTGGGCAACAGGACGTCCTAGCAGACATGACTGCCCAGAGCATCCCTGGCACCAGATCGACTTGAAAATGGAGCGGCGCCGCAGCGGACGAGGCGAGCACCACTCCCAGGGACGAGGGATTGCTCCATACTCTGGATGTTGCCCACTGGCATTGGCTTGGGCAACCCTGGTGTAGATCAGCAGTCTCCAAACCACACTCCGTGATCATCTTTCCAGGTGTGATGGTGGTGAAGCCTTCCCGTTCCACACTGCCGCCTCCTATCTTAGCAGAAACCCGCACCAGGCAGTTGCTTCCGCCACCCATTGCCCCAGGAGGCTTTGTGTCTCGATTTCTGGGTGGAACTGCCTGCCCAGTGCGAGTTTCTACACAGATCAGCTGCAAAGATAGGAGGCGGCTGTGCGGAATGGGAAAGCTTTGCCACTGCCGCACCATGCTCCAAAGGAATTATTGTGACACGCCAGCTCCTGTCCCCAGCTGCGGTTTGGAAGCTCCTGGTCTAGATCAATCGATTGCAGGCCCACTATTTTTTTTTAAGTCGCTGTTGTTCTCTGTTTAAAGTGACCATTCTGGAGAGGGGAGTTGCCTATTGCTGTTTTCCCTCCCCGTGGTTAGGCTTTTAAAAACACATTTTCCTCATGCCACTTTGAGGCTTGAAGAAGTTGTTTTTAAGAGCTGAAAATACTTCATCTAGGGGCTGATGTTTCTCGTTTGTTTGTTTTTTTCCCCCTTGCTGTGGGTCAGGCTTTCATGAGAAGGATGGCAAGGCCTACTGCCGCAAGGATTACTTCGATATGTTTGCTCCGAAGTGTGGAGGCTGTGCTCGGGCCATCTTGGAAAACTATATCTCTGCCTTGAATACCCTTTGGCACCCTGAATGTTTTGTCTGTCGGGTAAGAGCCCCTTGTAGTTTCCCTTCTTTCTGTTGGGGTAACCTAGCCCCCAAGTCACCAGAGGGAAAGCAAAGTAGTGGAAAAAGGACTGACCTAATTTTGAGAGGAGATATGATCTCCTGTAGAGTGGGAGAGTAATTGTCCCTCTTCACCCCTGCACAGTCTTTCTAGTAGCTGTTGCTGGTGGTCTGCCTTTTTTTTTCTTTTTAGATTGTGAGCCCTTTGGGACAGGGAGCCATTTAACTTTATTATTATTCAAATTCAAATAACCTTTATTGGCATTTTCAACAAAGGAAAGTTAATGGACATAATTAAAATAATACAAATAGTAAAATGAGAAGTGTAATGAAGGAGATACAAAGCTAAATTATTTAGTTACAATCTAAAAAACAGAAGAAGTATACCTTAGGGGTCGTTCTTAGCAAAACGGGTTGAGTTAATTTTAATTATCTGAGCTAAGAACCGAGCCAATTGAGTAATAAATACAGGATCCTTAAGTTCAAAAAGGGATTTCAAAAGCTCAGGCAACTCCATCGATCTTAGGGAACGAATAATAGGATTTAATAATTTTATTCTACTATCGGCATGTTTAGGGCACTGGAAAAGTAAGTGCTCTAAGGATTCAACTTCTCCCAAAGCACAGGGGCAGAGGCGATCCTTGAGAGGCAACCCGTTAAATCTGGCCCATAGTACTGCTGAAGGGAGTGCGTTGCATTGAGCCAATGATTTATTATTACTATTTGCCTGTAAACCACTTTGTGACCTTCCTGTTGAAAAGCGGTATATAAGTACCGATTGACTGATACGTAGAGGAGATACGATCAATTTCTTAACTTCCAGTTTTGGGGAGCTTGTCCAAGAGGGATGGGAAACACCCTCGTTTTCACAATGGCTGCTAAGCAATTATAAGCCATTAAAAAAAATTAGCTGTTTTCAAGCCGTTTTGCTTGGGGATGTAAGGCCTTTTGGGGGAAGGAGGAGACTTTTAGAACTTATTAAGGAGTAAATAACTAAAGTGAAAGGAAGAAGAGTACAAGTAAATGGGACTTCATAAAACAAAAGATTGGAGAATCTTAATAGAGTGGAGAAATGCAGGAGCTCTCTCTGAGCTGGTACCGAGTCTCCGAGAAACTCGCAAAGCAGCAGGACCTCTTTGTGGCTTTCCAAGCATGCCCGAGGCTCAGCACGGCATGGATGAGCTTCCGCTTTGGAGTCGGAAAGGAGGGCCAGGCCTCCCTCCTAATCCCCCTGATGGGGTGTCAAGCAAGCCCCTGCAAAGACAGACCCCTCCCTTTCCAGCATCCAGCCTTTTGTGCAGGGTCTGGTTTCTGTGTTGTGAATGGTCGTCGCTGCCAGCAGAAATGGGAGAGTTGTCTCTGCCTCTGAAACATAAAGTGTTTCAATTTAGCACTTGAAATTCCTAAGTAGTGTCCATAGCAATCTGTAGGGTTCTGACAGTGCCAGTTGCCCGTTACGCAGGGGGTGGCAAGGCAGTGGTCGAGAGGCTCCAAGAGACCTCCTTCCTCGTCCCTTTTGCCGGCCTAACAAAAGCTGGAACATCCCGACATCCTGTGTGTGAGTTGTGGGGAAAGACCCTACTGACGCCTGCTGCTGATTGTGGTTTGGTTTTCCTCCAACAGGAATGCTTCACCCCGTTCATCAACGGCAGCTTCTTTGAACACGACGGGCAGCCTTACTGCGAGGTGCATTACCACGAGCGCCGCGGCTCCCTGTGCTCCGGCTGCCAGAAGCCCATCACGGGGCGCTGCATCACGGCCATGGCCAAGAAATTTCACCCCGAACACTTCGTCTGTGCCTTCTGCCTCAAGCAGCTCAACAAAGGAACCTTCAAGGAGCAGAATGACAAGCCCTACTGCCAGAACTGCTTCTTGAAACTCTTCTGTTAAGGCCCAACGCAGCGTTGTCCTGCTGTCCCGCCAGGAAATCCCCCGCCTCCATGAACATTGCCACCGTTTGGCAACCAGTGGCCTTGAATGGGCTGAAGCAGAAGAGGAGGGAAGGGCTTTGTGTGCGTGCGTGCGTGCGTGTGTGTGCGCGTGCCTGCAAGTGTGTGTGAACTTTGGAGGTGGGACAGGATGCTCACTGCTGCTCTGGAAAGTTGGGTGCGCAATGGACCATCCGATTAGAAGCTGTGTTTTAGCTGGGGGGATGCTGAAATTGACAGGAGTGTACCAGATTGATAGCTGGGTCAAGCCAAGGGAGTTTGGCTGGGAGGCCCTTTTTTTTGTTGGAAGGGTGTCGGGAGGTCACCTGTGTCGGTTGCATTGTGCTTTGGGGATGGAGGTGTGGGTTCTTTTCCAAGGCGGGTCCTAAGGGAGCAGGCCTGGCTTGTCAAAGTGGTTGTCTCGGGTGGTGGATTGGCGAGGAGTGGTTGTGTCACCGCCCACTGCCACCACCTCCACCCTCTGAATTTGAAAAGGAAGGAGGAAGTGTAGAGGAGGGGTGGCTAGAGCGTTGGAGACACAGCACAATCCTATGCATGTCTTCTCAGAAGTCCTGTTGTGTTCACTGGGGCTTACTCCCAGGAAAGTGGGCACAGGATTGCAGCCTCGTATGTTATGGCCCACTAGTCTCCTGTCTTCTGCACTTTCATTCCGTTCCCCTCTTCCTTTTTGAGTCTAGGGAGTGAGAGGAGGAGTGGCACCTGGCACACTGCCAGGTAAGGGGGAGAGGCAATATTTGCCTCGAGCACTCAGAGACCTTTGACTGGCCAGCCCTGCAGGAAAGTTGAGAGCACACCTTCTAGTAGTATGCACAAGAGCGAGGTTAGTAGATGACTGGGTTGGGAGAATGCCAATCCCTCCAAAGATTATTTTGGATGGTAATAGCAGAGCAGGTCACCATTAGGCCACGCTCCCTGTATTTGCGTCTCCGTCCCTTTAAATCTGCAGGAAGCCAACCTTGCAGTGTTGAGACAGGGATGCTGGGCATCCTTAAGTCGTTGTGGAGGCAACACGGGTGGTTGGGCCATTGGCAGTGGGTGAGCCTCCTTCCTTGTTGAAATGGAATTTAACATCACAAGACATTTTCCGAGACGTTAAATTTGCTTCTGTCTGCTCCTGAGAATTCCCCAAGCCCAGGTGCTTTCAAAAGAGCTGGGCAACAGTTTAAAAAAAAAAGTATTTTTTTTAAATGAGATAATCCAATTAACGGTGGTATCCCACCCTTTCCCAGTGAGCAAAAGCTTAGGCAGGAGTGTGGTGTAATCTGCTCCCTGCCGCCTCCTAAACGGCAAGAGAAACATAAGCCGTCAGCATTGGCTTTTTTCCTGTCTCTGTGTTTGTTCTTAACAAGCCCCACAGAGATGGATCTTCTGAGCAATAACTCTTTGCTATCAACTTACTAGTTTAATAAATTCCTCAATATGCACTCTTGCGCTCTTTCTCTCTCTGTGAGTTGACTGCGTGACGAGAGAGACCGATTTCCGCTATCAAACCGAATACTGTGCATTAGGGGTGGGGTGTTGATTTATACACTGAGTCTCGAGTTCATAATTGCAACTTTTAAATCTCTTGTATGGAAATGTTAGTTTTTTGAAATGACTTTTCAGCGGGTGACTTTCCTACCCGATAGCTTTGGGCAGGGCCCCGGTTGGGTTGGTTACCTGCATCTATAGCCTTGGTGCTCTATTAAACCCAACTGTTAACATGCAAAGTATTGTCTTTTAAAAATTGAGGGTGGGGTGGGGGAAGGGGAGTGTGCGTGTGGGTTTTTTTTTTTTTTTGCTTATTAAGTAGCTTTTCTATCAATCAGAGCTCAACTGGAACATATTTTTAAATAACTTTGTGAACTGCTGTATTTGGAATTACTTGCCTTTCTCTCAAAGTTCCAGGATTTTAACGTGAGTCTTAATTTACTTCGGCAGTGAGGGAGGACTTGAGTATTAATAACCCATTTAATGCTGAGCTTCATCTTCTGTCTCAAAAGTTGGTGGTTATCCATGTACCGTATAGCATCCGTGTGCGGACGGCCAAGCTTTTGCAGCGGGCGTGCCAAGACTTCACTTCAGAGGCCATAGGTCAGTGGATACAACCACTTACTCCGAGTCCGGCAGATCTCAGGTTCAATCCCTGGCAGCATCCCCAGAGAGAGTTGGGAACAATCCCTGCTTGAAACCCTAGCGAGCCACTGCCAGCCACTGAGCCCACTAAGCTAGATGGACAGAGGGTCTTGACTCCACATGTGCCTTGATGTATGTTTTGTCTCTAGTTTTCCAGGGAGCAACAGGAAAGGCAGACGTAAGCTAAGGCCTGCCTCCAGGCCAGAGGGACTTCATAGTTGAATCTAGGAGTACCCAGATTTCTGCTGCCTGTACTAACATAAGTTCCCTTAGCTTGAGGAGGTCTCGGTGACTTCTCCCCACTGCAGGATGCAGTGCATGCCCCATTGGCACAATACGAGAAAGTTGGATAGGGTTGGGCCCTTAGTCTCTTACGGGCTAAAAGATTCTTTGTTTTTGCAATTTCAGAGCAAAGATTCTCACTAGTTCTCACTAGACTGGGTAAAGTGAAGTTGGTTTTTTTTTTTTTTTTTTTTGAAGTCTGGGGCAGTGGATCTAGATCTTAATGCAAGGAGGGAGACTGCCATATTGTAATCTCATGGGATGGCCATTATCGAAGGGGTCAGATGAAGGTATGCCATTGTTTTTCTGAAAATATGTTTTTTTTCCCCTACGTCTAGGATCCCATTACTTTGACATTTTAATGCCTTCTGCTCTGTGGTTGTGTGTCTTGTTTAATTTTTGCAGTGCATCAGAATGAAGTGGATCTCAGATTAAAGCTTCTGGGAAGGAGGAGTGGGGGGAGATTCTCCTGTGGAATGACAGATATAATGCTCTCCCTCTCCCCCACTTTCCTTCTTGTAAACTTCTAATTATGCTTTTTTTTTTTCTTGTTAAAATTCCTACGATGATGCTAATAAAATTTTACCATACTTTTCAATGTCATTGTTTGTGGCTTTCCTTATACCCACATGTCAGTATTGTGTGTGGCCGTCTTGGGGTCACGAGTTTGTTTTAGAAGATGCCCAATCTTGTTTTAGAAGATGCCCAATTGCAGCAGAGGGATCAAATATCTACTTGGGTCTTTTGGCTTTGGAAAACACAGTGAGATGAAGATTTTTCATCACGCGAGCTAATAATAATAATAATAATAATAATAATAATAATAATAATAATAATA
>JAJKFI010000059.1:1319684-1331752 GCA_029204185.1 Lerista edwardsae
TAATAATAATAATAATAATAATAATAATAATAATAATAATAATAATAATAATAGTATTTATATACCACCTTTCTTTGGCCATTAGATTGCTCTTCTTGCTTTAATTCAAGGCGGTTTACATAGGCAGGCTTTATTTCTCTAAACGCACAAGGGTTTTTTACAAATTACAAAGAAGTTCTATTTTTCAAGAACTACCACAGCATACAGATGGAACTTTTCGTGGTTTAGTCCTTCTTTCTGGCCACATGATTGCCTTCCTGCTGGCTGATAAACTGCTCCCACCAAAGAAACAGCTGGCCCAGCACAACTCCTCTCTCACAGGCAGCTGGAGACAGTTCAGCTCTTATCAGTCGCAATTCTCACGGAGACTTCCGGTGTTGTTGAACTGGCAACCTTTGGATCTTACCTGCGGGCAAACAGAGGCTTTAACCCTCGCGACTAAACCTCCTGCCATTTTATAAATGGTAAAAACAGATTGGAGTCTTGCTTATGTTCCGTGTGATCAAAAGATGGGTAACGAGAGATAGTATGGCTTGGTACGTGGGCAGATGCAGTAAAGAGAGCTTTTGCTGCACCGAGTTGTTGTAGTGGCTTAATGGTGGCATATTTCCCTCTTCTGTTTCTTCTTCCCTCTCTGTCACCTGCACTGTTGCCATCTTGGGTTTGTCATTGCATTTTTAAAACAAAACCAGCATTTGGGATTGTAGAACCGAACCATGATGCGCAATGGGCGTATTTTCTTTCCCGTTCAGCAAGAATTGCTATAGCTAAATAGGAGTGCATCTGCTGCTTTGCACGCCAAAGACTCCAGGTTCTGTCCCTACCACTATTTCCAGGTAGAACTGTGGGGAGGGAAAACCCAGCCTCAAATCCTGGAAAGGGCAGCTGCCAATCACGAAAGGGGGGTGGACCAACATCTGTAGCAGGGCTAACAGCGTTGTACAAGCTGCTTGCTGTGATCTACGTGTGCCCCACCAGAGGGAGACTCTCAATAACTTCTCACTGGCCTCCTCCTCCCCCCAACACCCCGATTCAGCATTCCTGCAAGGCGCAGGCTCTGCGGCTTCTGCTGGGGCTGAGCTTCTCCTCTTCCCCGAAGGCTGCTCCTCCCGGGGTCTCTTTCCCCAGCCTGGCACTTTTTTTCCTCTCCCCCCCCCCGGCCCCGAATTCGAGGGGGCTGGAAGGTCCTTGCAGCGAAGCTCTTGGGGGATCGGGCACGTGCAAGTGGTACAGACGAAGCTGCCTCGTTGGGACCCAGTTCCTGCGGCGGGCCGGGGAGCGGGGGACATGGCAGTCCGCTGCTACCCCTCCAAAAGCTGACAGAGATGCTCCATCGCATCGTTTCATCCCCCTCCGTGCTGGAAAGCCTGCTAAGCAGCGTGCTGGAGACCGGAAGTGGGCCAAGGGGTTTATGGAGGCCGCCATGTTTTTCACTGTACGGACTACGGAGGCCGCCATGTTCCTGACCGGTTCTGGCCCTGAATAGGCGGAAGTGACGTCAGCGCGGCGGCGGCGGCGGCGGCCGTCCTTGCCAGCTCCGCGCGCTCTTTCCGCTCTCCCCCCTCCCTTCCCACAACCTTGCTGTCCAATCCACGGCGAGAGTCTCATCGTGCGCTGATTGGTCGCCGCGGCGCTATAAAAGCGAGGCCAGGAGGCGGGGCTCGTTCTTTGGTTCTACGGAGGCCTCGCGAGGTGTGTGGGTGCTGCTCTTTCGAGTCGGTCTTTCGGGCTCGGGCCTAGCCTGAGCCCCGCATCGAGGGTGGTGAGGTCTGGGCCCGCCCCCAGCCTCTGACCCGTCTCTCTTCTCCTTCCGCCCGCAGGTAACACCGGAGTCTTTAAACCGCTGCTGCAGCTGCGCGATCCTTGGGTCACCGCGATGCCCAGGGAAGACCGAGCCACGTGGAAATCCAACTACTTTCTCAAGATCATCGTGAGTCCCTCGGGGAAGGGGACGGGCTGCCCCCAAATCCCACCCCCATCCAGAGCGTTCAGCGAGGGTTTATTTGAGCATGTGCAGAGTGCTTCCTGCGCATTTTTTTTTTTAGTGGCAGCCTGGGCAGGTTTATTATTGTTATAGCAGTAATATAAAAGTCGTAATCCCATCCGTGAGAGTTTGTCTGGGCATGTACAGTGTTGCACTTTCCATTGTTTTTTGCAATTTGCTGATTTGTTGTTGAGAGAATAGTCATCAGTGAGGGTTTCTGTATCTAGGGCCCACTTTCCTCCTCTTAGCTGGGGCAGGTTTGTTATTGCTCCATTAATTAAAAAGTCATAGCCGTTTCTATGAGAGTGCCTCTGGGCATACACAGAGTTCTACTTTGCATTGTTTTTAGTAATGTGGTGGGCTGGGTGTATTAACAGTAACAATAGTGCATATCAATGAGGATTCCTCTACAGGGTACCCCTCCCCTTTCACTTTACTTACTCTTGGAGTATGTACAAAGTGCTTTTCATTCGGTAATGGAAGGCTTGCTTGTGCTGTGAGAAGTCATACTTGAGAAGAAATAGCAGTGGCATCACATTTTCCCCGTCCCTTTCTCTTTTTTTTCCCAAGGAAAACTCTTCTGGGTTAGGACAGCCAAGCGTTGCTTTTAATCTGTGGTGACTCTTGGTGGTCTTGTTGTCTTTGTGTAGCAACTCCTGGATGATTATCCAAAATGCTTCATCGTGGGAGCGGACAATGTTGGTTCCAAGCAGATGCAGCAGATCCGCATGTCGCTGCGCGGGAAGGCCGTTGTCCTGATGGGGAAGAACACCATGATGCGCAAGGCAATCCGGGGCCATCTGGAAAACAATCCGGCCCTGGAGAAGTGAGTGGCGGTGCCCTGTTTTGAAGTTTTGCCAGGGCCTCTTGTGTTATGGGGAAGCTGTCCTGCTCCTCCCCACATAAAAGCTCCACTGGATCAAGCCAAAGGCCCCTCTAGTCCAGCTTCCTGCATCTCGTAGTGGCCCACCAGATGCCTCTGGGAAACACACAAGACAACTAGATATGTGTGTTGCCACTCCCCGGCATCCGGCACTCCGAGGTAGCCGACCTCTAAAATAAGAAGGTTGTAGCCCTGTAGCCCATGATGACTTTTCCTCCAGCAATCTGTCCAGTCCCCTTTGAAATGCATCTAGGCCAGATGCCATCACCACCTCCTGTGGCAAGGAGTGGCAAGGCCAGATGCCATCACCACCTCCTGTGGCAAGGAGTTCCACAGATGAATGATCCTCTGGGTTAAAAAAGGTATTTCCTTTGATCTGTTCTCACTCTCCCAACACTCAATTTTAGTGGCTGTCCCCTGGTTTTGGTATTTTGAGAGAGGGAAAAAGAACACACCAGTCTGTGGCATGTTGGTTTTACTGGTCTATTTCAAAGGTTTGTTGCAGAGAATAAAAAGTCCTGACACGGACACATTCAGAAAAAAGTTACTGTTTTATTGGATATTGAAAACACACCAATTTTGTTTCTTTTAGGCTTTTGCCTCATATCCGAGGCAACGTGGGCTTCGTGTTCACCAAGGAGGATCTGACTGAAATCAGGGACATGCTGTTGGCCAACAAGGTAACCCATATGGTCTCGCCCTTAACAGGAAGTGGTTTTGAGTGCCAGGCCAATTTATGGGCTCAGAAGTGTAGTGGCTGCTCCTCTTTGGTCATTGTTGGCCAAGTTACTGCTACTGCTGCTTCTTCTTCGGGGTCAGTGTTTAGGAGATTTTAAAACGATATGCATGGATAAGAGAAATAGAAATAAGGGCTAATTGCGTTTCTTGCCCTGAAAGGTGCCTTGAGGTTCTGTGAAGCCAAGCTTATTGAGATACCAGTGATTTTCAACCTTCTTCATCTCGCGGCCCCCTGACAAAGTGCTCACAGCCCCCATTGACCCTAATAATTATGGACCCCCAAACTCCAGCCACATACCTGCCATCCGTTCTTGGCACATGAAAGTGCTGTGGCGTGGTTGAAAATATACTGGGCTAAACTGTTGAGGACCCAATGTTGGAGTCAAGCTGGGCAGATCCAACCAGAACATCAAGCTTCTGCTGGACTGATTTTACAGCAGGCCAGCTGACCCATTAGTGCAGTACCCCAGTTTACCTAGAGACCCTGGAAAGAAGACAGACTGTGCCGCGAGGATAAGCTGGGTTTTGTTTTTTTTAGGTGCCGGCTGCTGCTCGAGCGGGTGCCATCGCCCCTTGCGACGTCACCGTGCCGGCTCAGAACACAGGGCTGGGCCCCGAGAAGACCTCCTTCTTCCAGGCTTTGGGCATTACCACCAAGATCTCCAGAGGCACCATTGAAATTCTGGTGAGTGCTGGCTGGGCTGCCCCCTTCCCATGTCTTGGTGGCTTTAGGGCCATTTCATTTGCGGCTGGTGCAGTGTGTCTGCTGAGTAGTGCTTAGTTCATGTACATTTCCTCGTACATGATGATGTCCTCTTTATTGTAAAACCTCTTTACAATAATGCCATGGAAAACCAGCCTCGTGGGGAGGCTCCTGGATCAATTCGTCACCTTATTACCCAAGGCCTCCTTGAGATCAAGGCAGTAAGGGAGAACTTGGCTTGGGGTGTCCCAAATGGATTCAGCCTTCATAACCTTGCTGAGATTGGCATGATTCCCCCCCTGTCTTGCCAAAGCCCCTGCTCCAAACTTTCCTCCCAAATGCTATGCCCGCTTAGGCTACTTAGTCACCGCCATACAGACAGTCCTGGCAATATCTACGAACTACAACAGAGAGCTCGCCCCACCCAGTGGCTTGCCTGTAGGCCACAGGTCTCCTCCTGGAGCTTCAGAGCAGGTGTCCTTCAATAATCACCAGTCCTCAGTCCAATAGTCCTTAGTCGTGTGTCAATCAGTCACACCAGTAACGCAGTCCATGTATCAGTTCACCATGCCAGTCCGTTCTCCAGTAAGCCAGTCCGTTCTCCAGTCGGTTAGTCAAGCCAGTCGTTCAGTCCGATATGTCAGCAAAACCTCCACTCCTCCCACCACTCTCTCCACAACTACAACCCACAGCTTGTCCTTCCTCCAGGTGCTCCTTCTATCCCTGCGACAAGCTCCTAAGTGGCTGCAGCTGTGCAGCCCAGCCTCCGCTACCTCCCTGCTGTTAATCCTGCATTACTTGGACCAAGGGTCACTGCCGGCACCATCCACTGCCTCCTCGGGGTGATCTTCCGCGTTTTCCACTACGCCCCCCCCCTTTAGAACTGCAGACTCACTTGGTGTTTTCTCTCCTTGTTTCTTAGAGTGATGTGCAACTGATCAAGACCGGGGACAAAGTGGGTGCCAGCGAAGCCACCCTGCTGAACATGCTGAACATCTCCCCCTTCTCCTTTGGCCTCATCATCCAGCAGGTCTTCGATAATGGCAGTGTTTACAACCCGGAAGTGCTGGACATCACTGAGGAGACCCTACGTGGGCGCTTCCTGGAAGTAAGGGATCCTTAACTGCTCCCAGGCAGGAGGGTTGTTTACTGTGGTCCTTGTGTGCATAAGATGGGAACATGGTGGTGTAGATGGCAGTTAGGTGGGGCTCTTGGGCTGGGAAAGGTGGCTGTCTTGAGACTGGCAAACAGATAGGCTAGCCAGAACAGTATAAGGCTCCTTGTATGAAACTGGGGACGTGGTGGCGCAGCAAGTTAAACCGCTGCTGCTGGACTTTCCGACCAGAAGGTTGGGAGTTCAAGACTGCACGACGGAGCGAGCTCCCGTTGCTTGTCCCAGCTCCTGCCAACCTAGTAGTGTGAAAGCGCCTAAATGTGAGTAGATAAATAGGGACCACTTCGGTGGAAGGTCACGGCGTTCTGTGCGCTACGGCGTAGAGTCATGCCGGCCACGTGACCACGGAAGCTTGTCCTCGGACAAAACGCTGGCTTTACAGCCTTAGAAACGGAGATGAGCACCGCCCCCTACAGTCGGTCATGACTAGACCATTTGGTCGTAGGGAAACCTTTACCTTTATGAAACTGGGAGTTATAGGTGGAGTTTAGCACAGTTTAGAGGCTGACGTGAAACGGGATGTTGTGATGGCACTGAGCCTAGTTGCCTTTCAAAGGGGATTGGACAGATTTGTGGAAGAAGAGCCTGTCATGGGTTATAAGGCACGGTGATTATGCAACTTCCGGGTTTTAGAGGTGGCCTATCTGTGAATGCCAGATGCAGTTAAGTGGCAACAGGATGTTGTTATCTTGGGTGTTCCACTGGTGAGTGATACAGGAAACTGGACAAGATGGGCCTTTGCTCTGATCCTGCTCTGTTATATGAACAGAGCGTCTGTGGGGATATCTTGGATTTATTGAGCTAGGGTGGGCGAGCCTTTTGGAATAGCTACGCTGGTGCAGGACTGAAGCTTTCTTTCTCCCTCAGGGTGTCCGCAATGTTGCCAGCATCTGCCTGCAAATTGGCTACCCGACTGTCGCTTCCATGCCCCATTCCATCATCAATGGGTACAAGAGAGTCCTGGCCGTGGCTGTGGAGACCGACTATACTTTCCCACTGGCTGAGAAGGTAACATGTTGGGAAAACTGGAATCCAATGGAGGGTTACAAATGACTGCAGACACAATGGAGACTAGTTCGTAGCTGAGCTCTGGATCTGGGGAAGAACACTGTTGATCTTAAGCGACAATGCAAAGGGAGTGGTATCTATTATGTGTTTTTTGGAAAGCGCCAATGGTCTCCCAAAGTCTTAAATGAGGAAAGTTGAATTTTATCACTTTGTGTTTCTGGAAAATGGGAGGGATTTGCCCCAAGACACACACAGAAGAAAAACCTGCAAGATCTGGTGCCCAATGGCTTTTTTTCTGCTCGTGGAATTGGGCAGGTGCACATCTCTAGATGTGCAGCCTCTGGTGTTCCTGCCTCCTCTGGCTGTTTGAGGCTGTTGTGTGCACCTTTTTTCAGTGATGAGTAGTGGCGGATACCAGTTGTAACTATGACAACAAGGAGGGCTCTGTCCCCCCCCCCAAAGAAAAAATTAGGCTAGAAATAAAGATTGGGGGCATCTGAAAGGGTTGGCAGCACAGTATTGATTCTGAAAACAAATCTCTCATTTGAGTTATATTCTTGAGATCCCTAGTTCCTTAACACTGGGTCTGCTCTCTGAGTCTTTGTGTTCTGGTTCTGGTAGGAGTTCTAAAAACACAAGCTTTTAATCTGCCCACCTCTGTTTCTTAGGTTACACAAATCTCCTCCTTGCCAAGATCCATTGGGAAATGCAGGTGGTTTTGCTTCATCTTTATGTGAAACTCTCGTTTTTATTTCTGCCTGTTTTCCTTACAGGTGAAAGCCTTCCTGGCCGACCCTACAGCTTTTGCAGTTGCTGCTCCTGTGGCGGCTGAAACTGCTGCTCCTGCTGCCGCCGCCCCGGCTAAGGAGGAAGCCAAGGAAGAATCTGAAGAGTCTGATGAAGACATGGGATTTGGTCTCTTTGACTAACCTCTGATGTTTTTTATCAAATGCCAATTCAGAGTAAAACTGATTAAAAGAAACGCACTGCTCTTCTCAGCCTTGTTGTTGTGTGTTTATTGGATAGATGGTCTTGACCAACCCGTTAGGTGGTACTGGTGGTTGATGGTGGGGAGGTGCCAGTTTTGTGTTTTTCAAAGAACTGTCATGGGTGTGGATCTGGACTGTAAATGTCAATATTGGGGACAGTTCTGAAGGAGCGTGAGATCTTTGGTCCAGCTCTGTAAAGGTAAAGGTTTCCCCACGACCAAATGGTCTAGTAGTGGACAGTGCTCATCTCCCTTTCTAAGCCAAAGAAATGGCGTTTGTCCGAGGACAAGCTTCCGTGGTCATGTGGCCTGCATGACTCTACGCCGTAGCGCATGGAACGCCGTGACCTTCCCACCGAAGTGGTCCCTATTTATCTACTTGCATTTAGGTGCTTTCAAACTACTAGGTTGGCAGGAGCTGGGACAAGCGACAGGAGCTCACCCCGTCGCGCGGTCTTGAACTCCCAACCTTCCGGTCGGAAAGCCCAACAGCAGCAGTTTAACCCACTGCGCCACCACGTCCCTCTTGCTCTGTAGAAGAGGCCAGATAGCAAGGCCCCCTTGACCCACCTAGATTCCACTGCAGTTCGGTTCCTTGTCCCAGAACAGTCGTCTTCGGTGGTCCATTTTCACCTTGTTGCATGTGCCCTTCGTGCCAAGGTGGAACTGGAGATGAGCAGGGACAGAAACGAGGCTCCGCTGTGCAGCCAAGATTTTCTGGGGTCAGCTCTTGCCAAAAATAAACGTATACAGCAAACCAGCTGGCTCACTGATATTTTTCCAACAGCCCTCCTCCTGTCCTGTTGCAGAAGTTTGGGGTGCCCTGCAAAAATAGTAAAAAAGCAATTCAAAATAAAAGAACCTGCGTTTGGGAGCATGATATCTATTAACGTAAGATTGTCAGCCAGTTAAAAGTGTTTTGAGTTGATTAACAGTAAAAGTAAAGGTTTTCCCCACAACCGAATGGTCTAGTCATGACCGACTGTACAGGATGGTGCTCATCTCCGTTTCAAAGCCTGTAGAGCCGGCGTTTTGTCCGAGGACAAGCTTCCGTGGGCATGTGGCCGGCATGACTACAACATGGCGCACGGAACGCCATGACCTTCCCACCGAAGTGGTCCCTATTTATCTACTTGCATTTAGGTGCTTTGGAACTGCTAGGTTGGCAGGAGCTGGGACAAGCGACGGTGCGCAATCTTGAACTCCCAACCTTCCGGTTGGAAAGCCCAGCAACAGTGAATCAACCTGCTGCGCCACCACGTCCCTTGATTAATAGTAGGAGGCTGCTTTCGATGGAGCCAGACTCTTGATCCATGTGCCCTAATGGGATGAGTCAGAGATCGAACTGGGCATCTTCTGCATGTAAAGATTATACTGATCCCATTCTTACCAAAACTGCATGTCTTCTAACTGGTCAAGTTACACACATAGGCTTGTGTGTGACTAAAGATGATGCTGTCCAAGTGCTGCTCTCCATATGCCAGCAAATTTGGAAAACCCAACAGTGGCCACAAGACTGGAAAAGATCAGTTTACATTCCAATCCCAAAGAAGGGCAATGCCAAAGATTGCTCGAACTACCGCACCATTGCACTCATTTCACATGCTAGCAAGGTCATGCTCAAAATCCTACAAGCTCGGCTTCAGCAGTATGTGAATCGAGAACTACCAGATGTACAAGCTGGTTTCCGAAGAGGCAGAGGAACTAGAGATCAAATTGCCAACCTTCGCTGGATCATGGAGAAAGCAAGAGAGTTCCAGAAAAACATCTACCTCTGCTTCATTGATTATGCTAAAGCCTTTGATTGTGTGGATCACAACAAACTGTGGCAAGTTCTTGAAGAGATGGGAGTTCCAGACCACCTGATCTGCCTTCTGAGAAACCTTTATGCGGGTCAGGAAGCAACAGTTAGAACTGGACATGGAACAACCGACTGGTTTAAAATTGGGAAAGGAGTATGACAAGGCTGTATATTGTCACCCTGCTTATTTAACTTATATGCAGAGTACATCATGAGGAAGGCAGGGCTGGATGACTCACAAGCTGGAATCAAGATTGCTGGGAGAAACATCAACAACCTCAGATATGCAGACGATACCACTCTACTGGCAGAAAGTGAGGAAGACCTAAAGAACCTTTTGATGAGGGTGAAAGAGGAAAGTGCCAAAATTGGTTTGAAGCTCAACATTAAAAAGACTAAGATCATGGCAACCACTCCCATCACTTCCTGGCAAATAGGAGGGGAAGAAATGGAAGCACTGACAGACTTTATTTTCCTGGGCTCCAAGATCACCGCAGATGGTGACTGCAGCCATGAAATTAAAAGACGTTTACTTCTTGGGAAGAAAGCTATGGTGAACCTAGATAGCTTAATCAAAAGCCGAGACATCACCCTGCCAACAAAGGTTCGCATAGTCAAAGCGATGGTTTTCCCAGTAGCCATGTATGGCTGTGAGAGCTGGACCATAAGAAAGGCAGAGCGTCGAAGAATCGATGCTTTTGAATTATGGTGTTGGAGAAGACTCTTGAGAGTCCCCTGGACTGCAAAGAGATCCAATCGGTCAATTCTCCAGGAAGTCAAGCCTGATTGCTCCCTGGAAGGACAAATGCTGAAGCTGAAGCTCCAATACTTTGGCCACCTGATGAGAAGAGAGGACTCTTTAGAAAAGACCCTCATGCTGGGAAAGATTGAAGGCAAAAGGAGAAGGGGGCGACAGAGGATGAGATGGTTAGATAGTGTCACCGAAGCAATGAATATGAAATTGGGCGAACTCAGGAAGCTAGTGGAGGACAGGGAGGCCTGGCGTGCTGTGGTCCATGGGGTCGCGAAGAGTCGGACACGACTTAGCGACTGAACAACAACAACAACAACAATTGCCGCAGTATTAAGTCCTTTTGCTGCTGTGTCTCATATATACCCTATTGCCCTAGAACAGTATGTTTTGAACTCTGTGGGTCTACGTTCTTTTAAATGTGTATTTTATTTTTATATTGAACTTGATGCTATCGTGGGATGTGACTGCATTTGGGAAAATGTTACAGATCTGCAGTTTTAACAGGCTACTATATATGCGTTTAACAGTGATAATCAGTGGTATGGGTTTTACTCCTGGGTAAGTGGATAGAATTGCAGCCTTTGAGAGGTTTGGAGAATTTTTTTTTCAATTGATCAGGTTCCTTAAGAGGGAACCTTAATTTTAATTTTTTAACATGAGCTTTTAATTTGTTGACGTATGGGAGTATTAAAATTTTCCTGCTTTGATGTCACTGGTGTGACATCACTTCCAAGTTAATGACATCACTTCTGGTGTGTCTGGACAGATTGCCATTCTAAAAAAGTGCTTCCTGGTGCTAAAACGTTTGAGAACCACTGCTTTGGAAGTCAATCCTGTAGGAGCTGAAGGCTTGCTGTGTTTTTGTCCTAAAAAAAAAAACCCTCCACATTTATTTTTATTAATCATCAAACCGTCTTATTTTTGGATTGGGCATTTTTCTTTTGACTCGTTGTGGAGCATGATACCTAGTAAGCTAAGCTTGTTAGCCAGTTAAAATGTGAATAATTTACAAATCAGTTTAAAAACATTTAAAATATTTTTATTTTTAAAAAAATTTTTAAAATTTTATTTTTATGCTAAAAAAAATAGTATAATATCGCTATAGTTAATGGGCTGTTCTACTTTCTGTTTTGCCAGCGGGCGCTCCCGGCTTCAAGCCCTGCTGGGGCAGGAACAATCCTTGCCTGCAGCCTTGGGATGCTCAGCGCCCGGAGGGGGCGGGGCTTGGCGGAAAGCAGGGCGCGGCACTGCGCACGCGCCAGCTCTCCCCGCTCCCCTTTCCTGCGCGATGGCGTCATCTTCGCGCCGAGCACGCCGGACGTGGCTCCCTAGTGTTTCCGGGTCGGAGCCGGCGCGATGGCGGCTGACACGCAGGTGGGCGCTCGGTGAGGGCGCTCGCGGGAGAGGCGAGGAAGGGCAGCCCCGAGCCCGGGAAAGCCCCTCGGGGCGGGGGGGAAATCGCGGGCCGCCTCTCGCCTCCGTGCCCGCGTGGCCGTCCTTGCCTCGCCCCCGGCCCGCTGCGGCCTCGCCCCGCTGGGTCGCGCGGAGGGGGAGGGGCTGCGCTTGGAGCTGGTTGGGCGGGGGGGGGGGCGCTGGGGCCCTGGGGGGGGGGGGGAAGGAGGGGCCGCCCTCAGAGGGGGCACAGCAGGCAAAGGGGAAGGCGGCTGGCGCACCCCCACCAGGCAGCAGGGGATTGCGTCCCAGTCCTGCTCAGGTGCTTAACACTGGCGCTGAAATACCTGTCACTAGTGCCAGGCAACTTTTTTCCCCCCCCTGCTCTCATTAAACAAGAATACTGGGCTACAGTGAACAGTGCTGGGAGGGTGTGATGGGGGATGGGCAGTAGGATTTGGTCCTGGGAGGGGTGGCGGGAGCGACAGTGGGCCCCTAGCCTCATACTCATAGGCCGCACTCCCCGGCCAGGACACCATCTCCTGGTACCTGGTGGGGGTACACCAGCTGCCTTCCCCTCTACCTGGTGGGGGTACACCAGCTGCCTTCCTCTCTACCTGGTGGGGGTACACCAGCTGCCTTC